>JABFEA020000029.1:20627540-20641886 GCA_019775915.2 Cyphomyrus plagiostoma | reverse complement strand
CCCCCCCCCCCCCCCCCCCCCCCCCCCCCCCCCCCCCCCCCCCCCCCCCCCGCCCCCCCCCCCCCCGCCCCCCCCCCGGCCCCTTTCAAGCCCGCGGCTCAGTGAGCACGCACATTCGGGTGACATTGATTCCTTGTTCGTGGTGTCTGCCTGCACAGATCCCCTTCCTCGGACTTATAAATAGTCCATCTGGGTAGGAAAATGCAGTCAGACTGCGCATCCCCGCACGGCCGCGGTCTGATCCACACCGCTGCGGCGGATGGAGGTACTCGCATGTCTGGCGACTGGTAATCTTTCACAGCATTAGATGTTGCTTGGGGGACACCGTTGGTAGGACAGGGAAAACAAAAGTAGTAACTTGATTAAAATATATATAAGGCTAATGTAGTCGCTGGGGGCGCTGGTTGACCACTGCGCAACAGGCAATACAGCCACTCAGTGTCAGTCAGATCAGTGATATTAACACAATCTAAAGAGCAAAGGGGAGTTTCCAAAGTCATCAAAGCGCTCCAGCTTTCTCATTCTCGGCCAGAGACCACTGAAAATGGATCTTACGAAGGCTGCGGCTCCCTTCCTATGGTTTTCCTTGTACTTTGGAAATTTTCTGGAAGCGGCGGTGCTGGGATCCTCGCAGCAGCCTTCTGGCGTGGGTGATAACGGGCTGGCCGCACATCTGGAGGAGCGAAGCAGAGGAGAAGCTAGAGCGACGTCTAGGAGCGACGTTCCGCCAAACGGCACCGTGGTGCCTCACGAATACATGATATCTCTATACAGGACCCTGTCTGAGATCGAGAGACGGGGCGCCAACGGCAGCCTTTCTCGGTCACCCAGGCATGCCAATACCGTAACCAGCTTCGTGGACCAAGGAAAAGGTGGGTGCAGATCGATCGGGGGCGACTGGCTGAGGGGTCTCTCTCGTCCCGGCTTCGGAGATACCCAGCTCTCCCTGTACTTTTCGCACCATGTTTCTGTGACCGTTTCTGTTGGGCGTGCAAAAATCCAGACTTATTTCTATAATATAATTGCAACCGTGTCTGCAAAATATTAACGTGTCCATTCATATGTAAAAATATATCGTTACGTTTATCTAACAGGAAAGACTTGCGTGTACAGTTTTTCTTCCGGACCCATGCTGTCACTGTTTCTCTGCGGAGTTTCTGACATTAAATAAACCAATTTAAGCGCGTTATGGATGCAGCGTAATTCTGTCACCCAGGCTGCGCGAAAAAAAAAATCTGTAATAACCTGTGTAATAACCAGCGTTTCCCGGGTCATTCGCTTCTGTCGGCCTTTATTGATTAAATCCGATTAAAGTGCACAGTGTTTTTCGTGGATGTATAACTGTTATTTCATTGCACTTAAAATCCACAATCGCGTTTGTTTCGTTATGAACGCAGGCTTTTCTTAACATAAATACAAAGAACACACATTAATTTACTTCTCCCACTTACCGTTTTCTTATCCATAATTTGGCATTTGTAAAACGTGTTTATGAAATAAGCACTGAGGTGTCAAAGCGAATGTTTGCGCACTTATTTATACCAAAGTAACGGCGCCACGCTGGATTTCACGCGTAGTTAAATTCATATTTCGCCGAATTATGAAATCGTTTAATTTAACGGCGGCCCCCTTTAATCCTCTGACACGAGCAGTTTCTTAAATACTTTAAATACTTCCATTGAAATATGAAGTAAAATGTCTCGGATTTCCAACATCTGCGATAAATAAAGTGCACTGGCACCTTGAGCCGAGGGCCTGCCTCTCCTCATATCCAGGTGTTGCTGATAAAGACGGAGAAAACTGCATCGTAGACTAATTTAATACTGGTGCTCAAATAAAGACTGTCACCCGCGATGTTTATTTCAATAGATGTATACTGTCCTGAGATATATAAAAATCAATATTCATCATGCATATTTTTATTTGTAAATTTAAAGTTAAATGAAAAATACCTGTGTAGATCATTTATGATTCCGCACACTTAAATATTAAAAGATTGCTGCTGCGGTGTTTTACAGTGGACAACGGATATTTCGTATGTAGTAGGTTAAGTGAAAAATAGGCGGATTGCCCATTCCTTATAAAGAGAAATAACAATGCAGTGAACTGAAAGCAAGTAAATATGCCAGTAAAGTTAGAGTAAACGGTTCATTTTAAGAGAAAAATGGTAAAATGAGTTTAAAGCATAATAAAGTCGTGTTTTATATAAATGTTGCGGATATGAACCTGACGATGTTTCGCCCAGAAGTCTGATCGTAAATGCTGCTTAGGATATTTTTACAATTAGCCTACATGTATTTGAAATGTCGCTCCGCTTCCTCTCAAAGAAAATACCGACTGTAAACTTACTGCCAGAGGTTTAACGGTCCCGGGAAATACTGCAAACTCTTGCCTTTCCAAACGTTAATTAAAAGCTCGCTTTTAAGGAGCAGCGTGAATTCCGCGTGATCGACCATCGAAACCCCTTAATATCTGTTCAAAATGACGCTAGCTGATGACGGAGAATAAGCGTTGGTCGTTTCATTTCCAGGAAAAATCGAAAGGGTTCGAGGACTAACCGTGCATTGAACATTGTTAATATTTTCTTATTATCACGTGGTATCACGTCCCAGTTCCTTTTGCTGTATAAGTGAGAACGCACAAGCCTCATTTTAACAGGGAGTAACTGGGAGTCTCCTTTCAGCATGGACGTGTTCTAGTGGGGGTCACAGAACGATTGAAAGGCCAGATGATGGGTTAGGGTTAGTTTCTCGCTTGTCACACGAAGCCCATCATGCGTCCATGACTCTGCTGGAATGAAGGCTCTGATCAAATTTAAGGCAACTGAATTGAATTCACAGTTTTTTTTTTGTTATGTGGGTGGAGGGGGGGTCGTGTGAGAGGAAAGAACTAGACAAGTATCTCAACAGGCATATTGTTTTGTCTGCTGCTGAGCTATTGGGCTGAACTCCAGTAACCTTCTGCCGTCCTGGCTGTTGCCTTGGACCGGGCCGGTCCACAGTATCGGACAGCAGGTGCTTAGTGCCAGTGCCGATTCCCAAGCTCTCCCTGTCCTCTGCCCCGGCCCGTCACGCTCTTACTACAAGGCTCAGCCACTGCCTGCATCGGGGTGCATGTGACCCCCCGCCCCCCCAGGGGGCAGTGCAAGGGATTGAGGGGGGTGGGGGGGGGGTTGACTCTTTGAAGACACAGCCCATGCAGCGATGCCTGCAAATTCCTCTTTCCCCGCTTGGAAAATGCGGCCCCAGCTTGCTCTCTGATACCAGGTTACAGCTTGAACCGGGCGGCACAAAGTGGCCAGTGTACAGATGGGGGGGGGGGGGGGGCAAGGGAAGTGAGGAAAAAAAAAAACAACGGGGTGCATGTTAAGCCGGGGGTGGTGGAAAAAAGCAGATGTGAGCTCCACACTTTCTTGGGTTTATCTAGACTGCAGGTGACGTTGGACTGTACTCTGTGAAGTTAATCATCCGGAACATTCCGGTCACACACCAGCCCTCCCACCTGTGCTCCCAAATTCACATCCCATTCATTAGAAATATGGCGTGGGGGGGCGGTATGGATATCATTCCGATTTCCGCCGTCTCGCCTGACACTCCCCCGTTGGGGGGGGGGTATTGGGTCAGCCCCCTCTGTGATACCTGCTCCATGTTTGGGCAAGCAATTGGTTTTCAGAAGGTTTGGTCTCTTTGGTCGACCTTCGGGGGGTGGGCTTCTCGTCTAGGTTCTATCTACTGCTGTATCTGGTGGTTACCATGACAACCACCCCCTGACACCTTCCCATCTCTCCCCACAGACCACCCTTCAGCAGAACCGGGCCAGCGGTACCTGTTTGACATTTCCAGCCTCTCCAGGGCGGACGAGCTGGTGGGCGCCGAGCTTCGGATTTTGCGCAGGCCCCCACCCAACCTGCCGCTGGCACTGTCCCAGGATGGCAACCTGTACCGCATGCTGCTTTACACTTGCCCTGAAGGGGGCGCCACAAGGCACCTCCTGGACTCTCGTACCGTGGATCTGCTGGACACGGGGTCGGCCAAGTGGGAGGCGTTTGATGTGTGGGCCGCAGTGCCGCCGCTGCCTCGGGGGAGGGGCTCCCCCCTGTGCCTCGACATGGCCGTGGTCTCCGAGGCGACAGAGGCAGCTGTGCAGCCGCTGGCGCTGGGCCTGAGTCGCAGGTGGCGGCAGCCCCAGGAGAGGGCGCTGCTGGTCACTTTCTCCCGCAGCCGCAGGAAGGAAAACCTGTTCCGGGAGATTCGGGACAAGATGAAGGCCCTTGGCGGCCTGCGGTCCAGGGTGGGCGCACAGGAGACCCGCAGCCACAGACGGCGCCGGCGGAGGAGGACTGCCCTCTCTGGGAGGCCCGGCAGCACAGGTGGAGGCGGGGGCCGCGGGGCCAGCAGGCGGAAGACGCGATGCAGTCGCAAGCCGCTGCACGTGAACTTCAAGGAGCTCGGCTGGGATGACTGGATCATCGCGCCGCTGGACTATGAGGCGCACCACTGTGAGGGCGTCTGCGACTTCCCGCTGCGCTCGCACCTGGAGCCCACCAACCACGCCATCATCCAGACCCTCATGAACTCCATGGACCCCGAGTCGACACCCCCCAGCTGCTGCGTGCCGTCCAAGCTGAGCCCCATCAGTATCCTCTACATCGACTCGGGCAACAACGTGGTCTACAAGCAGTACGAGGACATGGTGGTGGAGAGCTGTGGGTGCAGGTAGCAGGCACCGCTGGCTGGCGGCCCACATGGGGAGACAGCCCCCCCGCAAAATGGGGGGGGGGGACCCGGTTTGGAAGGGCAGATGTGATGTAACACGCGACTACAGACAGGAGGCGCTCTGCTTGCGCTCATTTGATTGTACACGTGCAGGGAGATGGGTGGGGGTCTAACCAATCCCGCCCCCCTGTGTTGGTTCACCGTCTGATGCCAAAAGCAGGATGGGAGGTGATGTAGCTGGGAAGAGACACTCGCATGGACATATTCCTGGTTCAGTCGTTCCCTCTGTATTCCCTGAGAGATGGATCATGTTTTAAATATGATTTGCACACACAGAAAAAAAAATGGATGGTCTTAACCGGTGTTTCTTAAACATATTCGCATCACCCGGAAAGGATTGCGCTTATGGCCGAGCCGCATCGCACTGAGTGGCGTTCAGAGGAGCTTCACGCTCAGAAACAGCACGTTAAAGCCGTCACAGACCTGCAGGACCGGAGGATGTTCAGCTGTATGCTCTGCATTCATGTTGATTTTACTGTCTGTCCACGTTCTGTGGAAAGTAAAATAATCGCGATTCTCGGCTGTCGTCCGGAACTTTTACCCATAATGAAAGTCACATGTTTCCTGTACAGATTTCAGTAGGAAGACCCATGTAAACACCTGGGACATCAACAACTCAATGGTATATAAAACAAATTATGGAACTATAGATTAGAAGTATATTTTTCTTTTTATTTAAAAGCATAGTTTGTCAGCTAAAATGCATCATGGTCCATGTAGAGTTTGTTTACGTTGTTTGACCATAATCTCATTTCCTGCTTGGGTTCATTTGTTAGGCCATTTCATTCACTGCCTGACTGGTGTAGCCTGGAGCTCCGCCTCCCCACTGCCCAACAGACAGAGTGGTCAGCCAATGAGAGAGAGCAAGGCCCGTCTGCCAGCACTGACACAAAGTCTTATGACTAAAGACGCACTTATACTGTTAGTTTTATAATGAAATTGAGGAGGAGCTTCACCCCCATCGCAGCCTCTAAGGATCTCCACAGATCCGGGCGCTACCAGAACCACCACAGGCTGATTTTTGGGCTGACGGATCTTGGCTAGCGTAATATTTAGTTTCCCGCCAAGGGTGCAAGACTTTCCTGATCAATTTCGCACTTGGTGAGACTGACCAAAAACTGCAAGGCACTCGCTTAGCCAGAGTCATGGAAAAAGCGACACGCATTACATCCCAGGAAGCACCACAGCTGGAGTGACCAGGTCCCCACACGCCCCCTAAAACACCCTCAAAATAAACATGAAGTTTGAGGGCAGAAATGGAGCAGTGGGTGTCCTGGGATACCGGCTCCTTAACAAAATGCTGCTCAGGGCCCTGGGCCAGCAGTTTAGTGCACCACCCTTCCCGGCCTGAGGGGGGCACTCCCTGTCAAACCCCAGTTTCCACTGCGCGTATTTCCTCAAATTTCTTACCCTAGTTTTCTTTCATAATTCCTTCCCAAAACGCAGCAGAGGCCTGGGTAGGCACGATAAATGAAAGCTGTGTGTTAGAAAAAAACGCAAATAAATTACCGAAGGAAAATTTTAGCAATTTTTCTTGCTGAAAATGTGCAAGGTGCCCCAGGCAAGGCTCGTTCTGGAAACTTCCACGACCACTTATTCGGAGAGGAAGCTACAGGGGGGATGGAGGAGACGGCGAGCTGGATTTCCGCTTCTCAGCCGCCCCCCTACAGCGCCAGTGTCCATCCGGGCAGAGCGCCCCCTAGGGCGTGAGCCCAGAGTTTGCCACCACATAAAACACTTTCTCAACCGCCTGTCTGGAGAGTGAGTGGCTCCTGTAGACGACAACATGCCAGCGTGACGGTACCACGCCGCTTCCCCGCATCACTGCCACCGTCCCTCAAGTCGCTGACTCGTCATCTGTGCCTCGCCTCCGTCTGTCTTGCGCATAATCCGTAACAGCAAATGCATTTCTGAGGTGAGAGGCGTGTGCAGGACTGAGACAAGGTGCAACGGGCATGGGGCCCCCGCCCGGCCCCCCACACCGCTCAGTCCCTCCTCCTCATTCCCCACCTGCTGGTACGTCCCCCTTAGCTGCCTCTGCCCTCCGGGTCATTAGGAGGGCATCCATGTGGATGCGTGGAATTGCTTCTCACTGCCTGGTGTCATTCTGGCTAATCAAAGAACAGTGCAACATCCTGATCTTCGTGGAGCATGAAACCGTGAGCTAGTCTTTGCCGCCCCGTGACCCCAGAGGGCCCCCCGGGCCCCCGCTGCTGCGTCAGTGTGCCCGGCACCCAGCGCGTGAATGAAAAGGGCCTTGATCTGCTTTTGGTGCCTGTGGCGACATTAACAGCATTTATTTATCAAGTCTATAAAAATCCATACATTTTTGAGCTTTATTTTAGTAGCTACTTCAGTACTGAGCTATATATTTTGCGATGTGTATACATTCCTTACGGAGACCACGAGATGTTATTTAATGAGCCGGTGTGACGCTTGAAATGGCTTGTTTTGTATATGATGCGTTTTAAGGTTCAGTTTAGAGTTCCGATGACTGTGATTTCTGCTCCTACAGGAAGTCAGCCACTGTGACATGTGTGCAGGTCATGGTGACAGATTCAGACCATGTCCCTGTGTGATTAGTTATGAGCAGGTAGTAACAGGTAACTACACATGACCACTGGATAACCAAGGACCAACAGGGGGGGGGCTTTAATCCATCACCTGCCATGTGCTCTCAGTGCCTGAAGGTTAATGATCAGTGTGCTGGTGTTTCTGCATACAGCCACACTCTGACTCACTCCGGCGGGGATCCCGCCGCACACGTGCTCGTGTTGACTCACTAACTCTGCCAGTTTATGCCGATTTCATCTCGCTAAGGCGCCGAAGCGAGTGGATTATGAAGCGGAGTGCAAGGCAGTGAGGACGTGACAAGAGGCGCAGGTGTGATGAGGGCAGCGAGGTGAATGAGCGGCGGGGCGGCGACTGAAATGCACTGTGTATGTAATCCATGTGTTTAAAGGCCTGTACATAATCCAATTGTAAATGACCTGTAAACCACAATGTTCTTTTCCTTTTGGAAATATTATATAGTGGTATATATTTGAAGAAAAGTATGCACTCTTTGTATTCTCCTTTAATATTAACGTTTTGATGTTTTGTTGTACAGATGATTTTTATTAAATATTTTATTGATAATAAAACTGTTCTGGCTGCAGGCCTGTTTTTTTTTCCTCGACACGCGGCCTTGTATGATCCCGAAACTGCAGCCCTTCCCGGGTTTGCCCTTTCTGCTGCATTTCCTGAAAGACTGATCATGTTTTAAATATCAATCGGCAAGAAAAAACACTACAAACTCCCCATAGGAAAGGGCCAACTGCAGTACAGCTTGAATCCACCACAACTGATAGTACCTCACCGATCTGCCTGAACCACCCCCCTCCCAACACACACACGCACACCAGGCAAGCTGATCACGTGACCTACTGCCAGGTGAGTCACTGATCACGTGATCTACTGCCAGGTGAGTCACTGATCACGTGATCTACTGCCAGGTGAGTCACTGATCACGTGACCTACTGCCAGGTGAGTCACTGATCACGTGACCTACTGCCAGGTGAGTCACAGCTGAGCACCTGGGACCCATTTGGATCAGATCACTGGCCCGTGGATCCCACATTAATCCCATGGTACAGTGGGCTTCCTATTCCAGCAGCCCTTCTACTTTTAAAATAAAAGTTCTTCCATCTTTTCAAATCTTTGGCATTGGGCTGGCCTCTGGCTCAGCATCAGGCTAATGAAAATACCACATTTTACTTTTCAGCAAAAAATGCCATTAAATATCCTCTCCAAATGTGAAGAGCACTGAAAATCCAACTCGGTGTACTTTACACACAGTAACTAAAGCTCTCGCACCCAGGACAGCAGGCCTTGCCTAAATAGACCTCCAAGCCTGTTTGTGTATGTGTGTGTGTGTCTGTGTGTGTGTGTGTGTGTGTGTGTGTGTGTGTGTATGTGTGTGTATGTGTGTGTATGTGTGTGTAAATCCTATGATGGAGTGTCACACAGTGCCAGCAGGACTGCAATAGGAGAGCCACAGCCCCCCTGCCCTGCAGACGTCCGGAGGACACTCCGCCCCCACCGGGCCTGGCATGTGCGCATCTCCTGCGTGATGCTGGCTTATCTGTGCGCTGTTAGATGGACTCGTAAAATGGCAATTATTAGTGACACTGAGGTCCAGGTCATAGCCGACTTAGAATGGAACTCCAAAACAATTACGGTAACGTATCAAAATGCTCCCATGACGTAAAAAAATGCTTCTCTAGCGTATAAAAATTCTTCTGAAAAATACAAAAATGCTCCCATAATATATATAAAAAAAACACTGCAGTAACGTATAAAAACGCTGCAGTAATGTATAAAAACACTGCAGTAACGTATAAAAACACTGCAGTAACGTATAAAAACACTGCAGTAACATATAAAAACGCTGCAGTAACGTATAAAAACGCTGCAGTAACGTATAAAAATACTCCCGTAAAAATACTTCCGTAATTTATAAAAATTCTTCTGCAACATATACAAATACTGCCACAATGTATAAGAAAACGCTTTTGTAATGTATAACATTTCTTCTGTAATATATAAATGACGCTGCCATATCATATAAAAATGGTCCAGTAACATGTAAAAACACTCAGGTAACAAAAGAAATGCTTCTGTAACATGTCAGAGTCCCGGCTGCTGACATGTCAGAGTCACGCTTGCCCAGTAAGGTTACAGATGCCACGTGTCGCATGACTCCTGCCATGACGGGTGCTGACCTGCCCGCACGCCTGCTGCATGCCCCCCCGCATACTCGAGGGAACATAGATGCAGCGACCCGACCACATCAGGGAAAAAGAAGGACCGGAGAAGAACCGCAAACCCCCTCCCGCCTGCAGGGAAATTGTGGCTTTTCAGATACATCACATAATGTATCAGTTACAAGATTAAGGGGCAGGGGGAAGGACAGGCAGAGCATGAGGCTGTCAAAGCACAGCGGGGGGGCGGGGGGTAGGAATGGAGCACCACCTCTGACAGACAGTGAGCTACGGCACATGATGCTGGGGGTGTCTGTCACTAGGGGGCGCTCTGGAAAGCTGCAGTTTCAACTCATGGATTCAATCAGGGCCTGCAGAATCAGGAGCCTTTGTTTTTCCGTTTGACGTTGTGGGGAGGAGAGATGAAAGAGCTCCCCACCCCCAGCGGTCTGCCATGCCGCTCCCTGCAAGCTGATTACAAGCCCTGGGCGGTCGGGCTATTTGTGGCCATGGCCGCCCTGGGAGGGGGCCTGGGGTCTACACACGAGCCACACAGCTGGGGTTCTGCTCCGGGGGGGGAAATCAGAAGCAGATCCATCCCCCAAGGCGGGAAACACGGAGATGGGTATCCATGGCCCTGCCTGTGACTGGCTGGGAACTCGGACCTTGGGCCGCCTGGCTCTCCAGATGTCATCGAACTTCACCTATCGACGTGCAAAAATCCCTGGGGAGCTTCTTCAAACCGAGCTCCCCCCACTACCCCACAGCATCAGGAACATATCTGACATCACATCTGTTTTTTGCTGACCTTCCACAGGTCAACCTGACAATCGGCCTCCCTGCCCAGGTGAAACTCACAATCTTACTTTTAAACAGGGGGGCTGTGACCCACATTAAAATACACGTTTCTCTGTGGTCTTATGCAGCTGACCAACCCCTCCATGACCAAATCCCTCACTGGTCTCCATCTCCTCACAGTGGGTCAAACTAGGCTCATCATGGTCCTAGTGAATAGCCTGCAAGAAGTTGAGTTGAGTTGAGTTGAGTGCGCCACGTGTAGAAGGCTGGGTTCCTCAAAACTGGAGCCACAGTTTAGGGATGAGCATCTCCCAGATAAAAAACCTCTCTGATAAAGATGAGCAGGTTTGTGTGGTGGGTTGGTGCCGGGTGTGCGTGGACTCTGTCACCCTGCCTTGTGCTGCAGACTTGAACCAGGGTGGCACTGGGGTGACCCCTGCCTTTGTGTGTCTTGGCTAGACTTTACATCTCCCTCTATAATGGTCAGCTTTTATACTTTTATGGAAGAAAGTGAGGACCACCCCCCCGCCCAAGAAACTGTTGGCAAAGAGCAGGAAATATCAGGCAGCCCAGAATTTTGGAAATTGTGTCGGTTTGATAACAAACAAGGACAAGGCTTTAAAAGGCTAGAGAGCGAAAGACACCGCTAATCGCTAATAAGCGCTAATCGCTAAGCGCAGGCTAGGCCGTCATGCAGAAGCAGAGGCGCAGGAATGGCAGCAGGAGTCACTCAGCTGCCTGAGGCCAACAGCCACAGACTGCCATCATCATGACCTCAGATCAATGTTTTTCAGCTTAGGAAATAACTGCTGCTGGCAGAGATGGATTTCAGAAGTCGCTCTGATGTCCCCATCCTGTGACCGCAGGCTAACACAGGGGACAGACAGAGGCTCTCTGATGTCCCCATCCTGTGCCCACAGAATAACACGGGTGGCAGAGTGTTTACTTACCCAATTGAGGCAGGCTTACAGCAAGTGACACATTCCCCTGAAAACAGCCTCCATCCTCTGTCCGCATGTAGGGGGTGGTGTGTTCGCTGGCACCTCCTGATCCCCCCCCCAGCTCACTGTCACCTTTGGGGTTGGGCAGAGCACACCCACATACAGTGTACAGGCCAGGTGGATCAGCTCCACAGGAACGCAGGGGTCAAAGGTCAGAGGTGAAGTCATAATTATGCAATATAAGCCTAGCAACAGTTAATAAAAAAAATCAGGAAGAAAGACTTTTTTTTAATAGATTAGTATACAATGACAAAGAAAGTGACAAATTTCCTTATTACATGATCTGCCTTCATGAAGAAGCCTCTGATTGCCGGTTACATTCCGAATCCAACAGGTGGCTGCCATTCGCAGACAGCTTACTCTACAAAGAGCAAGTTGAGGGAGGTGTAAAAAGAATTTCCCCGCGAGGACAATAAAGGATTGATTATTATTATTATTATCCATCAAACTGCCTGCGGCTTCCTGTCCATCACTTGGAGTGTCCAAGTCACCCTTCCCCCCGGAGCAGAGTGCTGTTTTCCTGTCACTGCGCGCGGATTGTGCCAACGTCCACATCTCCAGCTAACTGTTCTCCATGCAGCCCTCTGCTAATCGTTACAGGCGCTGAGAGGCGGCCAGCGTGATTGGAATGAAAAGCTGCACAGCCCCCAGATGTTCATATTGCGAGCGGAGAAGGAGAAACACCCAGCGGGCGAGGAGAGCACCGCTTCTTCAGCACGGTCACACCGGCTCTCCGATAACGGCCCTCTAATCCAAACAAACCTCTGACGCGTCTGCTTTGGACGTTCGACAGATAACATATTTCAGCGAGGAATGTGCGTAAATCGAATCAGCGCAGAGTTAAGCGTGGCACTCCGCAGACGCTCTTAACATGAAAGAGATCTTCCAGGATCCTCTAGCCAGACGCCCGCACGCACACACACAGGGGGCCACAGGGCTGCCGTGTGAATTTCACTCTGCGTTTTGGTGGGTGTGGTCTGGGGCTTTTAAGCTTCACTTACTTTGAATCTATGCAAAGACTGTTGTCAGATATGAGCAGCCAGAAACTCAACGATTAATACAATCTCTTTATCCCAGCTAATCTGGGTGAGTAAGTCTCCAAACAAACGCCTGGAAGTTTAAATGAAAGTTTAGATCATAGCTTTTTTCAAAGGTCTGGTGATTAGGGTTGGGATTAAAAGGTGGGGGGGACAGTAGTTAGCACTGTAGTGGTCACTGTTGCCTCACTGGGACTGGGGTTTGAGTCTCTGTTTGGGCTCCAGCGGAGCGGGGTGTCACAGGTGCCGCAGGTCACCGCGGATCCAGTCTGCTGCCATGACAGCCACGTCACAGCCCGAGTCCAGCACGAAGGCATGGCGGAAGCCCCTCTCGCACAGCTGGATGTTTCCAGCGGGGAATTCCCTCTTGATGTCATGGTAGTACTCCACCGGGCACCAGTGGTCACAGGCTCCATAGTAAAACACAAGCTGTGGACAGGAAAAGACATGGCAGGGCGTGAGGTGGATCCCGACCCATAACACAAGCTGTGGGCAGGAAGAGACATGGCAGAGCGTGAGGTGGATCCCGACCCGTAACACGAGCTGTGGGCAGGAAGAGACATGGCAGGGCGTGAGGTGGATCCCGACCCGTAACACGAGCTTTGGGCAGGAAGAGACATGGCAGAGTGTGAGGTGGATCCCGACCCATAACACGAGCTGTGGGCAGGAAGAGACATGGCAGGGCGACACGGCCTGATTCTGGCACGGCACGGGCAGTTCACTCATTGCCGGTGCAGATGGGGTCAGACAGGGGTGATACTGACAGCGCCCCCTCGCCTGCTTTGCATATCCTCCAGACTACAAAAGAACGTCACATGCAAGAACCACCCAAATGCTCCAGATGTGGCGTTTCTCTCAGTGACCCAGCAGCCCCTGATGCAGATGATCCAGAGCGAGAGAGACACAGAGCCAGTGCCCGCAGAGGGACGCCCAGGACGGCATCACGGTCACCAGGCTGCAGCTCACCCAGGGCTGCAAACACACCAGCATCATGCCTCACCTCCCGTTCCAAGGCAAGGATGGGAAGGAGTACGGCACAGTGTCCAGACTCCCGATCCAGGGGCCGGCCGAGACAAGCAGGAATGCGTAGGAATGGTCTGGGGGGGTGAGGGGGGGGTCACCAGACCGCCCAGGACGCGGCACATAAACACACAAATGCACTGCGTTGCATCATCGAAATTCCAGCAGGAAACCGCGGTACCTTAACGCCAGGCCTACTCTGGATAGGGGGGTATTTATGATGGACACATTTGGGTTAGTTGAGGATAAGCAGGATTTTTTTTTTAAAGGGCAATGATGTCACCTTTTTAAGCGATGAGAGATAAAACGCACGACCCAGGGGCCACACACCCAAGGGGCTGCGGATTCTGGAGAATGTCAGCCGGGCCAAATCGGACCCCAGAGGCTAACAAGCGGAGGTGCGAGTGTGTACACATACATGTGCGTGTGTGTATGAGACAAGGATGTGGGAGGGATTTCTACTCAAGGGAAATCTGATTTGAAGTCGTTACCTTCAGTTTTGCTACACGCAAAAAAACTCCAATACATCACAGAGCATCGAGTGTTGCGTCCCTGTACAGCGCTGAGGTCTGGAGGGGCCATCAAGGGTGCCAGGGGCTGACTCAGGGGTCACAGGGGGCAAAAAGGCTGGCTGACACCCCCTTCTGGCCTTGGACGAACCAGGGGACCCGCCGTTAATGAGCAACTGGCTGTGTTCCCGGCACGGTGCCCGTGGGGCTCCTCCAACAAGCGGGCAGACCTGCGGACCCGTTTAACGGATGGCTGAGCTCTGGCACAAACATTAACCCCATTCAGCTGAGTCCAGAGACTCGGTCTGGGAGAAGTGAGGCACCTGAAGAACACCACCCCCCTGCCCCACCCCGCCTCCGGGAGCAGTGACAGGCGCCTCAAGGTCCGCGGGTGGGGGGGGCACCTGGTCTCTCTCCCCCAAATCACGCACGTTTGGTAAACACTGGGTTCTGAGGCTCTCTGA
>JABFEA020000029.1:20531491-20581623 GCA_019775915.2 Cyphomyrus plagiostoma | reverse complement strand
ATAGATAGATAGATAGATAGATAGATAGATAGATAGATGGATGGATGGATGGATGGATGGATGGATGGATGGATGGACAGACAGACAGACAGACTCAGACAGACAGACACTTCTTTATCCAGAAGGAGATTTAGGTGTCCAGTAGCTTATACACAGTATACATACACATAGGCGCACAGACCTGTGACATTCACACACATACATACATACTGTAACAATACAAAGGAAAATGACAGGAGGGCAGTGTGCTATACAGGCCTAAACACTTAAGTCCATCACACTCCTCCCCTTCTATGTGACGTTGAAGAGCTGTATGGCCCTAGGGACAAAGGACCTTCTGAATGTGTTCTGCATGACAGAGACAGGAGCCTATCACTGAACATGCTCTTCTGTTTGAAGAAAGTGCAGAGAGCAGTCTGCTCATTGTCCTCCGATCTGCAGCTGGAGTCAGTGTCTCCAGCTCCATGCCTGCCACAGAGCTGCTTTTCTCACCAGCCTGTCCAGTCATCCAGTTATCTGTGAGGTCATTTTGGAAATCTCCGCCGTGACTTTGCCGTCTCTCCTTAATTCTGCTTAGGCGTGCAGTTAGCTCACATTTATTTCCTGCCTTCAGCTTGAATAGCCTCCACACACAAAATAAAGTGCAGCCGCTTGCCAAACTCTCCAGCGAACGGCAGCTCTGCTTACGAGATGGCGGGTGCAGTTTGCCGGAGTCCTCCCTCCCTCTGACCATCATCTCCCAGCAGCCATTGCAACACGGCAGAGGGTGAAGCAGCCCTCATATACAAAGCCCCCCACTCAGATCCTGCTGTAAACATGCTGCCCACCCTTGTGTTATTTACACTAAATCAGCTCCTGCAGTCTGTTTCTAATCAAGGCCTGTATCTTTATTGAAGGAAACATTTTTGTTTTGTTTTGTTTTTGCCATAAAACCCTAAAGAGCAGAGAAACAAAGGCGCCACATATGTGTAAAGACTCTGCATATCTGCCTCTCCATGTCTCTGCCTCTCCACGTCTCTGCCTCTCCATGTCTCTGCCTCTCCACACCTCTGCCTCGCCATGTCTTTGCCTCTCCATGTATCTGCCTCTCCACGTCTCTGCCTGTCCATGTATCTGCTTCTCCACATCTCTGCCTGTTCATGTCTCTGCCTCTCCACATCTCTGCCTTTCCACGTCACTTCCTCTCCACATCTCTGCCTCTCCACATCTCTGCCTCTCCATGTATCTGCCTCTCCACATGTCTGCCTTTCCACGTCTCTGCCTCTCCATGTCTCTGCCTCTCCACATCTCTGCCTCTCAATGTATCTGCCTCTCCACATCTCTGCCTCTCAATGTATCTGCCTCTCCACATCTCTGCCTTTCCATGTCACTGCCTCTCCACATCTCTGCCTCTCCATGTACCTGCCTCTCCACATGTCTGCCTTTCCACGTCACTGCCTCTTCACATCTCTGCCTCTCCACATCTCTGCCTCTCCACATCTCTGCCTCTCCATGTATCTGCCTCTCCACATGTCTGCCTTTCCACGTCTCTGCCTCTCCATGTCTCTGCCTCTCCACATCTCTGCCTCTCCATGTATCTGCCTCTCCACATCTTTGCCTCTCAATGTATCTGCCTCTCCACATCTCTGCCTTTCCACGTCACTGCCTCTCCACATCTCTGCCTCTCCACATCTCTGCCTCTCCACGTCTCTGCCTCTCTGTATCTCCCCACTAAACACATAGTGCGGTGTTTCAGCCAATGCATTCCCGCCAAGTCCTGCTGTGCTTCCTCCCCTAAGAGCTGCTTTTACTGTTCACTCAGCTTCCCTAACTGCTGGGCCTGGCTCTCCTCCGCATGGCCAAATATCACATCAATGGCTGCCGACCTGCCCCCCCCCCCCCCAAGCCCCTACTGGTTCAATGTAACTCCTGGTTTCTATTTGTTCAGCCACATTTGTCTTGTGTTCAGACCCCAAACCCCACATATACTCACCACGGCCGTTGGCCACGTCCCCCCCAGTGTGAGCCAAAGCCCCGCCCCCCTGCCCATGAGGAAGTTTCTAGTTTGGAGTGCAATCTTTCAAACTGGATAATTGGTTATAAAATCTGAAAACTGACAAAGGGCAACCTGGACACTTAGAGAAGTATCAATCATTCTAGATTTTTTCTTTTCTCTTTTTATAATGGGATGTCAAATGTACCTTGTTAGTGTTTTTTTAAACTTGGCTGCTCCATCTTTGCTCTGGTCTCCTTTGGGGGGGTTTGGGGAGTCAGAACACAGCTGAGGGCGGCTGTAAGTTGGCGTGGTACAAATTTCAGGTCGTCATGTGATGAGTCATGTGACGAGCATCAGCTCTTTCTTCACTGTGTAACTTCATTCTCTTTTCTTTTACTCCTCACACAACACTGCAAACATCTCATACCATTTGCACGACCTTCTGAGCAGAACTCGGGTCACGGCACAAGAGCATGTGGCGTGATCAAGGAGACGATCCCTCTGCCAAAGAAAAGCTGTCGCGTTTCCGCATGAGGCACAGCTTCAGCGCCACTCTCTCAAGCCCAATGAGAGCTCCATGGCTGAGCTCCTCTGTCCTCCAGGCGAGGATGAAAAGCGAGGTCACAAGCCTCAGAAGAGCTCTCCAAACAGGGCCTCAAGACATTCAGGAAGCGTTCCAGGAGAACATTACCACCGACCTGGAAAGGATGTTTCTGCACTCTGTATCTGCAGGAATTGAACCTCAGTTTTCTCCATGAAGAGGCATGTCCAGTATGAAGTTGTGTCCTTCACACAGAACCCTCATGTGTCCCAGAAGATTCTGGTGCTATCGTGATTCGTGTGTGGGGGGTGGGGACTCCGAAGTCTGTATCCCTGTGGAGAGGTGGATTCGATTAGCCTAGTAGACCCAACCAATCAATCTCCCGACAAGCAGGATGATTAATCTATCACAGACAATGTCCGGCCCTGGTGGGACACCAGCTCACTCTCATCAAAGGCAGCTGCACAGAGATGTGTGCACAGGCGTCACCACGACAGTAAGAGTCAGGGAGAGGCCAAGACGACTAGGGAGGCGAGGAAGGAGAGAGTGTGGCGAATGTCACGGACACATAACAGTAGATCAGCCGGCCGCGGGCCACAAGTCATGAGAACGAGACGCGTCTGCAAGCGCTGATGCAGACCTTGGAGAGGAAAAAATCCTCCTGGATGTCCGTGAGCTTGTTCAAGCTGATCTCATTTTTATCGGAAAAAGGAGGAGAGGCAGGACAGCAGAGTAATAGTGGGCTTTAGCGGGGACCATATGGTGCGCGAGCTTGTAATTTTGTTGTCACAACAGGTTGAAAAATACTCTTTACTTTTAACCTGATACTACGGTGCCTCAGAGGTATCAGTCGGTATGCGAGGAACTTTCTCGGCGAGACGCTTTAAACCATCCTGTGTGTGTGTCAGGGGGAGGCGGGGGGCCGGGGGAGGTGAATATTTAGTGCACCTGTGAAAACACATTCGATCATAACGGCAAGCACAATGTTCTTAGTGGGATCCATAACAAGTTTTCAAACAAGAAAAATGCCTGCGGCGTTAAGTATTTCCTGAATTTATTTTGATGGATGACAGAGTGCGTATCCTTCACTCATTAAACACCATATTGATATAATTTCATAAATGAATTTAATACACAGATGTTCTGAATAGTTTTGGGGAGGGGGGGGACTGCATTAATCAAATTCTTTACAATGTGTGTTTTTTATGGGAAAGGGGGAGGCATGAAAATCGACCAGATATTTATTGGTTTCTGTAAAACACTATGCAGCTGTATCAGAGGTTGCGTGTGTGGTTCTGATTATCCCCCGTAATTAGGGGCCTGATTTGTTTATTGGTTTGTAAACAGGAACCTGTCGGGCCGAACATCCTGCTCCAAATCCTGGGTCATGCAGGGTAGTCGAGGGCACCCAGTGTCCTCCAAGGTGCTGGTCAAAAAGAGGTCAGGAAAAGGTGCTCTGCTCGCAAGGACCCAGCAGGACGCCACAGGCAGGCCTGAGCCATCTAACGCTGTGCCTGCGATGTGCCTTGGAGTTAACCGGCACAGCAAGTGACAGGAACCAGAGCTTAGGGTGTCTTTGTAGGTGGTTAAAAGCCCCTCCCCATGCACCCCAGTTTCACCACTTTAGCATCTGATTGGCTCAACTTCCCTCCGCCAGCAAAAGGTTCAATTTATGCACCTGGTTCCCCAAAGACAGCGACTGCACTCAGTATATTCGCCTCCCACCCCCCTCAGAAGTGAGGTCAAAGGGTCAACTCACTTAACGCAAGAAGCTCTTCCCGCTCAGCCATCGCGTACAGGGGGGGGCTGCATAAAGAATACAGATTTGTATTAGTGCATGCTAATTTAGGGCCCCATGGACCACATATGGGCGGGTGCGGGGACAGCAGTGCACAGCTGTGTCTGCGAGACATAACCTAACGGCGGGGGGGGGCGGGGGGGGGGTTTGGCCCGGTTCACTCCAGGCTGCATGGACGACGAGCGGATGATGTCATCCAAGGAGCATTTCTTGCGATATCTACAGGCCGGGCCGGCACACGTCAAGGCCTGAGCACGCAGGGAGAGGCGTGCCCGCTCGCCTTTCGGGAAGTCACTCGCGAGCGCTCCCCGGCTCTATGATGAAAACATCAGACACCCCACTTCCAGCCCGCTGACACGCGCAGTTTCATGACCTTTGCCCCCGTTGCTTTGCTCGTGTTCCAGATCCCCTAAATGACTCTAAGGTCACTAATGCACCGTGATCCAATGTTATCCAACAACTGATGTCTGGCCTCATTTCCCATGATGCAAAGGGGTGCACATTTGCTGATGCCCTGTTTATGTGTACAGAGTAAAGCTTTGGGATTTGAACCTGTAACTTGACTCTGTTACTTTACAGTACCTGTGTATGTTACATAGTTACATACTTCTGGTTCATAATTGTGCTAGTTTTATAAAACTTAAGAACATTTATGATTATTTAACTAATGGAAACTGCCAGTATTTTTGGAAAGTGCAGATGAAAGGCTCTGTTAGATGTCTTCCCGGGTGTTCCATCTCTTGCTGTGTTAATTCGAGCCTATTTTCCATTAACTAATGCAGATGTTGGGCGTCAAGCTATAGGACCCCATCTTCAGAATGAGGGTCATTTTGGTCCAAAGTGTTGAAAACTAGTTTGACTACCAGTTGATGTTCCAGAATGTTCTCCGGCCAGACATTACAGTGCACCTTTGAGGAGATCTTGCGGCCGTGACTGTGGATTGTGCCGAGCACTGCGGAGTATGAAGTCACTGTTCACCCCTGACCCGTAATTAATCATTAGAGTGTCCACCACCAGCACTCACTTAGCACTCTGTAAACGCCTCGCAGATTAAACGGTGTATGTGTAGCCCTACATCTTGGGCACTGCCTCGCGCCTTAACGCCGGAGCCGAAACGACAGCCAGGTGGCCTTTCCCCACCGTTCCCTTTGGTGTAGCTGTGACACTGGCCAGGACAGGCAGACAGCAAAATGGCCGCCTGCCTGTTTGATGTTTGACATGCTTCAGTCACCCAGAACCGACCCGTAAAGCCTCGTTTTGGGCTCATAGTCCCACTCAAGGTGGGTTTCACCTTGGGCCTGGATCTCATTAATTTTTACATGCCTATGCGCTGGCTGGTAAGTTCTGCAGTCACCACAGATCAGAAGATGCCCTCAAACGCACGTTCATGCTACCTGTACCACTTGTCAGAGCTCCCTGACGGGGGGGGTTCAGCTCGTGTGGGGTAATTCTCCTAAGACAGGGCAGGGGACACTCAAACAAGTCTCCACCCCCCATCAGGAAATGGTGTTTTATGTGACATGGTAGACACCGGAGGGCCACCAGGGGGCAGTGGCTTAGTAGCTTCATATGCTGTGTCTGTGATGGGAATCCCAGATTTGGCAGTGGTTTCACCACTGGGCCCTTGAGCAAGGCCCTTAAGCCTCAATTGCTCTCACCCTGCTTTCAAAATATTGCTTTGGTAAAATAAATAAAATGTAAAACGTATGGTCCCTGTTTCAAAGGGACAGAGGGCGTGAAAATGGAGTCGCGTCCCCTTTCTGTCCTCCTGCTGTCCGCGTCACAGGATTCCACCGCAGCTTCATCCGCGCTTGTTGTTCCAACTTGTCAGGTGAATTTATGGCCGATGGCGGTGGAAGGCTTTGCTGCTGAGGCACGGCCGGCATCGCAGGCCGCGATTAGGCCCTTTTGCAGGCCGAAGGCTGCCCCGCTCCGCACAAGAGATAAGGACACCAGCAGGGTTTCTGTTCACCATCAAATGTCAACAGCACTTGACCTGCCACCTCTGCCACGGCGCAGAGTGATTTTAAACTCGACACCCTGGGAGTTTACGCCCAGAGTCTTAATGATGGCTAAACCCCACCCACGGTGAAAACGTTTAAGGCAGGAACCAAACAGGATGGAGGTATATTTGCAGAACGGGAGAAAAGAGGCCGTGCTAGCACCGTCCCCTACAGGCCATCCCCTTGTAACAGAGGCTAATAGGAGGCCACCATTCCATCGGTAAGTGCTTCCCTAATGGTGCACACATGCTTGCTCCTTAGCTATAACCCTAACATGCCTGGCAGGGGGGTGCGGGGGGGCAGCAGGCTGGCTAGCTCGTTTCTGTTTCCTCTTTAATGTTCCCTGGCTCTTTTCCCATCACACTCTTTAGAATTTACTTGTTTTTATCTTCATGCACTTTTCTGTACTCGTTGAAATCATTCTTAAGTATTTTGGGGCAACTAAGTAGAGAAGTGTATAATATAAAAGTGAAAATTGATTTTTTTTTTCTTATTTAGAACTTTATTTGGTAGCTGTACAAAAAAGTGCTTGAACCAAAGGCCCCGCCGACCACTTTTATAGGATTGAACGGTGAATTTGCCTGGTGACCAGTGGTTTTGGGACAGGGTTGGGACTCCCTCTGTGATTCATCGTGGTGCATTGTGACACCAACGTGGGCGTTTCCGTTTTTAGAATCGGGAGAGCTGATTGGCTGAGGAAGACTTCTGCTAATTGGCACCCATCTCCGCTTCTCTCCAGGTGCGGGGGGTTTCTGTAAAGAATGTAATCGCTGCGATATTACTGTGGTGATGAGTGAGGGCTGAGCTAATTACCAGCGAAGGAGTTGGGGGGCTAATTACCGCACAGGTGTCTGGAGCAGTGCCCTCCTGCTGGGGGGTGGGGGGGTGCGGTAATGTGAAGGTCTTACAAATACGCGCAGGTCCCTGTCAGCTGACTGTCAGCTGTCTCCTCTTCCATCCCCACCTCTCTCACTCGCTCTCCTCTCTCTCGCACCCCAGTCTCTCTGAACCCCTTTGAGCCCCCCCCTGCCTGCCTAAGCACGCTGACGCTGCATCCTGCTCCCCATCCCCCGCCATGATAGGTCACGCCCCCTTTTTTACGGTTAAGCGGATGGCATCTGACTGACTACGAGTTATAGAAAGAAACGGGAGGCAGCTATACGTGCCAGAGTACTTTGGCAGCTCATCTGCGCAATAAACAGCCAGTGGCTGGCGTCTATGCAGAGTATTACAGAAAAGTATTACAGAATAAAGTACATATTAAGTATGATATCACACATAAAATATTATATATAAAGTATTAATCGGATTATGTTCCAAATTTTTTAGAGCCTGAATCATCCCAAACTCCCGCATACACACACATACACAGCCATACATATACGCACATACACACACATACACACACACACACGCATGCATGCACACACGTACACACACACACATGCATGCACACACGTACACACACACACATGCATACACACACATACAGTACACACACACGCACGCATGCATGCACACACGTACACACACACATGCATACACACACATACACACACACGCACGCATGCATGCACACACGTACACACATACACACATGCATGCACACACGTACACACGCACACACACACACTCAGAACTTATTATATACTATATGGACTAAAATATTGGGAGACCGGGAAATTTTTCCGCAGTATTTTGGAGTGTGTCTGTGGTCATTTTGGCCCATTCATCCAGACGAGCATTTGTGAGGTCAGGCACTGATGTTGGATGTGAAGGCCTTGCTCACAGTCTCCGTTCTAGTTCATCCCAAAGGTGTTCGATGACGTTGACGTCAGGGCTCAAATTTCATGAACTAACTTATCGCAAAGGTGTCACCCTATGACCTATGACAGTGCTACACTGAATTGACTGAGCTCTTCAGAACAAACTGTTCTTCCACAAAGTGTATAAACCTGACTGCATGTAAACCTAGGGCTCGAATTAACACAGCAAGAGATGGAACACCCGGGAAGACATCTAACAGAGCCTTTCATCTGCACTTTCAAAACATCAAACAGGTTTTCATACGCCTGTGGCAAGGGGTCGAAGGTGTGTCGCAATACTTTTGTCCATATAGTATAATAAGTATTAAACATGATTTTGTGGTTGAAATGACGTCCATGGAAATAAGGGGATGAATACGACCAAGAAGATGCCCCCACCTCACCGAAGCACAAGGCAGTGACTGGCTGGAGCCGCCATTCAGGCACCTGTGGCGAAAAAGGCAGAGAGTGACGGAGGCATGGACAGCGAAAGCAGGAAGGCACAAAAGAAACAGACACAGGCAGGCAGGCAGGCAGATGCATGCAGGCAGGTGCAGGCAGGTGCAGGCAGGCAGGCTGATGCATGCAGGCATACGCAGGCAGGCAGGTAGATGCATGTAGGCAGGCTCATGCAGGCAGGCAGATGCATGCAGGCAGGTGCAGGCAGGCAGGCAGATGCATGTAGGCAGGCTCATGCAGGCAGGCAGATGCATGCAGGCAGGTGCAGGCAGGCAGGCAGATGCATGTAGGCAGGTGCAGGCAGGCAGATGCAGGCAGATGCAGGCAGGCAGGCAGACACAGGCAGGAAGGCACAGGCAGGCGCAGGCAGACAGGCAAGTAGGTAGGCAGACATGCAGACAAGCACACACAAGAAACAGAGACTGTTGGGTATCCCTAACCACACGTCTATGGTACTGAGTGCTGTTATTCTGTGAAATTCCCCCAGTTCACATGCTTCTTTTCCCAAACAGCAAATCAAAGGTTGCGGAATGTCATGGCTGTGCACTGGCATGCTGCTTTAACACTTGGGGTGTGGGGGGGGGGGGGGGGGCGCGGAGGCATCGTCGTTTGACAGGAGTCACTGATGTTACGAGACCTGTGGAGATTTAAGGTTGACATTAACTCAGTTTTTGCTGGGAAGCTGCTCGATCTGCTTAGCAGATCTTGGCGCTCCTCGGGCGGGCCAGGAACTGCTCCCCAAATATCCTCATTTTTTGGGGGAGGGCAGGGCGATCGACCTGCAAAAAGGATTTAAATGCCCCCCCCCACACACACACACACGCAGCTCACAGACAGACACCATCCTGCGATGTAGACAGTCCCAAGCCTGCCAGTTCTGACTGCTTTAGCAGACGACCCCCGCATCCCCCAACTGATCTGGAATGGCATGACCCCTCCCCCAGGATGAAAATAATACCCCCATGTATCAGAGGAGGCTTCAGGAAAGCCGACATGCCTCCCCTGGCATCCTGTCGTCGGGAGCCATCCACTGCGACCAAACACCTCAGTGTGACACGCTGGCAAACTGCGACGCTGGCAGAACCTGCATGACCCGAGCCGTAAATGCAAAATCGCAGGTCAGCTGACGTGCTCCTGTGCCTCTGCACAGTCCGTTCCAGGTCCTGAATTCCTGCTCAGAAAGACGCTTTTATGACTGAGCAACATGAGGCTGGGGCCGTGGATCAGGCTGTTTGCTGCTTCAGAGCGCAGTACAGTACCAGCTGTCATGTATTTATACGAAGGCTACATACATTTTAAGATGTATTGGAGTATTGAGTTCGCTTCCTCCTGGTACACAGCGCTTTAGATAAGAAACACATGCAAACCGGCCCATTTATCTCTATACTGCACACACAGCAGAGGCATCCTGACGCTCCCTCAGCTAGGATATCCACAGCAGTGGGGGGGTGGGGGTTGTTCTCTTTGGATTGGCCACCTCAGCCCGGCAGGGCAGTGACTCTGGATAATTAGCATCATGCTAACACCCTGAGCGCTGTCACCTCCAGTTCCTTACTCACGGACACCTGCGCGCCGAATCGCGCTTCTTAAGTTGGCTCCGTGCCCCCAACACGGGGTATCCATGCCGACGGCCGCCCATGCGGCAATCTGCCCCTCACCAGGCAGATTCACGGCCTTCTTGCATGAAATATAGGCCTCCGCCTGAACAATTTATCAGGCTTGTCAGCCTGTCTTCCACACTGCTGCTCCAGAGATGGATTTCAGGATGAGTGAGGGGTGGGGGGGTCAGGCCCTTTCCTGGGGTGTCAATGCTTTTTACGAGACAAGGGCCTTTAAACTGCCAGCATGATGTGAGAACGAACAGCAGATAAAACACGCAGCAGTGGTGCCATGTCCCAGCCCAGAAAGCCACGGAGGGCCAGAGAGGGCCAGACTCTAGGCGTATGCCAGGCACGCTACAGCTCGGGGTCACTGGAAGACAGGATGCTGGGATTCATGGTTTCTGCAGGGACCACAGTGTGTCAGAGTGGGCAAAGCAGGCACAGGCGATGCCAGGAGAGACCCTGAAGGGGAGCCAGCGGAAACAAGGCATGAGCGATGAATGTTATGGGGCTTTGGAATGCAGCCATAGGAGCCAAACAGGAAATGGGGATCGCCCCCCATGACAGCTACTGGGTACCGAACCTGACAGAAACTGAACCATGCCGGTCTTGATTTCTACAATATTAGACTCATAATCACCGCACTGTATGGCAGATCCATAACTCTGCATCTTACAGCAACGTTTGCTACTTTTCCCCTTAGGTTACAACACAGCCAGCATGTTGTCTTCAGGATGTAGGCGGGGGGCCTGTACCCTCAGAAGCATGTGATTGGAAGGCCTTGCAAGCACCTGACATATCACATCCAATCACCATTCCCATCCGCCCATGGGCCCCAATCATCATGGCGGTCTTTCTTTGCCAACTGCTGTCCATAAACAGAGAAACAGACATTTCAAACACAGGTATTAAATGCCAAAGTTCCCCAGCTCTTACCTCCTGTGCTGCTTTGGCAGGACACTCTGCCTGTGGCCGGAAGGGTACCGGCTCAAATCCTGCTCGTCACATAAAAGCGTCTGTTAAATAAATAAAGTGCAGAAGTAAACAGTTTTGAAGGTTAAAGGAGCTGGATCCTTCCTGGGGGGTTGCGCCCTCGCTGTCCTGCCCCCGCCACCGTTTTCACGCCTCTGTCCCACAGGTGGCCATGCCCCAGGTGGGGGGACTCGCCGCCAAGCTGGGTCACATCACCCCTGACTCACTGCCCCCTCCTCTGCACTCATTTCCTCCCTAGTTTTATGGCCGGAGCAGGTGAGCAAACACAGTCGGGCCCCCTGGACGCCGCACGCCGGCCACAACATCCCCGCATTCAGGTTGAGGCGGTGGCGGCGGGGGCCATCCGTCATGGTGAGGTCTCCAGATGGCAGGCCCTTTCATCCCAGCGGGCCCCGGCTGCGTGGGCCCCCAGGGGCCCGCCAGCTGATGGTCCCGGTCACGCTTCTAGCACTTGGCCTTTCAGCTGTAGCTCTTTAAGGAGTCTCTGTGCTTTTATAGATTACGCCGAGTGTCAGAAACACACAGAGCGGAGGGCAGATGAAGGCAGCGCTGGGAGTCGCCCACACACCTGTACGCTGGCGTACCCTTGGAGGAGGAAGCCCCAGGCAGCAAAGAGCCATGAAACACCGGTGGGAGGCGGGGTCACATCCCAGGTCGTGTATGTAGTGAAACACAACAGGCCACTGACGCCTGGCCCGTGAGGGGAGAACCGGTCACCCCCCCTGGGGGCACAGGCATCTGTGAGTAACATAGAAGAAAACAGCAGCATCCCCCCAGGGTGCTCCTCCTCTCTCTCCCTCTCTCCTCCTCTCTCTCCCTCGCTGTGTCTCCCCCCCTCTTTCTCTGTATTTGAAGTCCGGCACTGTGTAGCGCACTGCGGTTGCCAGATTTAATAAAACAGTGCAACATTGAAGAAGAATTCAAGCGTTTAACGGCGCAGCTCTGAACAGCATCTGGGGACCCCAGAGCTGTCCATAGAAAGGCGGGAAGGAAAAGCACACGCTAGATTAAAGGGCCGTGGTCGCCAGGGGAGGGGGGTAAACAGGTGTTTGCAGGGTCACTTATTTCACCCAAAGATGCTTTCAGTTTTATTCGATTATATTGGCTGATATTTCACTGGAACACTGGGTGCAAAGTACCTGGCCTAAGGGTACAACTGGAATCCTGTGTGGGAAACAGAACTTGCTTAAGGGTACAACAGCAATCCTATGTGGGAAACAAACCTCGCTTAAGGGTACAATAGTAATCCTGTGTGGAAAACGGACCTCGCCTAAGAGTACAACAGTGATCCTGTGTGGGAAACAGATCCTGCCTAAGGGTACAACAGCAATCGTGTGTGGGAAATGGACCTCACCTAAGGGTACAACAGCAATCCTGTGTGGGAAACAGACCTGGCCTAAGGGTACAACAGAAATATTGTGTGGGAAACAGACCTCGCTTAAGGGTACAACAGCAACCCTGCCTGGGAAACAGACCTCCCATAAGGGTACAACAGCAACCCTGTGTGGGAAGCGGACATTTTGCTAGCTATTATCCACTGTTAAATATCTTGCAATTAAGGATGAATGCTAAAACTACAAAGATAAGATATTTACCGTGGAATATTGTGGACTTCTACATGCCTAAAAATACATTTTGTACATAAACACGGGTATTGATGGATTCGTTCGATTACTCTGTCTGCCTTTTACTGAGCCGGAACATTTTGGAACACAGTTTCTGTTGATTACACACTTTCGCTCCAGTGTAATGGACGTAATCTGCATTCCTCGCGGCGTACCCTGCAGGCGAGTCGGCTCTCTTCCCTGACTGCAGACTCCCAACCAAAGGGGTACATGTCACGCATGGCCCCTGTTCCAACCTGTAGCCACATACATTTTCACAGCGGGGTGGGGGGGTCATGAACCTCATCTGTTTCGTGTCACTTAAGCTCAGACATCAGAACTCAGGAGGTCTGCGGTTCAGATCCGGATTACTGTCACACAAAGCCCACGTTTATAACACCAGGTTACAGTCATAACAGGGGAGTACAACCCCAGGGTCTGCACACCTCTTTTGTTTACCCTTCCTCTTCATCGCTGTCTCTTTCTCTCTCTCTTTCTCTCTCCCCCTCACCACCCCCTCTCTCCATCCCTCCATCTCTCTGGCCAGCGCCAGTGCTGCCGCTCGCTAGTTGTGCCTCTCATGCCCGACCTGAGGGCTGCCAGATACTTATTTCCTGCTCAGTCTCTCCAACTGGCTCGGTGGCGTGCCGGGCTTCTTATAGGTGAGTCCACCGTGTATCCCGGTCACCTGGATCTCACCCTGGAAGCGCCACAGCCCAGGGGGGCTGTGCAGAGGGGGGGGTTTGCAGTGAAGCATCGTGTTGGGAAAGCCATCAAACGCACGGCCTGCCGAGATGTGAGGCTGAGGACAGCGCCACCATGGAGCTCCAGGGGCAGCTAAAGGAAATAAAAGCCTTCCTCTCTAGTGGAGGGGGGCCAGGGGCTGGGGAGGCTGTCTCCTGCTGGCAGGAAGTGCAAAGGGTCTGGTGTGGCTTCTGTGCAGGCAGGCGGCCCCAGCACAGTGGGGCAGCGGGTGTGGGCCTGGACGCCCCCCCCTCCATATCGCCATGTATTTGGTAGTGTGGGGGCCAGAGTACACGGGGTAAGCAGGAGGCCGAGGCCAGGCGCACAGCAGGCGGCCCCGAACGGCGGCCCGGGGTCATGGGATAATGAAGACGCTTTGGTATCAGGGGCATAAATCTGAAATATTACAGCACGTCAAATGGAGCCAGAAAGGTACGTCCTGCTCCCTGCTGAAGGAGCCCAGTGAAGGGTGCACAAAGGCCTCCTCTGCTGCAGGAGCCCAGTGGGATGCTGGGAAATGGACTCACTGTGAACCAGTGAGTTTTCCACTCAGTTCCGAGGACTTGCCGGTGATGGACGCCACCTTCCCCTTATCCGCACTGCCGGCTCCGTTTCATGCAGATGTAAGCATCTCTGCATGCTGCCACTCAGCCGTTTGGGGAGGGTCTCTCAGCCAACTCGGCCAATCAGGTGAGAGACTGAAACGAAGTGCAGTCACCCCTGACTGGCTGTTAAGCTGGAGCTTTTCTTGGTATTCTTAGATGGCATGCAGTCTACTTGTCAACTGATCTAACTGGTCAGTGATTGATTGCACATAGTACCTGTCAGCTGTGCCTTTTGAAGACTTGTTTAAACTGTTTACCTTATTGGCTGAGGGCATGTATACGTTACCACATCCTTATTGGCTGAGGGGATGTGCGCCTACCATATCCTTATTGGCTAAGGTAATGTGTGCCTACCACATCCTTATTGGCTGAAATGAGGAATTTCTATCACATCTCAGCTGCCTCAATGTGGGTTTTTAATTGAGTTCCCTTTCAGTGTTTAACTGAGCACCTATTGACTGCCCCATGTTTGTCATTGGCCCATTTTCTTGTTGAGAAAGAGTAATTTAATGAAGCATCCCCTCATTCCCTGTGAAATCAGCAGGGAACTGGAAGGCCCCAGCCTGCCAGCACAGCCCCCAGGGGCCTGGTGGGGGGGGCAGGACTGAGCAATAGCCGGCATCCAAGTCGATTAAACGGCCCACCACAGAGAGGCTGGCAGATGGCAGCTGCCTGTGAATCCTTCTCTTCTGGAGAATATGCTGAGAGGTTCCCATGCCGACGGGCCTGGATCGGAATCGGATATTAGAACCGTCTGGGCCATGCTCAGACCCCCCCCCCCGATTCCAGATTCCAGCATGCATCTGTTCTTCACGCTCTGCCATTATCAATGTTTAACTAACATCAAGTCTGGGTCCAGTATCAAGATCCAGCCAGAAACCATCTGAGAAATAATCTGGCAGTGCTTTAGATGCCCTCCTTGAGGTCTTGGACAACAACACCTGGGCAGATACTTGATGGAGGAATCAGTGGTGGCGCAGAAGCCTGAGCAGACATGAAGGCCCCTCACGGATCCTGCTGTCGTCATCCTGACTCATACCAGTTTAGGACACAGCTTATCCTTTGGCTTTGATATTCTTCCGGGGGTCCACTGACGCATGTGGGGGGTGAGCCAGGGCGTGACTGACACTGTCCCTGGCAGGTGCTGGCTCTCGCCATTGCTGGGCCATTGCAAATGACACATGACCTTCGAGGCTGATGAGTCCAAAAGTGCAGGGGTGGGGGGGGGCAGGCCACGCGCAGCTGTGAAAGCTGGGGGGCAGCGGGCCTTACAGATGGCGGTGTCATCATATCTCTCACGCCCCAAGACGTTGGTGACATTTCACTTTCTCTCGCTGCCTTGTTACTGCATGACGTCCAGCACGGTGCAGGCCAGAGATACAGAGACGCGCAACAATGCCAACCTTTATCTGGGGGGGACTGACGTCACCGAGGCACCTGCAGGCCGCACTCGCTGCATGTCACATGACGGCATCTGCTTACGGCGTGAGACGGGAGCCGAACCATTAAGGCTGCCAGGTGAAGGACATGTTACATTAAAGGGAGCCTCTTCTGCTTGGATCAGACGTGCATGAGGAGACCATTCTGTAAGGTCTACAGTGGGTGGCCCCTGCAGCATCATGGAGGGCTGAGGTCCAGGCCAGCATCCAGGATCCTTCAGCACCTGTGACCAGTCTACACCAGTCTACACCAGAAGACGTTCCCAGATTTCCACTTCTGCTCCTGGAAGCAGCATCCCTCACTGGGCACTCAGGTTAGAGTGCTGGTAACAGGTTCTGGCCCAGTAGGTCAGGTGTTAGCAGTTAGCGTGTCCCTGGATATCGACATGCAGAAATTTTATAATCTACCGCCAATCCTGGGACCCGCGACCAGGATACACGTCATGCAAAAAAAGGTGCTGCTGTAACCATAGTGATGGGTTCACTGGGGGGAGAAGTGGGCCGGGGGCCGAGAGACCTCAGCGACTCAGCCAATTTGTTACCATCAAAAACAAAAGCGGCTCACATTAGCACATTGTCGGGGGGAAGACCCACTGTGGGAGGTGGGGGCCACAGGGGGCGTGGGGGAGCATGGGGCCTACATTAATATTGGAAATGTAACCACCGGGCCGACTGTGCACCCCCCCGACCTGTGTAAACCAAGTCACATGTTTCCTGCTGAAACGCTACCCCCCACCCTGAGACCGATGGTCTTTTCTGGGGAAACCACAGACCGCGTTTGATCCCAAAAAGAGTACAGCGTACCGTTTGATGTTCTGTTTTCCCCACTCCTTATTGGGGTTGCAGAGATAGGGGGGGTCAGAGATTCCTACAGCTCAGCGCGTCCTGTGGTGTACGGGCGTGTGAACACAATTCACAGCGGGTGTCCGTCAGGGACTCCCCTCCACCTCCAAAAAAATTGTGAATCAAAATGAGGCTTTTTTGCCATTATGGGGGGGGGGGTTGTGGGCACACCAGACAAGAAGCAGTCGGAAGGCGCAAAACGGCAGGTGGTCTGGGAGTATTTAGGGTGACAGTAAACCCGATAACGAGGCAACCGCACATCTCAGAAGACCTCAGATTTACTCCCTGAACTCAGGATGACTCGACGGGGGGAAAAAAAAACACATTTTTCAGACACATTTTTGTTTTTAAAGCTGGGTAACCAGGGATTCTGGGTGGAGGCGTCGATAACATCGGCACACAGGCGGCCTCACACCATCACAGTAACCTGAGCAATGCCTGGATGGCGCTCTCATATCTGCTTGGTCTGTGTTGCCCCTCCGAGCCCTAACTCAGCTCCGTCACACCTGGCCGTGGGGCAGCTCAGTCATGCCCGATGGTGATGTAATTATGACCAGGGTGGGGGGGCGATGGCGGTCGGTCTGCTCCAGCACGCCCCCCTCCCACTAGCCTGCACCGCGTCTCAGATGCTCCTAAACGCTTCGGCTGCTGCCCCCCGGCGCTGTGGCTGAAACCAGGCCCTGATGGATGTGCTGTGGTGTGGAGTCACTCCCAAAACTGAGCTCCACTCATACTGTATGTGACAGCTGCCAGAACAATGGGGGGGGCGGGGGACACTCTCCAAGCAAAGCCATTCATAAAACTGCTACAGGGACATAACAGTGTACCTGTAACCGGCTTAGCAGGAAGCAGACAAGAGGAAGGTTCCGGAATGCAGGGACAGCTGTGTGATTAGAGAATTCAATGCAGCATTCAGCTCTAATTTCTTCGGTGTGTAAATAGGGCTCATGCTGGGTGTGACTATGGGGAGGGAGAGCATTTCAGATCACAGCCTCCCCTCACTCTCCTACATGATAAATCCTGTATAATAATTATTCCTTCTCTGTACGCCTCCTTTGTCTAAGAGGCCATGTTGTATACTTGTTTTGAATAAGTCAGCTTCGTCCAGCATGGTGTCCGGCGGCCCTGTGGTGTTACATTCCTCTGAAGCTGTTGGGACTGCAAGGTTGCCCTAAATTCTGCCCCGGGAGCATAAACACACGGAGATGTGTGTAAGATGAGGGGGGGCCAGCAGAAACCATGCTAACGGCCTCTGGGCTCCTCGGATAGCCGTGATTGACCATGAGCAGGCTTCTCAAAAAGAGCCGCCATACCTACGCATGATTTTTCAAGTCCTTCAGAAGCTGGGTGACATTCGGAAGGTGCAGTGGGTCATCATGTTATTATAACAGAAATTCATTGACCCAGTAAAAGTGAAAGATCTGCAGGTTAATGGAGGCCAGCTGGGCGGGGGGGGGGCACCCGGATGGGTCGCATCAACAAGCAACGATCAACCCACACAGGCCTTGGCACTAAACCGACGGGGCCCTCCCTGCCTGAATGCTACCTTTGTTTTCTTTAAATCAGAGGAACAACAAAGCCTGTGATTCCTTAACTGCGAACCACCAGTGTGCCCCCCCCAGCGCGGGCAGAGAATCTCCCAACATGAAAGCGACACAGGCCTTGTTAGTTCCAGCCACGGTATCTCCTGGTTACGCCGCCTCTCAAAGGAAGTATTGGGTTTCCCCCGCGCCGCGTGCCGCCTCTCTCTGTCTGCTGGCATCCTCACCGTGCCCGGCATATGCAAATCAGCTGAGGCAACCGCAGACGTAGGCATCGCCCCCACACACCGCCCCCTCTGCCACCCGGATAGGCACCAGCACAGCCGGCTCGCCTTACGTGGCCCCCCGGCCCCCTGACGCGACCCTGTCTCCTGACACTGCATCACCTGACATCCTCAAACCGTGCTGAATTATTAATCTGTGGAAATCCCGTCGCTTGCACGCCACCGATGTTATAGAAATACAATACGCCCCTTTGTTTGGGGGCTATTGAGTCGACCACTGTGTGACACACGCCCACACGCGTGTCCACCGCCCGCAGCCTGCACATGTACACGCAGGCGCTGAACTTTGCCGACCCCCAAACGCAATCCAGCCCCAAACAGCTTCCGCTAAGTCTCCCGGAACCAACAGGTATCCAACCTGCTGACAGCAAAGGGCCAAAGGTCACAGGTCACAGGTCACAGCTCTTTTCTGTCAGAGACCCCCAGGAAAGAGGCAAAACATCTCAGTTAAGCAGTTATTGCTCGTTTTTGGGATTATGCTGCCTTTTGTGAAGTGAGACAGCAAGTTTGAAACATGTATAATCTGCAGGTCACCAGTCCCCCTCTCTTCAAACAGGCACAGGGTTCACTGTAAAGAGCTGCTTATTACAGCCTAATCACAGCTCCCTGAGTCTCCGACTGTGGGTTCAGACAGTGTGAACATGATCAAGCTTTCGCCTAATTAAATATGCATATGAGCTAACAACTAACAGAGGACTAGTTTTGCATTATGATGTATTTTAAAAACTGGTACTAAGAGCTTGCTCGGACATCACCCTAGAGGTGTGTGGGGGGGTACCTCTCTGTACGTCAGTTCCATAGAAGGCAGTCTGCAAGTGAAATCACCTCGTTACAAATGTTTCACTTCAAAGGGATACCTCTCCCTTCCACAGGAGAAAATAGAATAACCAATGAAATGTGAGTTTACCAGGTTGCAAGCATCTGATTCGATGGAAGAAGAGCCCGGGTTTTGCTACCACTGGGCTCTGCGCCAAGTAACCAAACCTCACATGTCTCAGACTAGAGTACTTTGGCTCAGAGGTGCCATCACGGCAAAGCCAATACCTGAGTCACAGGTCACATGCAATCACAGGAAAGCTGATACAGCTTCTCCTCTGTCACAGGCCTGCCGCTCCTGAACCGGAGAGGGTCATGAGCCCTGCCGCTCCTGAACCTTAGAGTGTCATCAGCCCTGCCACTCCTGAACCGGAGAGGGTCATGAGCCCTGCCGCTCCTGAACCTTAGAGTGTCATCAGCCCTGCCGCTCCTGAACCGGAGAGGGTCATGAGCCCTGCCGCTCCGGAACCTTAGAGTGTCATCAGCCCTGCCGCTCCTGAACCTTAGAGTGTCATCAGCCCAGCTGCTCCTGAACCGGAGAGGGTCATCAGGGCTGATGCTCCTAAACCAGGTCATCAGCCACTCGCACAGTGACACCATAACGCAGTCAGCAGTGGCACACGCGGGAGGCACAGGCCAGATGGTGAGCAGGGTTCCGCAGCAGCTTCTGCCCCAAATCTGCATTGTTGCCATTCCTCTTGCAGTAAAGGTCACATACATTTTAATGTATTATAGCAACAAAAACAAGAAAGTAACGCAAAAGACCAAAACAGCCAGGGAGGACCCAGTGATCGCCGCCCCCGGCACGTTCTGCCGATAATGATCCGGCCATCCTGCACATTCCCGGCGGCCTGACTGCTGGACACGATTAATGGCGACGACCGCCCAGACGGGAACACATCTGGCTCTGCTTGGCCCAGGATTACTAAGCGCTCCAAAAGAAAATATGTGTGGCTGAAGGCTGGCTCACCTTCCCGGTGCACAGCGCTCCAAAGCAGCATGGTACCGTAATGTAAACATCCGATAACGCGCGCGGGAAGGGGTGCGGGGGGAGGGGGCAGCTCACGGGACCCAGCAGCTGCGGGGACCAGTTGTTAGCGCTCTGCTCTTGGCTCGCACATCTGTTGCATGCCTCTGTGCCGTACCGGCCCCTGCCGGTTTTGGCCCTCGGCACTGTGCCCCCCCTTCCTTTCGTGTCAGATATTATGTAATGGCTGCAGGCCAGGACAGCGAATTGGGTACAGCAATCCTGGAGAGAGTTTGAACTCCACGGTGCTGGCAAGAAAGGAATTGCTTCTGACGTGCGTTGAAGAACTGTCTTTCGCTGGCTGGGTCCCAGAACACCTGACTTCCTGGCGTGCTGGAGCGCCCCCTGGCTGTGCAGGTCTCTTCAGTAATGCAGGTGGCTTGGCGGTAAGGGCTAGAATGAAACACGAGTACGGGGTTGGTAGGGTGGAGGGAAACATCTCCTGTTCCGTCACAGCGGCCTGGGGTGTCCGGAGAGGAGATCACAGAGGTGGTGGCGCTGGGAGAGGCGAACTGTATAACTGGATGGCTGTTTACAGTCACAGGCACATCCAGAACCCCCATTAGGACATACTGAACTGGAATATTCCACAGAGTAAGTCTGACACACTATGAAGAACCAGAAGAGCTAGCAGAGAAGAGCTGCTCATAGCAATGATCAACACTCAGAATCATTCAAGGTCCATGTTTTTGCCTCTATATGCTGCCATACGCTGGATTCTGGGTGACAACATAAACAGCTGCAAAATAAATGCATGTTATGCTGGCCATGCAAGGTTAAGGGCCAGTCGTCATTGAGGTGAATGGGTGTATCCTGATCACCCCCCACCCCCAACCGCCAAAACACACCCTGCGATGGGGTGGCCAAGAAAATTACCCCAGCTAATTGCCCATATATATTTATAGTTGCAAAGTAGCATGCAGATTAAACGAAGAAAAAGGAATGTGATTATTTACTATTTAGTGTAATGACCACAGCCAACAGGGGGCCTTAATCCTCAAGAGCCCTGTACTAATGTGTGGTTTGAATGCCAGTAAACACCAGCACTGTGAATCAGAATGACTCTCATTACACTTCAGGTGTAGGAGGTCAGGAACATTGCCAGCATTTCCTCTCGGCCTGCAGGGGGCGTCGCATGGGACTTTCCCAGAAGAATATGATTTGTGGGGGTTTGGCTAAGTGCGTCCTTCAGAATGACACGAACCTGACCCGAGCTCCCTGGTCCCTCCGGAAGCTTCCATCACCGCCATGTCTAGTGGGCCATCACAGGAGACCTTCTTAAGTCTGGGTTCCACACCTGCACCTCGGCATCCGCAAGCAGGTCACCATGGCAACAGTAGATAACAGAGAGGCGGCAGCAAGACATCAATCCCATGAGTGTGTTAGCATTATAGCCTGAACGAAATAAAAGGCACATAACTCAAAGACGAGCACCCAGGGGACTCGAAGCCCTTCCCCGGCACATCTGACCACGAACGCAGCTCACCAAAGGGGATGGTTTTAAATCAGGGGAAACGGAGGTTGCCTAGACGTCAGGCAGGGGTCGAGGCATGGAATCACCCGACAAAACAAAAACACCAAAACCCTTCAACTGGTAATGAAGCAAGTCACCTGATACTGCCACCAGGATGTACTCAGGCAGAGCGAGGAGTGCTACAAGTGTCAGCTTCAGCCGAAAGTCCCAGCTTCAGCCGAAAGTCCCAGAGCCAACCTTAGCAATGACTTTAGCACCTGGGGAACAATGTGCTCTCTCTGCTGCCTCCCACCCCAACGGCAGAGAGACAAAAGGGACTCTGTCTGTGGCCTTTGATGAGGTAGTGGGCATTATGGTGGAGTGAAGAACAAACGGGCCTTGCAGCACGTAAGAAGAAATGACACTGTGGGCAGGAAACCAATAAAGACACTCGCTGTCGTTTTTTTTGGGCAGTCAAGTACCCTCATCTGCGTTGGGCAATGCCAACAATGAACAAGCAAAAGCCACAGCAGCAACGTTCCTCTGCGTCAGGGCCAGGCACCTCAGAGTCAGGGAGAGGCACCTCAGAGTCAGGGAGAGGCACCTCAGAGTCAGGATGAGGCACCTCAGGGTTAGGATGAGGCCCCTCAGGGTCAGGGCCAGGTACCTCAAAGTCAGGGAGAGGCACCTTAGAGTCAGGGAGAGGCACCTCAGAGTCAGGGAGAGGCACCTCAGAGTCAGTGAGAGGTACCACAGAGCCAAGACAAGGACCCTTAGAGTCAGGTTGAGGCCCCTCAGTGGGTGTGTCCCGCTAGACTCAATGGTAACGGGAAGAACAGCTGGTGATGCAAATAAGAACCTATCTGTTGGCCAAACTGTCCCATTCGGCAATGCGTTGTGTTCGACCTTCAAAGTACGCAGCTTATAATAGTTACACCTTCATAGACCCCGTTGTTTGAAGGATGCAGCCCCTGAATTCAGACACAGCTATTGACTTTAGGAATATAATCTTTTAAGGTGCTACATAAAGACATTCCATTGGGGTTTTCGCATGTTTTCTCTCCTGTGTTCATATTAACATTTCATAGCATTTTTACTGTACTTTCCCTCACAGAGATTTCTGAAATGGAAATGAGTCGCTTATAAACTTTACATTAATAATAATTCAGTCATGATTTTATGGCCTGCGTACCAATCTTACGACAAGAGAGCACAGTACCGGGTGTGACCCTTCTAGAAGGCAGAAAATATAGGGTGACACTACAAATGCACCTTCCCTGAAACCTTAGGTGTAAATAAAGTGCTAATTAAATTAACATGTATTTTGAAACCAGCAGGTCTGCAGCTGTAAAGATCAAGCGAGGCCAACCCCTGACCTCCTGCCATGACTCTCAGCTGTGCAGGAGTGACATTAGGCGTCGCCGCCCTAGTGGTTGTATCAGGTAACCACCATACCAAGTTCCCCTTTTATCATGAGAATGCCCTCAAATGACTTTAAAACCAAAACAAAACCTGAATCACACTATTGTTTCCGAGTAACGCGAGGATCGACCCAGAAAGGTAAGCAGGGGGTCATACTGGGGGGGCAACAGCAAGAAAAACATTCAGCAAGAAAAAGAGGAAAACATTTGGTTTGCTCCCAGTGATGCTGTTTAAAAATCGACACAGGAAGAATTCCTGGTGAATGATTTCTACAATGTTTCATGTGGAACAAGAAAAACAAGAGCTTAAAATAAATAAGTAAAATAATAAATGTTTTTCGAAGTACACTAATTAAAAGAGAAGAATTTCTGTGACAGCAAGGATGAATTGCTTTTCTTAAACTGAAAAGATCACTGAGATACCTTTATTAGATGGTACCATGTAGTGATATGCGCTAATCCAGTAAAATGGAAAACAACTCCGATCTGGTGAGAGTGGTTCAAACCGGAAATCAGCTAATACCATCTACCATGGAAATCCAGCATCCTCAGATCATAATGTCAGTCATTTTAGCCAAAAGGTTTGTAAGCGATGGTCTAGGAAAACATCCCTATTTAACTGAATTCACTTTGCTTGTTAATCAGTCACCTCGCCACAGCTGAGTTGAAAGGGTTATTCTGATATTTGTCAATTACTTACAGTTTTGAACAGATTTTTTTTTGTCTCTGTTGCTATGTTTGAAACACTGGGGTGAGCATTTAGGTTCAGAAAAAAACACTGTCAGTTACTGTAAAATGTGAGTTTGCATCGTCGGGCGCCTGGCAGCGAGGTATTTCCCTCTCTCTCGCTTTAACGGTACCGCATTTTGTTACAGGACTAGTACTTTCTCAGCTGGGATTCTTTCACTTCAAATATGTGCCAGTCGGCAAGTGGCTTTAAATTAGTTTCACTCTGAGTTGTGTTTTTCGGACAAGCCAAGGCCTAGAGCAGCACGGCAGCGTAGCGCTGCAGACCCACCCCTGGGAAGCTCGGCCGCTCTCACGCTAACCCTCTTTGCTTCTTCCATATCTGCTTTCAAACAGAAATCTGTTGATGTTGGCCCTGACCGGCCTGCCGTGCACCATATATCATGGTGTCCCTGCCGAACTCAAAGGCCACACTTCACTTTTAATGGTTTCGCAATGAAATGACATAGAAAAGGCAGGTTTTACGCTTTGTTCTGCGAGACACTGGGCCCATTGTAAATGTGTGTGTCTCTGCTGCAGAGTTTGTGGGTACGCATACTATGTGTGTGTGTGTGTGTGTGTATGTGTGTGTGTGTGTGTATGTGTGTGTATGTGTCACTCTCATGTATGTGTGTGTGTGTAATTATGCATGTAAGTATAGGTGTGTGTCCGTCTCGCTGTACGCATGCGTTTGACTGTTATTAGGTGTGTGTGTGCGGGTTGGGGCTCGATCCGGTTACATGCTCCCTCCTCATGCCAGTAATCTGATGACAGAGCCAGGAGCTCGGAATTTCAGAAGCTTTCTCACAGATTTCGGGATGTCAGACCTCAGATTCCAAGACGTCGGACTCCGAGATTCCGCGACAGATGTGGCACCGTAGCACAGCTGCCTGTGTCCGCGTGGAGCAGCAGGAAGACTGGGAAAAGGTGCTCCAGGGTGCAGAGGGGAACAAATGAGGCTGTAACCGAAGAGGCACCTGGGCCCCAGCGCGGGCATTTCGAGGACGCGGAGAGCCGCCATGCCGCTGCTAATTTACAACCGCTAAGCTGATGGTGACATATTACACAAGCTGTGAGAATCACTCCAGCATGGTGCTGCTCGGCCAATTGGTCTCAACAGAGCAATTGGGGATATGGTGTAAAAATATGTATTTCACTCCACAAAAGAGGCATAATGTGGAAAATGACTTTCTGCAAGAGATTATAGGGTTGCCCTCTTTTAACATCTGCCCCTCCTGAGGAGCTTAAGGCTGTTAGTGGGAAATGAGATCCAGTTAAGAACAGAGGGGTTTTTTTTTACACATTGACATTTCCAAAACTGGGAGAGGACAAAGCCAGCCCGTATGCAAAAATGCAGTCAATGATGTTGCAGAACTTTGGAACTTCACATTGAGAATCTGTGACCTGTCAAAATGTATGCCTCTATTCGTTTGCTGATTTACAACAGACTGGCAGTCACTGTGCATCTATAGCCATGGTGAATGTCTTCATAACACATTAATAAGACTGAATCTCACCTGGACATTAAGAGGAAAACTAAGACCCATGCCAATGGTTCCGCCCTCACTGTCCTCACTGCTTCACTGCCCTCACTGTCAGCACCCCGGTGCCTCATATTCCTGAGATGGTTTTTCACGATCACTGAAAGAAGAATAATGAAACCAGAGCTTAAGGATCCCACCAGCATCTGCAGCCGCCTGCTTCCTCTCCCGTCATCCGACGTGGCCTTCAGACAGGGTCCCTGAAGAGGTGGAGTATGCAGGATACCTTCTCCAGGTCCTTGGAGGAACGGAGTGACCTACAAAATGGTCAACAGATATCTTGAAAACACAGTGACAGATCATCAAATTCATTCACCTCTAAACCAGATTTCTCATATTTTCACGTATTAGCAAATTGCACATACAGAGAGACAGTATATCACTGGGACAATTAGGCCAATAAATCAAACCATTGTTTTGGACAGAGATCTGATTCATGTCAGTTTCACCCATATTCAGTGTTCCAGTCTCATGCTATTCTCATGAGTGACTTAATCACAGTAACACAGTTTGCATTATTACTTATCAGTATATAAATATGCCATGTACTGTAGTTAATTTTCATGGTAGTTGCAGGTGAATGCGGATATGTAATCTCACACTGGAGTGAGATCCCTTTGGTTTATTGGGGAGTTTCATGTATTCTTGTTCTTCGGAGACTCGCGGTTCAGGCTGGACACCGTCAGTCTGCCAAAGGCTAACACTGAATTAGCGATGCGCAATATCACTAATGAGAGAAAGCGCTGTGCAACAGCTCTGGACAGAGCGGGGTCCTCCACCCTAAATGCAGGTGAGGGGGCAGGTATCACAACAGGGTCTGGGGCCGGGACCAGGGGCAGGAGCCCAAACGGAAAAAAAAGAGAGGGAAGAGAAGGCATTGGTGCTGGGCCCAGCCGGGAGGGGCGTGGCCAGCTGATGCTCCGCCCACCATGTCCGAATGATCCATATCTTTCTAATAGAGTAGTGTGGGAAAAGCAGCACGCCCTGCCATATGCCCCGCCCCCGGATTCCTGACAGGCGGCTGCCGCCGTGCTTAGCAACATTTGTTGCAGACCCGTTTCAGGAGGGTATATGAAATGTCGACGGGGGGCTTACAGTGTCCCACCAGGTAACCAGGGGAAATAAGTCGAGGGAATGCAGAGAGCAATAATGGCGGGGTCAAGAGGCCATACATGCTGCTGAAGTAGAGAAAGAGAGGGAGAGCGTGGCAGCTTGAGCGCTCGGCCATCATGAGTCAACAGCACCACTTTGTGGCTGAGTAGGGCGATGCATTCCCACAATGCTTTGGGTGTGCAGCTTCCATTGATGATTTCAATCAGTTTAATTAGATGAGTACCAGCAAATGTTTATCAATTTTACTAATTCACTAATTTTACTAATAAGAAAGAACTGAACGTGTCCGGATTTAAATCTTTAAATCTTAAACTCTGTTGGTTCTCTTGTCATTGAATGATCTCCCAAGAAAAACATTTTCCCTGTAATGAAAGGTCACAGGGACGCCTTGGGTGGGACACAGTCATTGATAGTTATGAGTTAATCGGTGATATAGTGACATGTGAATGCAGCCTTAGTCAAACGGCACAGTTTACAAAAAGGCTCCCATCGCAATCTGCATTAAAACAGGCCTTTATTGAAACTCCCCAAAGGAAGAAAAGGGGACAGTAAAGCAGTTGCTTATTATAACATAATAACATGAAATTACTAAACCAGTCAGACTTCAACTGCAAAAAACAGCAGCTTCAACAAAATCTACATGTGCCAGTATAACAGCTTTAAATACATTCTCAAAGATTGCATGAAATAACAACGGTCCTTTTTCATTTTTATTTATCCTCTAATTTCAGGCATTTCTGTTACAGAGCTTTACTGTCCTCCTCACTCGGTAGTGTTTTGCAAGCCCTTAGAGTTAGCTTGTTGTTGGCCAATCACTAAATGATCTCCAGAAAAAAGGAAGAGGGATGTCAATGTCCGCTTTTCTGTTGCTGGTTCTCATGTAAGGCTGCGCGCTCTTTGAGACGTCCTGCAAGAGCTGGATGAGTTTGTTGAAAAATGCATTCAGGTTTGACCGTACATCATCAATCCACAACTGGAGCTTGGTGTTCAGGCGCTCCATGTTCACCTCAGAATAGACCTCCTGGATTGTCACTTTGGCTTTGTTTTTATACCCCTCTGCCACCTTCAGGATCTCCTCAAACTGTGCACCAAATGATTGCATAAATTGCACATTGCAGGCCTCTGCAATGATACTTTTGAAGCTGGCAGAAAGCTCATCCAGGCCTTGGGTCTTCAAGGAGGCCACTGCATCATCCACCTTTTGAATGCACAGTTGTAGGAAAGTCTTCAGTTTCTCCAGAATGTCTTCAAGTCTGATGTTCTCCAGGGTTCTCACCATGTCCATAATGTTATTCTGCATATTTTTCATTGCATATTTCACATTTTCCACAATGTTCCTTCCACTGATGATGTAGTTAGTACTAGGAACTGTGAATTCAATGTTATTTACATAACTGATGAAGGCACCTGTGTTAGATTCTATGAAGCTGTAAATCATCCGGTTTGACTGTTCAATCACCCTAGCAATGGAGCGGCTGGCCCTCTGGAACAGTTCTTCTCCAGTGAGCTTCTCCTTGATCCCAGGCAGCTGAAACTTAGTCTTGCTCAGGAATTTCATGACTGCATCCAGCATAAGTTTAACATTCTTCTGATATTGCCAGAGAAGTTCCCTGATGAAGCGGGTTAGGTCATCACTAACTTTTTGGAAATCTGTAGCCGGGAGACTGTCAACTGCCCTCTTGTATATCACCTTGCTTTGGTCCCTGATTTTCTCAATCTCATTTCGCAATGTGTCAAGATTTCTTGGTATCTCCTGGTAGGCTTTCTCGATGGAACTGGACACAGTGTTCTTTAGCTTCAAAGAGGCATGGTTCAGGTCCATGCCGAAGTGGGCTCTGTGGTACTTGTTTGCGAACTTGTACAGCGAGGACGTGATAGCTGGCACTCTGTCCCTCAGGCCACCAAGTATGTCATACGTGACTTGGGTGTTCCAAGTAGTCTGTAGGTTGAGTTTCTCTGAGTTCTTCAAGGTTGCCTTGATGCTTAGGACGTCCATATCCTTTTCAGGAGCAGACTGTCCAGAAAAAAACAGACAAATCAGTGGACCGAGAATCGAATTAAGACGTTTCTGGTAATAGTTTAGAGAACCCAACTCACCGGGTAGCGACTGTAAAGCTTTCCCAACACCTGTGACGGAGTCTTCTTCTGGATGAGGATGCCGAGGAATCCAGAAGATGGAGAAGATATGGAGGCACTAATGCTGTCCTTGCGGGATACGTAGCGAAGGTTGACATCAGTGAATGTTGCACTGTTGATATCGACATTCAACGTGTGGCGAGAGGCACTGAAGGGCAAAATGAACATTACTCATGTTAATATAGGTATAAACATATAGATCATAAAAACATTTCCAAAAATTATGGGCTATAAAAACTCTACAATGATATTTTTGCCAATATACATTCATATAAATTTGGTTATGCTGTTTAGGGATGTGAGGCATTTATTGAAACATGAGAGATTACGTAAAAATTTACCTTGCATCCTGAGAAGCCTGTCGCTTCATTCTGGGTGGGGAAAGAAAAAAAAAGTTTCACGATTCTTTATCAAATATTGCTTTCCTTATACAGCACACACACACATTATATTATATTATATTATATTATATATACACACACACGCACAGACAACAGATTTTTTAAACCTGTGTTATACGATAATACAAAGCATGGCTGGCATGTTGGAAGAACGTAGCAGTAGCCTGTAAGTCACAGGTTCCTGACTAAAGTATTTCACGTTTCCTGTAGCCTGTAGGTCACAGGTTCCTGACTAAAGTATTTCACGTTTCCTGTAGCCTGTAGGTCACAGGTTCCTGACTAAAGTATTTCACGTTTCCTGTAGCCTGTAGGTCACAGGTTCCTGACTGAAGTATTTTACGTTTCATGTCAGCTCATACAAAACTGTAACTACATGCATTATTTCTGCCCATCCTCGTCATACATAAAACTGTCCTAATGGGTACTGCACCTCTGCAAACAAAGAGTTCATTTATCACTCCTTATTAATGCAACAGGCAAAATATCTTACCTTAAGGACTGCATGAGTGTTTGTTGCCAGTCCAGGCTCAGATCTTTGTGAGAGAGGGTCCCTTTGCCAGTTATGCTCACAGCCCCATTTTCAAACTGAGTGTTTGCAATTGCTGTGTAGAGCAAAGACAAACTCAGTACACATACAGCTGAGCTACAGCTTTTAAATAGGCGAAAATCAGGAAAGTGATCAATGGTAATAGTTATAAGACATACCATCCAGCTCATACTCCAGGAAGACCATAGTGGATGTGCAGGAAGACTTCAGTGAGGTGACAAAGGTAGGAGCTTTGTTCTCTAGTTCAACAGCCCATTTGATGTTGTAAATGGGAGAAGACACTTTTACAGTTGTAGACAGGGAGCCAAAGTATGGAATAAAAATCCCAACTGGAAAGTTGAGAGTAATCTCAGGAATTTCAATCTTCTGCTCTGGGATTGTGATAGAAGGTAGCTCGAAGTTGGAAATTTGGTTTTCAATGTCATCAAGGTGGACTGTGTATGTGCCAATAGTCATTGATTTTGGCAGGCTGAAAGATGAGATGGTAATTTCATATTTTGGCAGTTTCACTGCTAATGATGACATCCTGTTCATCAGGTACTCTGTATTAATGCTGATGCTTGGCACATTCACTTTGGGCAGGCCTGGCAAATTCACTTCAAATTCAGGAATCTCAATCAGCGTCGGGATAACAAGGACCCTTAGGTCAATGACGAAGGATGGAACTCGCAAGGTGGTAAAGGGCACTTTAAAAGCTGGAATGATGACAGGAGGAATACTGATCTGCTCAGGGAAATTCATTCCGTCGTAACGCATGTCAATGTCCCTGATGTTTTGAGGAATGTCCCTCACCCATTTGGGGACTGCCAAGGTGATTTCTGGGATTTTAAAAACGATATCATTCCCAAAAACTTCACTGGGCAGAGCAAAGAGGAATCCTTCCTTGTTCTTGGTGTATATCACAACTGATGAGGCATTAAGGAACTGTAGCTTGTCCTCATTAGTGGTCATATCGAACTTGAGTACATCCCACAGGTTTTTCTGGTAAATAGGCAGCTTTATGGTCTTCAAGAAAGCAAGGTAGCCCTCCACTGACTCTGCCCACTCCAGTCGGACTTCAGTCTCATCGTTTGACAGCAGATGATCACCAGTATGGACAGCAGATGCCAGCTGCTCCCTGCCACTCCAGCTGAACATTTGTTTCTCTGGCATAGCAATAAATTTAATGTTTTCAACCACACTAGCCTCACCAACATTGCTGGGCTGGGACATATCTATCTGCAAACTGCCTGTAAGGGTCTTCAATGGAACAAATTCAAAGGTTGCTTTGGCACTATGCTCACCCTTGGTACTGAAAGGTCTAACATCAGCATTATTGTTGCCTTTGATGGTCAATGTAGCATATACTCTACGCAGAGATGCCTCCAAAGCCAGATCTTTATTCATGTCTGCACGCATGTTTATGTACACATTAGGTGTCTCGTATTGTACTTTTGAGTCCATTTCAGCATTTATTGTAAATCGCAGGCCATTGGCATTCAGGTAGACGTTACCTTCTTTGTTGAACGTTGCAATGAATCCACCAAATGGTAAAATAGTTCCATTAATCATTCCCTTGGTAGAAGTCTCCAAAGAGATGGCAGATGGCAATCCTTCCAAATGGAGACTATTTTCAATATTACACTTGCCATAAACATTTTTATCAAAGTGATATGTCACGCTTACCTTGGAGACCACATTTGGTTTAGTTTTAGTGTTTCCTTTGAGTTCGTGATTTAATTCTAGGTTAAACATCAACAGGCTGGCCGTGGCAGAGGTCATAATGGATGCTTCTGTATTTCTCTTGGTGAGGCTCATTATGGTATTGTAGTTGACCTGAACCAAAATGTTTTCCAGAGACAGAGTGGTGGCTAGTTTATATCCTCGTTTTCTTGTCAAGCTGGTAGTTCCCTCTAGTTTGCTTTTGAGGACATCAAAAATAGAACTTGAGGAAGCTCCAAATTTGACCACAATGTCAGACTGATTGTACAGACCAGCATTAGCATTCAAGGTGACCACAGAGGACTTCAATGAGAAATCATAGGTAATATTGCCCATGGCAGGAATCATAATTCTGTTTTGTGTGACTGGCAGAGTAATTATGGGCAGGGAGAGTCGTCTGAGGGTTTTAGGCACATTTAACACTGGCAGCTCTGGAACAGGTATTACAAGTGTGTACGAAGGAATTGAGAAGCCCATCATTGGCACCTTAAAGTTAGGTGTGGTGATCTCCTTGGGGAGGATGAGTCCGAATGTTGGCAATTCAGCTGTGAATGGAGAAACTTCAATGTTCAAGATAGGGATGGTATATCCAGGGATAGTGAGTGTCTTGGCCGGCAGAGCTGATCTGACAGCTTTGGGCTTTTCCAGCTGTGTCTTAGCTTGATTATACGAGTCAGTCAGCAGACGGATTGCCTCGTCTCTTCCCTGCTCAAACTTTGCATTGAGTATCTTGGAATTTTCATTGATGGCACTGTAGAGCGGTGTTAGGTCAATGTCAAAGGCATGCATCTCAGGGTTCTTTTGGTATTGGAGCTTGAAAGCCATATCAAATGACTGCGAGGTAGTAGCCAGGAGCTTCTTTAGGCCCATGTCCTCCCACAGGGAGAATCTCCTAATCTGTGGGGTTCTCATTTCAGTATAAGGCACATTCATTTCAGGGATGCTGAGAGGTACAGTCAGGAAATCGAGGTTAGCCTCACCAGTCATTTCTGCATAGACACCAATGTCTTTCTCATTGTTCTCCACACGGAAGTTGTGGTTGTACTTGTATTGATTGAATCGGGCTAAAGCCCCCCAGCTTACAGACTGCTTGTTTGAATTGAGAAGGACAAAATAGTTGTTCTGTAGATCAATTTTTCCAGTCAGTTTCAGGGGTAAAATGATCTTGCCATTTCCCTTATTTTTAGAATCAAGAATGACTTCAAAAGGGTGAGCAACAAAGTCTATGGAGTTGGACATGGTTCCACTAACTCTACCAGTGAGTTCACTGTTATGGGAGGCTGTCAACTTGATTTCCAGTAATTCCACATCAGCCTTTCCATTCAATGAAAAAACACTGCCTTTAATAAAAGGAGCTTCTGTCTCCGCTTGAACATCGACAGTTACATAGCTGAAAATGGCGGATTCAGCATTTACAGTTTGCTTCATTTTCAGCGCCTTGCTGTTCGTGTCTCCAGTAAATTTGAGTCTTGCAGTATTGATGTCAAGGGTGAACTCAAGGTTACTCTTGTGGGTACCATCGTCGGTGTAATCCAAAATAGACCACTTTCCATTGCCATTGGTTCCAGCTGTCAAAGAAATGGTACCGGACTCAAAAGTTGCACCTGCTTTATGGGTAAAACTAACCTGACTAGAGATTTCAGGAGATGGGATATTCAGGATATGCTTATAGGTGGTGTCCACTGATGCAGAAATTCCACTCTCCAGGACTACATTCATGTTGTTGACAATGTCAGCTGTGTACATTTCTGTGGTAGCTTTAGCCTTAGTTACAACTTTAGCTTGTGGTGAGGTGGCACCAAGGGTAACTGAGCCCTGGTGGTCAACGCTGAAGGCTTTATGGTTAAATTTCAAGGTTTCACTGAGTACCAAGCTTCTCATTTCAGGGGCTTCTATCTGGGCGGTAGCATCTAGAGCATATGCTAAGTAATCCATAATTGATTCCATTTGCGAAGTAAACGTAGCAGTGAATCGTGGGTTCCTTGAACTGCTTGTTGAGTTTTGGAGAACTGCTGCAGTTTGGAGTTTGTAGTGTGGACAGCTGACTCTGAACTCACTGTAGAGTTTACCAAAAGCAGGTACTTCGATTTCACTGGGGATTTTTGGCATTTTAATCTCAGGAATCGGGAGCATAGTGATATCAAAATTTTCCAGATTCAGTTTTGGGATGGTAATCTCTGGAAACCTGATTTCTGAAATGGTAATCTCTGGAAATGTCAGGTCAGGCAAGTCTGACAAGTATATCAGTTTGAGGTCTCCAAACAGATCACTGGGACTAGGGAATGTAACTTCCATGTTTCTGATGTTGTCAATGACGGAAATTATGACTTTCTTGATTTCCTCGAAGTCAATGGTGAAAGAGGGTATGGTATATAAATCAAGAATAGTGAACTCAGGGATAGAGATCTTTTCCGGAATTGTAATCATCTGCAGCTTTTCTAAATTGATCTGAACAGGGGGCACAACAAGATTAGTGAGAGGAACAGTGAATGAAGGGATTTCGAATTGCAGTGCCTTCAATGTGTTCGCATACTGCTCAAAAGCTTGCTGAATTTCATCAATGACTTCTTGGTGTTCAGCCAATTTGCGGATTTCTGCAATCAGTTTATTCAGCTGGGAGGCAATGTAGCTGACCATGTTTCGGTAGGATTCAATTGCTCTTTCAAGGTAGAAACGAATTTCCCTTCTGATATCCATGTTGCCAATTCTCTCCCGAAGGTCTTTGAGGTGTTCCTGCAGCTTTATCTTGATGTCACTGAAAGCTGTAGCGTCAATGATATCCTGGACCATTAAGAACAACTCTGCAACCCTTGTGTCTTTCAGTTTATTCAAGTAGTTCACAGTGGAGGCTTGGAGTTCTCTCAGAAATCTGCGAGTGGCTTCAATTTTCTGTGGGATCTCATAAGCTTTGAGATGTTCATTCAAACTCCTTGTCATTGCACTTATTTTCTGGTTTATGGTGTCAATGAATGCACTGTAATCAAATTCCTGAATTTTTTCAATAATCACCGCTATGTACTCATTAAGCTTGTCAATTAATAGCTTGAAGTCCGCTGCTTCCAGTTGTTCCACTGCTTTATCAAGTATTTGCATTAGTTTGTCAGGCAAATATTGGAAATCAACAGATTTTAGAGTATCAACTATGGACTGCACTGTTTTTTGGACATTGTATTTCTTGAGAAGTTCTTGTCCTCGGTCCATGAACACCTTGATTTTCTTGTCAAGCTCATACTTAAGAATTAGATCCCTCATCTGAGAGTAGACCACATTAATCTTCTCAACAATTTGATACTCCTCAATCCAGTTAATTATTACATCTTTCATTGAGTCAACAATTGCAATGATTTCTTCAGCAGGAATTTGAAATGACAGCTTACCCAGGTATTCATTTACTTTAATTGAAGAGACATAGTCTTTCAGGTTTTGAATGAATTTCATAATATCAAAGTTCAATAACATTTGTTTCAGTTCACTTACTTGCTCCTGTACCTTAGATTTAATATCATACTTAGCATCGAGATCCTGCAGCCAGGCAATGCTGCTGTCCTTCAGATTATTGAAATCGAACTGCCTAATGATGTCTTCCATGGCATTGATAGCATTGATAATTGATTTAGAGATTCCAGTTCTCTCATCAAAGTCCCTTAGCTTGCTTCCAACCTGCATAAGAGCATTTGACCAGGCTCCACTTTCAATCTGTTCCTTCACCATAATTAGAAATTCTCTGAGTTTAATTTGCAGCTCGCTCAGGGTTTGTGCAAAGGACACCTTCAGGTTCTCTAAGGAATCTTCCAGGTCTTGCAGTGTAATTATATACTTCTGAGTCAGAGCCGCAAGCTGCTTCTTAGTCTCAGCTACCTTGTTTTCCAGGTCCATTTTCTGCATGTAGTTGTTAAGTTGCTGTGGCAATTTGTCCAAGTTGGCCCTAAATTCACCAGCCAGGCGGCTGACATCTAAACTGTTGATGTAATACTGAATGGACTGAAGAACATTCAGAATGGTGGCTTTGAATTCATCAAAAGCAGCAGGAAAGCTTTCAATGAAAGGCAGTTCGATGATATGAAAATTTCCATTTTTGTCATACTTCAAAAAGCCAGAAACACTGCACCCTTGGTTCTGTTGCTCTCCAGCTGCCCCGCTGAGCATGGTTCCAGAGAGTTCAACTCCAATCCTTTCTGCATTATTATAGGCAATGAAATCCTGACTATAGCCATAGTTGTTAAGTTTGGATTTTATCCTCCATGTGGCAGATTGCTCATTGGGAGTCAAGAGCCCATTAACCTTATTGTCAAATTCTGTCTTTACAGATCCACCACCACCAATCATATGGTTGCTTGAGGCTCGGTAGTCATGAGAGTAGGCGAAAGCTAGAGGTTCTGCCTTCAAAAGGAACTTGCTGTACAGCTGGCCACTGTGTTTTCCATACAGGTTCAACTCACCATCACCATTGAGGAGAGCATCTACATTGAAGCTGAACGGCACTGCAAGGGTACGGAGGTTGCTGTTGAGCTGGAGAGATCTAGACTTGAAGCGAGCCTCACTACTGAATTTAGAGGAAAGACCAACTACCTCCAGATCAACATTATGGCTCATCTGAGCTCCTAGGATTTTTCCAGTGGTACTACATTTTAGTTTTCCTTCCAGTCCAGCATAGCCAATTTCATAAGTGTGTTTGACCTCCTGATCCTCTCCAAAGGCCCCCCTTAGTTTGCCAGTCAGATCAATTTTGTAAGGCTCAACTTTGAACAAGCCATTGTTGGTGAACTCAACATCCATGAGCCTGAGGTCATTGTTCATATTTACTGTTGCAATGAATGGCTTCATGTCAAACTTTATATCATGCTTGTAGGAAGTGCTGTCACAGATAAAGTTGTCTGTTTTGGACTGCAGGGCTAAGCTCCAGAGGGTCAGTGTCAAACTATGAGTATGTTCAGTCTTCATTTTTCGCACAGATGCCATGAGGTTATTTGTCACAGTCAGTCCCTGCTTGTTCACCCTCAGATTCATTCTATTCCGGGAGCTTGCATCAAACAGGTTGCCTTCATAAACACTGTTCAGATAGGCTTCACTAACACCAGCTTTCCCTTCAATCTGGAGCTCAGCTCTGTTCTGGTGGATGCTTCCTTTTGATGTGATAGACAAAACTGCCCCAGAGCTATCAACTGTGCTACGGAACTGGTTTTCAAAAGTTAAGGGCTTCAGCTGTAGTGTGGTGGTGCCTGTAGTTTCTAAGCCATTACTTCTGATCATCAGTGTAGCCTTGTGTGACCCACGGGTAACATCAAACATGATGGTACCATCAGAATTGATCTCCATGCCTTGAGAGTTCACAGAACCAGAGATGAGGGAATAGGCTCTGTTTCTGGCATCACCAGCTTGGGTCTCCACTCGGATGATTCCACGTTCGGCAGAAATCTTCAGTTCTGCATTGCTGCTAAGTTTCTTCCCAAGGGCTTCAGTAACAACTTTTGACTTCAAGGTAAAGAGGCCATCCTTGTACTCAAGTTCTCCTTCGTGCTTCAGAGCATCATGATTCACATTAGTGTCAGACAGGACTGAAATGTCTCCATCTATACAAGATCCCTTGATTGTGTTTGAGACCTCAAGAAGTATGGAGTCCAAATTAAATGATGAATCTATTTTTATGGTATTCCTGTCAACGTCTAACATATAGGATTCAGTGTAGACTATGTTCGCATACAGTGAACCCAACTGGAAGGTACCATCTATGTTGGTGTTAATGGTGAAATCAAGCTTCCCATAAGCAGCCTGACCAGACATCAATAATGAGGTGTTAAGGCCCATGGGGCTGAATGCCCTAAAGTGTGAGCTTGATGTTACAGAAGTTCTGTCTTCTTGTGTTGTCAGAAATTCCATGATGTTGAACTGAGAATTTATAAGGCTATGTTTAAGGGAAGTCATCACAGAGTACTTCAGAGATTTCACTGTGCCACTGATCGCTGCTATACCTATTATAAGACAAAACGAATAAACGTTACAGAATTTCTTTAGGGAGTCTAAAGTTTCTGTATTTAGCCAGTTTTGAGTATGTAAGTAAAGCAAGTCCAACACACAAAGGAATGCAAACAAAATACATCGCTGTCCTTCATTACTGAATAGTAATTAATAATCATTTGTAAATCCCTACTATTAGATATTCATTAAAATCTAATTATTTTTCTGAAACATAATAAACGTTTCAAAACAGAAGGTGGATAAAAGAAGGTGCTTACCTTCACTATCATAAGAGAAGATCTCAATAGGGCTGTCAGCCTTGACTTTGAACTTGGCTGTGTAGCTGGGGGTGTCCACTGTGTCATTGCCCCCAGAAATCGATCCCTCCCAGTTGTAGTAGTTGCTGGTCATCTTGGCAGTTGCTTCAGCCATGCCCAGGAGGGGCACACTGAGCTCATAGTTGTGGGGGATGGTAAAAAAGGGTATTGTGATGACTCTCTTGGGTACCCAGAGCCCAAATTCCCGGGCATTCACTTCAGGAATGGTCACACTTGGGGGGATGTTTAAATCTTTTGAGGATTTTCCACCCAGTGGCAGAGGCACAGTCACTGTGACTCTGTCCTTGTTGAACTGGTATCTGAAGGAGCTTTCACTGGTGAAGGAAGAAAGATAAACATTTTAAGAATTCTTAGGAAAACCATAAGTTGACAAAGCAGTCCTTTATACCACTCAGTATCTATTTGTCACTTACTATTTCAGGAACAGTGTCTCAGGCAGGGAAGGTAAGTTGATCTCTGGGATGTTCCTCTTGTTCCTCAGATTCTCCATATAGGGGATGCCTACAGCCATTTTGTCCAGCCAGATATTCCCTGCCTAAATGCAAAGGATTATCATTAATATCACATAGACTTCTGGGTCTTATAAATATTTTGGGTCCTGGCCTTTAGAGATGTTTCTCTATTTAAATCTACTTATATCTGATTTTTTTGTGTGGTGGCCAATTTATCCTCATCTTGTCCTATAACAAATGATCAGATAATTACTCTGTTGGTCAGATATTGCCTCTTCTTTCCCCCCTGCACCCCCCGTCCAGACAGGTTTCCTTCCTCCGTATAAAGTGGTGAATTAGGTGAAATAGTGTCTCTAAATCGCTCTCAGTGTGACGAATTGGCTTTGAATTAGCTTCCATTCCAGATTGCACCTTTGCTCAGGACCAGCAATTCCTGGGATAAACTTTGGTATCCCATTTGGAAGTGACAATTCTGAAAAATGTATATACATTTCCAACTGACCTCAATAGTTTTAGAGACAATGTGACGTAATTTCATGTCAGTCTTCGCAACCCTCTGATCCAATACTTCACTAGCAATATTCTCAAGTTTTCTCTGGTACCCCTCCAGATCAGGGATGAGTTTTTGGATCTCGGAATTCATGTTAGATGCCATCTCCACCTCCATCTGATTCTCATCTATAAAGAAATTGGTTATTGTTTTCTACCAGTTCATTTGGTGATCATCTTAATATCTGTATGCTTTCTATTCTTTGGAACATCTGGAAAGCAGAAAGATATACCTAGTTTGAAGGTGATTCTCTGCAGGGAGGTGGTCTCTGGGATTTTGACAGCTGTTTCCAGCTGCAGTGTCATGCTATCTGAGCGCTTCAGGGAGGCAGTGGCTGTGGCTTCAGTCTGCAGGGCAGGAATAGTCAGCTGGAACTGCACCATAGCCTCCTTTGTCATGTCAAGTCTACAGGAAACAAGAGAAACCAAGACAGTTAATGACATGCAGGATCTGCAATGTAAGCACTTTTTCCAAATGTCCCTGATCACCAGAGGTGGGTGATTTAGGTTGAGAGTAAAAGTCCAGACCAAGATGTTTCAAGCTACCATTTAAGTATAAAGAGCATTCAACTGGTTGGTTGAAACAAGACCTTGGTCTGTACTTTTACTCACTGGACCTAAATTACCCACCTTTGCTCTTCACTCGTTTTACCTGGAGCGGCCAACTATGGTGAGCTGAGGGATTTTTTTGTTGGTGACGTCTATGGTGACAGCTTGGGTCTTCTTTCCCTTCATGTTGCTCTCAGAGACCGACAGTCTGATCCCAGCCTCCACGTCATAGTTTGGTATCTGAATGTCAGTGGTCAGAATGTTCTTGTTCCTGTTGTATTTAGCTATGGCAACTGCTTCAGTGGGCTCAGCACCTGAAGACCAGAAGGGAACCAGGGTGTAAAGCTCTGCTATTACAGTGAGGGAAGAAAAGGGAAGGAATCATCATTTGAAAGTTGTACCTTCGGCACTCAGCACCACCTTTATGGCATCCACCTTATGGCGACCCTCCTTGCCCTCCCTTAGCAGCTCATAAATCAGGGTGGCAGTGTACTCTGTCACCTCTCCCGTAGGCTGCAGCTCCACGGCCAATCTGAGCACCACGAATGGTGGGATAATAACCGATTAGACTGATACCCATCCATCAAGTACAGATGAAGACCGACGGGAAGTTGAGGGCCCATACCGTGTTTCGCCAGTAAGTGGGTAGTAGGGGGCCACGTCGGAGGAGCTGGCATTAGAGTAGCGCAGTATGGCGCAGTATTTCACCCCAGTAAAGAGGGGGCTGCACTCCACCAGGTCAGTTCTGTCCTCAATCATCGAGGGCATTATTTTGGTCTGTGCACTGGACACAGACAGCAGTCTGTTGCTGTAGTTTCAGATGGGGAAGACAAAAAACACACATTATTCAATATTGCACGGTTTCACAATGTTCTGAGAAAAAAAAAAACATCTAAAATTTTAAAACAGAATAATGAAAAGTGTCCTCGCCTGATACTGAAGAGCTGGGTAGTGCCCTGCGGTGCTGGAATAGCAAGCTTGATTTGGTTGCTGTTTATGGTAACCTTGGCATTGAGGGAGCTCTCATGGTACAAGTTGGTGTGCATTTCAATGCCCGCTGCAACAAACTCAGGGATGTGGATGCCCATCTGTGTCACAAACTCCACGCCCATGGATGGCATGAAGGAAAGCTCTTGCTGCAGGAAGAGAAGATGGGGCTTAGGACATCCCTTTAGTTAGGCAGAGAATTTCATATATTACTGTTGGCCATTTTGATTCATCCATCTCCCAGCTGTATGGTGACCAAGAGGTTTACCATGAGTGGCCTCAGGCTTAGGCCTCCCTTGGCTCCAGGGGTGACGATTCCAGACAGTGAGAACTTCAGTGGGAAGCCGGCAGCAGTTGGCAGAGAAAATTCATTGTCCATGAAGATATAGTGAGCAAATAATTCATTGTCTGTTCTGGTTACCAGAGACTTCAAGAACTGAGATAAGAAAAAAAGAGATAAGGTCATTATCTAACATAACAGATACTTTTTTTATCCTGAATGTTAGAACAATGGAGTACATTGAAGAGCGTATACCTCCAAGGGCATAAGCCTCAAGATGGCATCAGAGTACATAGCAGCATTTTGGGCTATTGCATCTAAGTCACTGGACTTGATATAGCCCAACTCATTTCCCATGATCCTCAGGTAGGACATGAACTCAGGGGACTTCTGTGACTTCAGTGTCTTTAACAGCTTGTTGAAGTTTCGGCTCACTTCATTCATGATGTTTCTGGGAACCTGCTCACATAGGACAACAAAACAGAGACAACGCACCCAATGAATGCAAAATGTCCAAAAATAAGAGAGACTGATCTTGCTACTCCTGAGAACAGCAGCTTTTGTGAAATACCTGTCTTTTCATTCTCTCATTCTTCAGTGGATCTATCCAGTTTTTGATGAACTCATTGACTTTGGATGGCATCTTCTCCTTAGCCCAGTACATAGCCTTTGATGCAGTGTCTGGGAAGAATCCATTTTCTCCAAACAGGGCATCAATTGTTGGTTCAAATCCATTCCCCTCCATACCAACCTTTAATTGAAATACAGAATTCCTATTTACTCTGTGCATAATACCAGAGATAATACTATATTATTCTGGAAAAAGTAAATTACAATTAAAATATAGATCCGAAACATTTGAGTATTACACTGTAAAATTTTCAAATGCTAAAATTCTGCATATATTATAAAAAAAAAAAAAGTTGAAAGCATGCTCATTTTTGTTTCCTACCTCAATCAGGTCAAGGTTGTATCCAAAGGCCTTCAAGGTTGTCTCCAGCATGACTTCTTTGGGCATGTAGCCTGTGGAATCGAAAAGTATATTTCCCTCCACTGAGGCTATCGTGGGGCTGATTTTGTAATTACGAGACGACTTGGAATAGTCCTCAGGAGCAAACACTTCATTGCCCTGCAATGCCTCCATGATCTTCTGTCTTGTCCTGTGAGGCAGAAAGGAAAAGCCATGAAAGCCCATGAAAACATTTCCTGCCGGCAGGTTTTGTTTCTGTCTCATTTCCATTACCTTTCAGATTCGGCATCCTCCGAATTCAAGATGTTGACAATGTGCGAAGCCACAAAGCTCTTGACCTGTTCATTCTGTTCAGTCTCCAGCGTGCTCATCAACTGTCTCAGATCAGCCATCTCGGTATTCTTCATTAGCATCAGGTAGGCAGCTATGCGTTTCTGGATGGGGCTTTGCTCATCCTGGTAGGTTTGTAGAAGAGCTCTGCTAACCTGCAAAATTTCAACAAAAGCAAAATCCCGTCAAGAACATCGAGAGAGATTCTCACCACTGAAGGTCACAGGCCAGGTATGGAGAACTTACATCTTCATCGATAGTCATCTGTCTGAAAGCCTGGATGGCGGCCTGCTGAACAGCCTGGGAGGCAGCGGGTTGTCTAATGCATCTCAGAAGGGTTGACTTCAGGGCAGGATTGGCAGCCTCCATGGCTCCGCCCATGTTGCCGATGACCTGAATGTAGGAAAAAATTGAATATTCCAGTTATTATCATCTATTATCCAACGGGCTCAGAGCAGAGAACAAGGCAGGGATACATCCTGGACCACAACTTTGAGGCTTCATGATCATCATCATTATTGGGAACCACAGAAGCAAGACATGAATGTCTTCACACAGTCATTAAAAGTGCCCAGATACACACCCTCAGTGTTAGGTAGGTCTTGTCCTCATCACCAGAGCAGTCTCCAGTTAGCAAGGAGGCCATGAATTCTGACACGTCGGTCATCACTGGTATAACCTCTCTCTCATTCTGGTACAATCTGTTGTTGATCACAAGGGCCAGTTAGAATATAAACTGGTCTATCGTTTAAAGCATGCTTAAGCAGCTGCTGTATTTACGGACACAGTTTCATCAAGACTGCGGTTAGCACAATAACCAGCTTGGACTCACTTCCTGACGACATTGCTCAGGCCAAACATGGTGGCTTTGGTCTGTCGGTTCTGAGCCACACTGAGCACATCCCTCACACGGCAGCCGCAGGGTTTGGGTACGAGGCTCAGTGCGTAGACGACAGCATCCGTCGCTATGGCGGCGGCCTCTTCATCAGAGTTTCTCAGGATCTGCAGGATGGCACTGGTGCACTCACGGGTGCCACACTGAGCCAGCGCCTGCCAGGCCAGCGAGCTGGAAACCTGCATCATCTCGGGGACGGCGGTGCCTAGGGTCTCATTCTTCAGGCCCCGGAGCTCAGAGACCAATTTCTGGAAGAGGCTGGGCCTCTGCTGGCCTTGTTCGGTCTGAGACAGCCCACTCAGGTCTCTCATGGTGGCCAGAACAGCATCCTTGTTCTGGACAGGGGCCTTGTCCTCCGCAAACTCCATGTACAACGGCTTCCAGTTGGCCTCATCTACACAGATAGATAAATTACACTGATTCAGTGCTCAGACTTCAAATACACATCACCCGGAACCCCATATCCCTAACCTACCATAGCTGAAGGTCTGCAGGTTATAGGTGACTTACCATAGCTGATGTATCGATTGTTGATCTTGGAGGATTCCTGCAGGTTTAGACTCTGTACTATTTCGGAGGTGATCCCATATGTGTTACTGTGCCAGGGGAAAGAGATAGAGTGTTGCTAGAGTATAAAGTATACAGTACTTCCACACAGTACTTCATATAGCTTAATATATAACTGATGCTATTTTCAGTTGAATTAGAGTTTAAATACCCTCCCACTTTTTCTTAACGACTCCCCATGGCTGGTGGGACTCACTTGTGTGAGAAAGGCAGGAAGATGTGTTTCTCCGTGCAGGTGGCTCCTGTCATGGACTTCCTCTTGTTTTCAAAGCTGTAGGAGCAGGTCTGTGTGCTTCTGATGAGCTTGGAGAGAGGAACATTCTGTGGATAGCAGGGATGGGGAGATTGTTAAGCAAATGGACGCAAACTTAGCAAATTTTTGGGGAAACTTTGCTTTAGCACAAAAACACAAATAAATGTCATTGTTCCTTACATCTGACAATGTCAAGATGGCCATTCCTGGATTGGCATTGAAGTCAGAATGTTTGCACATGTAGTGACACTGAAAAGCTGAGTGGGATCTGTGTAACAGGAGCTATGAAAGAGCACTTTCTACTGGCAAGACTTCTTACCAGGCCTGAGATGAGTGCCAGGGGACTGGTGGAGTCGCTCATGGGGTTGAAGTGGTCACACTCAGACAAGTCTCTAGTGAGGAAGACGGAGGTGATGTCCGCCCTGTTTTCAGCATCAACGTTTGTCTTGCATAGACCATACAAGGTAGCCTGACATGAAATACAGAAACAAGCTTTTTTACTCTTCTGATCTTGCTACTGTAGCCACATATCTTCATAGATGACAGGGCAGAAGTCTCGTACATCCAAGAACATCAATTGAAACCTTTTTCTACTTCCATTAACCAAAAGCTCAGGGTCACAGGCTGCATGTTTCTCTCACAGCAAGCAGAAGCAGCAGAAGCAGAAGCAGCAGCTGGTAATTGCAGTCTACAGGTAATTAGTTTATAATAAAGAGGAAACCTTCCTACCATATACTTGGGGTTTTCCTCCTTTTCCTCAACAGGGACCATCAGGGCAGAGATTATGCCCCTTTTTATATTAAGGATGTTGGCAGGCTCCCTATGGTCAGTATTGAGCTTCACCTCTGTTAACTGTTCAACCGCAAACTTCAGGGGATACCTGTAAGCACATCAATGTAGGGAAGGCGTCAGAAATGGTGATGAAACCCAGGAGTGCTGCGCTGTATCTTAGCATAACCTTAGTGAGATGCTGTTTATACTGTAATGACTCCTTTATCTAGCATTTGTAGATGTGCCTTCGCTTCCAAAATCGTTGACAATCAGTTTTTTAAAAAAGAAGTAGCCAAATGACCCCCAAATGGCACCTACTTCTCCATGGCAACCCGGAAGGCATCGGAGCCCACAGCAGGCCGGTACACGGGCTGACCCTGGGCGTCGATGACGGACACTTCGCTCAGGGAGCACTCGCTGGTGTGCATGATGAAGTTGCACGCCTGGGGCACCTCCAGATCAACCTGATGCCGGAGGGGGTGCAGCCAGGAGTCAGAAAGGCATGGTGCAGCAGGGCAGGATAGAAGGGGGCATAGGGGCAAAGGGAAAGGTCACACCTACCTTACAGGTGACCTTCGGGCCATTCTTCAGGTTGGCAGTCCCGTTGACCCCATTCTTGCTCTCTGCTTCATACTGGTACACATATTTCTTAAAGTTTCTGAACCTCGATGCCACTTGGGAATGATGCCAAAGAGAATTATGTTACAAGATTACCATGAAATATTGCATTAAATTACTATATAAATTAGGATTAAATCTTACGAGGCCTAAAAAACTTCTCATGGTGTTAAAATAATTATTTTCTACATTCTGCACAATGTTAAGTCATCACCAATTTGTTTTTCTGGAGCAAATACGCTCAATGTCCACATGGAGGTGCTCTGTCAAACACTTTATCAATGGCACAGTGCGCTTTGTTCAGTCTAACCTCCAAATCATCACTCCAGACCTTTAGACCCTTGATTATGAACTGGCAGTTCTCTGAGTCAACATTATCTGTTCACCAGATAGTAAACAGGTCAGTACCAGGGTCCACAGTAGCTATCTTGGATGCTTTATCTAACCAAGATTAGCAAAGTTGCGACACTATTACCTCAGTTTCTGTGATTACTGTTTTTTTTTTTACTGTTTCAAATACTGTTTAGTTATTGAGGGCAGACTTACACAAACATGTTGAGCTTTGGTCCTGATCACTGCCTTGTTCTACAGAGAAAATAAAAACTGAGCTCAGCAATAATCAGATTCATTATAACATCCAAAAAATCAAGTAAATACAAATTCAAGACTCTGGAAAATCTATGTACACATTACAGACACCAGAAATTTACATGACAACATTGACAAAATTAATATGAAGCCTTTTATAGCTAAGATACAATAAAATAGTCTTTCATCACCTTTAATTTAAAAAAGTCACTAAATATTACTTATACTCTGTTATACAATCCAAAAAAACACAAAACTCAATACAATGAGCAATAAAAGTACAATTACAATATGTAATAAATATGTAATAGCGAGTAATAATTTAATTTGAGTTGGCAGAGCATGGTATTTGACGTTTTTTTCTGTACATAAGTAAAAACTGCTCATTTTATTTCGTACAAATATAAGAAGTCAAAGTTGCCTCAGTATCAGCAGCTCTGACAGTGAATATAGTTCCCGTACCTGAGGACTGTGAATCACTGAAAACTAAAAAAATATTATCACCCCTTATGATTTTACAGAAGTAGCCCCTCACAGTCCGAATGGCAACATGCACAAACACCAATCCCGCTAACTCGGGTGGCACCCCACATCTGTGCTACTGGCTCGTGCCCCAAGTGGCAGTGCCGGCAGGGTGGGTGGGGGCCCGGGCAGGGGGTACTCACGGGCCAAGGCCTGGGTGCTCAGCAGCAGCAGGAGGCAGAGCCAGAAGTCCCCCATGGTGGGCACGGTGACGCTCTGTACCTCGGGTCTGATGAGCCTTGCTTTCTGACCGAGACTGGCTCCCCATGCAGGTACTGCTCTTTTATACTTCCAGGGGGTGGCCCAGCCCAGAGGCCTCTCTGGAACGAGTCCAAAGTGTGCCGGTTGGCTCCAAAGTTCCCTGCTGGTGGCTGACTGGACAGGGGCAGCAAGCTTCATAAACAGGAGTCAGAGCTAAGCCTGAGCGATGAGGGACAGGATGCTCTCCGCCAGCGGATCACGTAAACACCATTATTTTACACTTTTCATTGGTACCTTTCATTCTTCTGAATGGTGGGGAAAAGAAAGCAGGAAAAACAAGGGGGACAGGCAGAGCCTCTGACACACACCTGAAAGATCTGATTGTTCAACCTCCAGGGCTGTAATCCAGTTTCTTTCCTCCTCATTTTTATGAATTTTATTTATTGCGTTTCAGGTTTAGTTCAGTCCCAGATCGCCCCTGATTCCAGAGGCCTCACACACCCAGGCAGGTAAATCAGCACAGCATGAATCTTAAAATAACACCTGGCTTTAGGTTCATAACACTGTATAGTTCCAATAAAAAAATGAATACAAAAACCTTTTAATGCATAACACACGTGTATCAAACTCCATATTAAAGACAGCTTTTCATGCGTTATAGTTGTCCTCTCTAGGCATGACAATATCTTCATTTCCACTATATCCTGCCAAAAATATCTATACAATCTTTCCCATATGTGTATATATGTATCTACATACTATTGAACATTAGCCAGCACTAAGACTGTGACCCTCTTCTTTTTGGACCTGATTCTTAATTTTTGCTGGGCATTTTATGATCAACTGGGGTCAGAAATCAGTCCTCAATTTCCTCTTACATTAAACAAGTCAAAATGACAAGTGAAATAGAACAGGTGGGCGGGCTGATGCTGGGCCCAGTTTAGCTCCCAGATACTGAGAGCACAGTAAAGCGCTGCATCCTGACAGTGAAGCGCTGCATCCTGATGGTCACGAATGACCTACAGATTCATCTACTGAGGCAAATACCTGTCAAACATACATCTCAATTTTGCCATCCGCTGTTATCCTGCCTCTTGCAAAAAGTAATCTGAAACATGATATTGACACTAGAGGGGTTTGGCCCTGTCCTGGACACCATGTTACCATGAGCATGGGATGCCACTTTGTACGTTTTCCTGCAATGCGCAGGTCAGCCGTAACAGCTGGATTCTGACGCAGCAGTCTGGGGTCCATTATTTGAACCCTGATCCCATGCTACTTCACATGAACCCCTGTCACAGCTGATACAGGCCCTAGGTCCATAAGGAAATTCATTCGGTCAGTCAGTCCTAATCTGTCTCTTCTAAGATAGATCCCTGATTCCCTGCTCTTCTTGTCAGGCAAAAGTCCAGCCCATTATCCCGACCACGATAAGGTGACACGGTTGGTATCCAGGCTGAACCTGTCCACCTTGTTGTTTTACAACCATCTCCTCATTACATAATTCTGAAATCTGCCCTTTTTCTGTACATGTGAGACCATCTGCCTCCACCGTACGGTAAACGCAGCTCGGAGGTGCTGGTTGGGAAGATGGGTCTCTACTAGTGTAATGTTGCACTGTCAGCTAACTACATAGCTCTTTTGTTAGGTTCTTGCTTTGTTTGGAAGACATTGTGTATCTCCTGCTCTGATGATGCTCACACTTAAGTCTGGACATTCACTGGCAGCTCAGCTGAGCTACGCGTATGTTTATAATTTGCTTCACTTTTATGTTTTCCTTTGCGTTGAACCAAGCTGCAATTGATAGTGCAATATAAATTCTGTCAGCTGAAGGTTTCAAAGCCACTTTGTTTGAATGTGTGTATGTGCCTGGAATAGACTGGAATTTCTTCTCTTCGGCATATGCCACATACTTTCAAGGATGGCCTCTAGACAACATCGATCGTAAGTGAACGAGTGGTGCTCCATGGCTCAGGATGAGCAGACATCTTTGAGGCTACACAGCCTCGCATTTGACTCGTAATGGCCTCAGTGACTAACATCTCAGGTCTGGCCAGGCTTTCACCATGAGAGGCTCAGGTCAAAGTTCAGATGGTCAGACACATAGAGCGGTCGTGACTGAGGTGTGAAGGGACTGTGAGGAGCCGAGAACCTGAAAGCCACCCCTTGAGATGAGGGAGTTTGTCACGTTATATCACCTCGACGTTTATCGACCTGTTGATTGTGAGCCTGGACTCTCAGAGCCATAAAGCAAGTCTGCTTTTGACTAAGCACAATGGGTCCTGCCACAATAACCCTAAATGGTTTAACAATGACTTCAGCAGAGGGATCATCAGGAGATCTTCAACAGTTTCATTGGACCACAACTGATGTCCAGCCAACTTCCACATTCACATATGCAGCATAACATCACACGGGCAAGAAATGACCCCCTTAAATAGCCTTCCTTGGAGATGCTAGTTGATTTAAAAAACAGTTGATTTAGGTTTCTTTGCTGTTGTTCTCAGGTATTACTCAGGCTAATAAAAGAAAAAACAATCCAGTACTAACCTGTTATAAAGTGATAACAGCTGTATCAGGGTGAAGTGCTGCTAGATTTGACATTCATACTGTTACAGACTTTCATGGATTTTATGGCAAGGGCTGAACTGTGACACACTTAACGTTGTGACGACTATCGAAAATACACACGATTACAAGACAAATTAATAAACAAGAATCTCATTTCGGTTTTCATTCACTGTGTGGAAGTGAGTAGAGGCCAGCACTGAGTAAAAGAAATATTCCTGCTAGCTGGCACTATTTTCACAGAGTTACACACATTATGTAAATACACTACTGTGGAAAAGTCAAAGAAATTGACCATTAAATGATCATGTCAGTGTAAAACTATGGTATGTCTGTCAAAGTGCATCAGCTTAGACATTTCAAACCCTCATCTAAAGTCACTATTTCCGTTTACCATCCCATATACCCATGAATTATTTAACTAGCACACCTAGTTTGGTTAATTGATACCTCATCAAGATATTCTAATAATCTAAATAAAATTTCAGCACCAGCTCAATTAATTGGACTAACTGAGATGGCCCTGAAGAGAGGTTTGGGAACCAAAGCGGTGTTCATATAGACATCCAACAAGACACGAATAACTCAAGACGACATTCCTGTTTGTGAGTTACTGTTCATTGCCAGTTCTAATGTCAAATTATGTTTTTGGTGAGGAAACATTCCTACCCAGATAAATGCCCTTTATTTCCTTTGCCTGTGGCAAGTTTTTTTTTTTTTTACACAGTGCTGTATCTGATATAAAGGCTGCACTTGGCATTTAGTTTTGCTTCCGTATTACTGCCAGATTTTCAATTTTATTTCCCTCACATGCGCGGCACCGACACAGACACTCACAGAAAGGAGAAGAGCCTCGCAGGAGGGTAGAGCCACAGCATCACGCAGCAGGGAACAGGAACACCAGGGCATGAGGCCTGACTGGTTCGGGAAGGAAGGGAAACCGGGGCAGGATTGCGTGAGTTTAGCATCAGCCGTGCTCAGACAGGAACAAAGATTTCTGTTTTGTCAACATCTCTGTTCTACACAGTACCAGGTGCGTAATGAGGCTTGTAACCTGTTGGATAAAGAATATATACCAATGGAGTTTCGGAAATAAGTTTCTACTGATGCCTCAATGTGTAGAGGGGGCCCAGTTCTGTTACCAGTCATCCGTATTATCTATGCAGGGTCCTAGTCTGAGGTCTTGGCAGACTGGCAGGGGCACAGCAGCCCCCCCCATCTTAAAGTGCTGAGATGCCCAAGTCAATGTCAAGGTATCCTTACTGCCATCTTCAGCTATATGATGGAAGGGTCATACACTTAGAAGCAAACGTCAATCACTTTGGTTATAGTGCAACAAAACAGTAATAAATAGGTTATAAGACAATTAAGCATGACATACTGACGTATGAGAAGAGAAATATTGTTGAAAATAGTTTACAAAATAGAATTGTGCTAGGAGCGCGATATATAAAGACTCTGAGGAGACTTTACATCAGTGATGGCCAATCTTATCCAGGTAGGGTCGCTGTGTGTGTGGGTTTTCGCCGCAGCTGCCTATTAGATGGACTGATTGGCTGAAGAGTCCTCACACCTGGGTTTGAACAGCTGACCTACAGGTTACCCCAAAAACCTGCACACAC
>JABFEA020000029.1:20472519-20492984 GCA_019775915.2 Cyphomyrus plagiostoma | reverse complement strand
TTTTTGCCTCCCTTTCAAGCCACTGGAGTGGTGATGAACCAAGGGGGCAGAAGCTCACAGCACCCTGAGGAGTGGTGGTGCAGGGGCAGTTCATCATATCTATTATAGCCCAAAAGAAGACAAAGATCCCAAAGGCTGCCTGAAACACAAAAACAAGGCAACACAGATCAGCCCCAAGCTGGGGGGCAGGGAGTAGGGATTGCTGGGGGTGAAGGCAGCACTCAGTGAGGGTGAGATGGCCAGCCTGTCAAACAAGGATCCAGGTGGAGGCAAGGCAGCCATGGAATGTCATAATATATATTTATATAAATCATTAATTTATATTTAAAGGTCCAACTACAATTCCCAACACATGGATGATTCTTACAAATGGGAACAGGATTCCTGTCATCTTATCCAAAATGGGTCTGACTCTCTGAGGGCCTCGTGCTCATCAGGCCATGTAACCTTCTCCTGGAGTGCCGGAATCCAGTAAGTTTTCCATTCTACCTGGTCTTTGATGAACCACACCTGATCTCAGGCAGATCATAACTCAACGGGTAGAAGAGAAAACCTTTTGGATACCAGCGTTCAAGGATCAGCATTGTCCAGCCCTGCTTGGCATGGAAAGCCTCGCTCTATTGTCATGGGTTGGGATGGAGCTTGATAACTGTGCCCTTGAGTAACAGCGATGCATAATCCCTCTGTGAGTGCCCATGGATCACCAAAGGACAATACAGAGTGAGTGATGGCCGCAGGTCTGTCTCAATTATCATAATGGAGCATTTTTTTAAAATAAGAGCATTATCAAAAATACTCCACATCCATCAATGTGACCCAGTGGCGTTCAATTTCTCAAAAAGACAATTTTAGGCTGCAGTTACCATGCCGACAGCAATCCAGTCTGACACACGATTTCAAGAAAAGTGTGGCAAACGCGATGTGGAGAGGACGTCAGGGCAGGTCAGCCAAGGCCAGATCTCAGCTTAGCCGAGAGGGATTCATATAATAATTCACCATCAAATTTACTAAAGGGAATTTAAATGCTAGTAGTGCACATGCACTCAACAGCACTGTCCTACACTGCTAGGAAGCGTGTCAGTGCCCAGTGACCCAAACCACTGCCAGCTTCACCGTACAGCTGACCAGGCTAGCGCCAGTACTTGCCCGACCCAAACCACAACTGGGTCATGTCCTTCACCGCCCATCTGCTTGAAACCACACACCATCTGAAATCTGATCATCTCCTACTTCACACTGGAGTGTGAAGAGACACAAAAGGATTAGCAGAGCGTACACCTTACGTTGTCCGCAAGTCACACCCCAGAGTCACAGCCCGGAATTCCCACTGCTAAGGGTTTATGTCAGATTTCCCCAATTTAAGCTCTGGTCCTATGTCAAATGCAGGATCTCCGACCACCACCCTTAGCTTATCTTGGCAGAGCACTCAGCAAGAATGACACCAACTGCAAAACGTTCGCTGTCCACCTCAGAGCTGTATTTATCCTTAAGGACACAGGCAGCAAATGCTGAACATCCTCATACAGACATCACGGTAATGTGATTATCCCATGATGCATTGTTAGGATTCATGTGGTCAACACGTCCATTGCTTTGTTTACAGGTAGAGTAGCCAACCCTAACAGACGGACATATTTTGGTCATTAATAAATTCTGCACACTCCTACATCGTGGAACTCCACCTGCAATCCTGATTCACACTGACCGGCTCCTATTGATGCGGAGCTTCATCACAAACCTAATTAATGTGAGCTTGGCGCATATTGCTATTCTGGTCATTCATTAAACCCAGCACGTTTCTGAAGTGCAAAATGATGGAACTGTGGGAATCCAGCATTGTGGATTATTGTGCAAATAACAAGTGAGTGTGGAGGGATGAGGGGTGGTAGCTCTTTTAAACTAATCTACCTGTTGTCCTTTATTTTTAGATAAACCTGCTATTTGCTTGTACTTATAACAGATAAATGAGCTATTTCCTGCAATCGCAACAGGGAGGTGGGCGCTGAAAATTTGCTCTCTCATGCCGTGAGTGAAAGATATGGCACCACACGGTGTACCAGGGAGCATCAGCAGAGGGAGCCACAGTTCATCTGCTACCGGACAGGGCTGTAACCACACCCAGCGTGTCTTCACCGCTGTGTAGAAGCTCTGAAAACCAATTACGGTGAATTCAGTAGGCGATACAGGTGACTGCCTGGGACCGCAGCTTCTCAGGGGGCTCCGATTTCACCATGCAAACCATTCCCAACAATTAGCTGACTCGTGGCCCTAGAAGCATGTTACTCAGGCCCTGGGGGGCCACTACAGAAGAGCCATGCGATAGTGGTGGAGAGGTGGGGGGGTGTCGGCCATGAAGCTCACCTGCTTCTACCGGTATTGCTGAAAACCCTCCCTTTAAGTTGAAATATGAGACTGTTAAATTTGCCAGATTTTTATCCTGTTGTCTGTTCTAATTATATAAGATGATTTTTTGTTCTATAGCAGGATGCCACATTTTCTTCATTTTGCTCCTTAAACAGCAGTCAGAGAATGGAGAGGAGCTGGATACAGGAAAATTGACCCCAAGTAAAGGAATCCTGCACCCCTTCCCCCGGGGTCAATACAGGGGCACCACATATATTACCAATGTGGGCCCGTGAGTAGGTGAATCGCTATTTCTCTTTATTAGCTTATGGTCTCCCCACTGATAAAAAGGATGAAAAATAGTCTATGTGGAACCACCATAAAATATACATGAACCTATATTACTGCTTGAACCATAAAAACTCTTGAGTTTCTATTTATTAGTTTTACTGCGTGTGTATATAGCGCCCTCTTTCAGTGTTTCCTGAATCTGAAACTTTTCGTGTATCCATCAACATCCCTGGGACGAGTAACGTTTCCTGGTGAACCTCCTTTGTCGAGGTTAACAAACCATTGATCTTCACCGATTTCGTAACACATGAATGCAAGCCAAGATATGGGAGGTGTTTTGTATTTGACAATATTCAATAAGTCAGTATGTCTTTTAAATTATTTAAATTATTTACATGACTATTCATAAATACGTAATCTACATTTTAATTGACATTTAAATGATTACTTAAATAAGGCCCAGTAAAAAAATCATTAGTTTATCATCCTTTCAATCAGACATAAGTGATGAGGGAGGGCGAATTTTATTTATTTATTTCTTAGAAAAAAGATAACGGAAGATAAGTTTTCAACATCAAAAGTAAACAAAAGGAACAGCAGCAGATGTATGACATATGGGCTGATCTGCAAAATTAATATGAAAAGAAAATATTTTTAAAAAATGTTTTATTCAAAATTTGTGAACGCCGGCAGTGGAATTTACACAGGAAAATGCACTTTTAAAAAATGAAAAAAAAATCGATGCGGGCTAAATTCGCCACGCGGGCGGGGATGATAAACTAATAATTTATTTTACTGGGCCTGATCGTTTAAACTTATTTTATTAATATTACGGGAGGCCGCTGTCCCAGGACGGAACAGACAAAATGCGGTTAGAAATGAGAATTTAATCGACTAGATGAGATCGAAGTATTGTGACTTAGTTCGGAATGTAACCAATCACATGTTAGGTTTTGTTTAAAGCCCGCCCACTGAGTTTGATGAGTGACTTCGACAGAATTTTATTGATTGCTGCCATCATTTAAAAAGGAATTTAAATGATTGCTTAAATAATCGCTTAACATTTTGTTCAATAGTCAATTTAAATGATACATATAATTTAAAATCATTTAAATGACATATTGATAAATAATCATTTAAATTACACAATTATTTATTATTGTCACAAAATACCGTCCGTACGAAGAAGCCTCCCTTCTGACGAATATCCGGTCAATAATGCACATGAAGACGTTCAGAATCCCTACTGATGACTTCGTACATTCATAGTTGAGTGTTCGGGCAGCTTCTTGAATGGAAAAGCGGACCTTTTCGCAGGGTTACAGACCCGTGGGAGAAGCAAAAATGCGTACGTGCCCAAAGAGGGCTTTCGTGGATACTCATCTGTTCAGATAACTCGCGCATTTCTGAACTCAGTTTTGTAGCAGTTAATTACTCGTGTTATACCTTTTACATAGAAAACCATACCATATTTTTTAAATATGGAAAATATTTTTGAAAGCTGTCAAATCAAATTTTAAATTTATTCATCAAAAGCACAACAGTACATAATACAACAGTAACTGCTGCTTGGTCTTAAAACCACTCGTCCCACACTTACTTTAATGGACTGCAAAAAAGAAAGCACAGTACTTTTTTTAAGTAAAAACGTACAAATGGGACAACGATGATATCTCCATTTTGATGCAATCTAACCATTTTCAACAAATCTAGGCTCCTGCAATGCAGCTCTGATTCACTTAAGTGCGGTAAATCTTAGTAAATAATGGTCATTTAGTGCCTCATGGTTGATTTTGCAGATTGCTTTCCATGCATTCCCTCTTGACGCTCTAATCGGATTCACCCACGGGTCATTAGTATTAAACGAAGATTAACTGAAATAGCTGGAGAAAACATGATTTCAACAAAGAAAGCTTTAATTTGCAAAAACAATCCGCACCGGGATGAAACGTCCGTCTCTATGCACCGTCACCGTCCACAAAATAAACCACGTTACTTGTTAGGGGGCGGCATGGTCTTTCAGTGACGCACCAGTGGCCGTTCTATACTATTTCAACTGGGGGGCCTGACTGGGGGCAGTTGTTCTGTCGGGGGGGTGCATCTGGCTATTATGTTCTCCAAGTATTACACTAGATTTGCAGCCATTTTACCAGTTTTGAAAACTGATACGTTATTTACGCAATGCGTTGCAGTCACATTTTACAGTTTTTACAAATATGTAACTCACTCTGATTTCTTGTTTATACCGTCTTGCTTCCACAAGCTTGATTAATTTCTGTCGTTAACTTCCCATTTAAGCAACTGAAGCAACTCAAACACCCGGCGTACCCGTGTTGAGTCCGTCAAGAAAATCGGCTCTCGTTTGTGTTTCGCCTGTTCCCAGCACACATTTTTAGCTCACATATAGAAATGTAAATAATAATGATACATTAATTTAAGATACAAGTAGCATGCGTATTCAGGCGGGAAACAGGATGGCCATACATTTTGTCACGGGGGCATGCCCCCTCGAACCACCCCTGATTAGCAATATTGCCTCACACCTCTGGTATCTGGGCTGAAGTCTCCACCAGGTTTTCATGTGTCTGGAGTTTGCATGTTCTGTCTGTGCCATTATGGGGTTTTCCCCCACATGCGGAGTTGAATTAGTTACCAAACTGCCCATAGATGTACATATGTATGAATGTGCCCTGTGATGGGCTGGTGCCCCATCCTGGGTTGTTTCCTGTAGGCTCTGGATCCCCCACAACCCTCCATATAGCATAATCGGTTACAGAAAATGGAGTCACTCAGATAATTTCATGAGTTTGCTCTCACCCAAGGATCGGCGTGGAAAGATGCAGGTACATCAAACACCGCAAAGGTGGCAGTGTGAATGAGGCAGCTTTTTGAGTCCTAAATGCACAGACTTTCACAGCGTATAGCAGATGCCTTGGCAAATGGCTCACAGTCATTGGAATTTCACACTAGGTGGAGCGACTGGGTCATTTCCAGTTAAACACACCTGAATGTTTTAAATTGTTATACTATATCAGAATCCTCACACTCATGCTCTTTGCACTAAGGAACAAAACTCCTCTGTACCCCATAATCCAAATAATGCGCTTGTGTTTTAGTGTGTTGCCACCCACCAGCTGAGGCTGATTCAAAGATTATATTTCTTTGAAACATTCAATGAACCAGGTACTCATGGTAAAGTATCGCATCCGTTGAGGTGCAGGTCAGCCTCAAGAGAGCGAGCTAGGCCATGACCCGCCCAGGAAGGGCTACAAGCACCAGAGATCACCCTCCGAATATCAAACACACTAAGAATTCAAACAGTTCACATTCCAACCTACCAAACCTGCACAACCGGTCTAACTCAATGTGAAATTAAATCCAGGCATAAGCCACTTATGCTTCTTCAGATGATTGTGAGCAGACATAATATCCAGAGTAACATCAGCTCTTATGGCAGTCCTCCACAAGTTCCTGCAAGCCAGACCCTAACCATTTCAGCCACATACACAGAACATTAGAAAAGTGAGCTTAGGCTTGAGATGTTCCAGAACAGAAGCCCCAATTGCCCCTGCCCCCCCCAATGAACACACACAAATCCAGGTCTAGTTTATTTTTAAAAAAAAAAAATACAAAAATGTAAAAGTTTCCATAGGAACACAATGCTATGTGCAACCCCATCTCTTTCATACCCATTTCCCAATGCATCAATTCATTGAAATGATCTTATACAGGCATATACTAAAATTTAAATAAAATGCAAAATGAAGGAAAAGTCCCCAAAGTGAGAGGGAGGCTGGTGCTTATATGCAAGATGAGATCAGATTTAAATAGGTGTGTAGCAGCCATTTGCTGAAGGGCCAACCTCCACAGGGGCACCCAGTAACATTGGATCACATTTGGACATAAATCCTGCTTGATCCCTGTCCTACAGCACAGACAAGAAAACCCAAGAAACCCAAATGTGTCTGAGCACTAGGAGGGGGGGCCCTACCTCTCTGAGTGCCAGAACAAGGACACGCCCTTCCCAGGTAAGTAACTGGCCTTTGATCCACTAATTGGTTGCCTGACACCCATTTAGAGGACACGGGTGGAGCAAGACTTGGCTGAGATCTCTAGGCTGCTCTCACGGCCACAGGATGTAGCGTTGGTGGAGCACTGCTCTTCCAGGGCATCGGGCAGGCCCTGGGCACAGATCTGCTGCAGCCGTTGCCTAGTGAAGACGGGGAAGCCAGTAAGAAAGTGTCCTGCAGCTGACAGGTTTTCCCAGGGACAAAGACATTCACACTGGTCACGTGGGGACTCACCAGGCAGCACGGGACATCACATAATGGATATCCGGCTTCTGGAAGCCATTGAAGGTGGAGGAGGCCGCAACAGTGTAGGCACCCATGTTGTCAAAGATCAACCAATCGCCCAGCTGCAGGTCCGGCAGCTCACACTGCTCCACGATACGGTCCAGGCCGTCGCATGTCGGCCCCCAGATGCTGCAGGAGAACAGGTGCTCATCCGGCTTTGGTTTCTGCACCGGGGGGGGGATAGCCCAGTGAGTCTCAGAACAGAGCAGAAGCATGTCTACAACAACTGGGGGGGGCAGCAGCACTCAAACACTGAGCCGCTCCTCACCTTATGAAGAATTGGCAGCACATGGGCGTGGTCGTAAAAGATGCAGTTAAAGGAGCCATAAACGCCATCGTTGACATAGTACATCAAGGTACTGTCACTGGTCCCATCATCTTCATCTGCTGGTTGGAGCGGCAAAAGAAGCATGAGGGAACTTGCTGGTGGCAACACATACAGGTCAAGACCTGCTTTAGACCAACCACTCACCATCTAAACCAGATGGTTCTCTCTTGACAACCTTTTTGGCAATGATGTTGACCGCCAGTGTGTATGCAGACGCCACATAATAGCGGCCAGGCTCAGCAATAACTCTAACGCCACGGTCCGAGGGGAAATACTTCTCCAGTGCGGGGTTTATCACAGCTGCGATCTGGAGGGAGGGGAAAATACCATCGTGCCTCAAAACCAGGGTCCAACTCAGCCTCAAACAAAGCTACAGGCCAGACTGAATTGGGGTGGGGGGGTTCACAGCTGAACACTCACCTCCTCAAACTTGAGCTTGGCATCCTCCGAGCCAGGGAAACCCCCACCAATGTCCAGGAGAGTCATATTAAAGCCCAGTTCAGCCTGTATGGAGAGATACCATAATTATACACAAAATTATCCAACAAGATCTGAACCTGCAGGGGTAACAGTATACCAAGAGCAGGTGCCTACCCCCATGTCAAAGACGCAGCGGGCGTCCAAGATGGCCTGGGTGTAGGTTTCAGGGTCAGTGCAGCCGCTGCCCACGTGGAAGCTGACCCCAATGATGTCCAGCCCCAGCTCCTTGGCCCTCTCCAGCAGCTCCCGGCTGGTCTTCAGGCTGGCCCCGAATTTCACACTCAGCCGACACTTGGCCTTGGAGTCGTCGGTGGCGATGCGCAGCACCAGCCTGTGGGGTGGGGGACTGGTCACTAGGGATCACTTTGATAGCTGAGTAACAGGGCACACAGGCCATCGGAATGCCAAAGGGGAGACCCCCATGCCTGTCACTCACTTAGCATTGTGGTGGCATCGAGCGACCTTCATGAGCTCCACCTCACTGTCAAATGTCATCATCTGCACCCCATGGCTGGCAGCATACTTGATCTGGGAGACTTGCTTACAAGGGTTGGCATAGATGATCCTTCCAGCCTCCACACCCAGAGACTGCACCAGCTGAATCTCAGTCTACAGAGAAGCAGATGTCACCTTCAGTGAAGTTAATGTCATGCAAGCAGCTAGGGCTACATTCATGGCAGAAGCTAGGTTACGGGAAAGGTTAATTATTGAATGGTGAGAAGGTTACAAACCTAACAGGTGGCATAAAAGAAAAGCCACGAGCAGATGGAAAATGGAGTGACACACACCTTGCTAGCACAGTCAAACCCGGCCCCCAGGGAGGCCAGCGTCATGACGATTGCACGGCTGTCATTGCACTTGACAGCATAGAAAGGCGTGACCCGGGGAAGGGCACGACACCAGCGAAGGTGCTTCTTCAGAACGTCCCCCAGGTCAGCGACATAAAAGGCGTCCTTATCGTCCTGGGAGAGAGAAGCCGATGGGCATCGTTATGCCAGACATGTCGCAGCGGTTCAGACCACGGAATAAGCAGTGGCACAGAAGGCTTGCAGGCTACTGGCATCCGAGGCGGCATACTCACCGAGAGCAGAGACTCATTTATCTTCTGCTCCATAATGTCCCGGGCAGAGAAGCCCTCCTCCAGGAAGGTGAAGTCAAAGTCAGCAGCAGCAAATCCATTAAGCACATCCATTTTGTAACAGGAATTTCTCAAGATCTAAAGTAATTACGGGGGGAAGAGAGAGAGAAAAAGTTTAAGTCTAACACGAAAAGGGGCCACCATACAGCCAGAGGACTTTAGAATCCACCACTATAATGTACAAAAAAGCCCCAAGGGGAAGCACTCCATGTTAATGACTGTAGTGTAAAAGTTTGTTTTTATTTAACTGTCAAATGTACCAAGGGAGCAGTGAAATTCTTGTGTCACAGTTGGAGGGGGAGGGACTAAACAGCAGTAATTTGGGACAAGGTGTGTCAAACAGTGGTCTCGCAATGCTGTAAACACTGGACTGTGTATACCAAAATACCAACCTGGACACGAGATGGGATTTTTGCAGTAGTTTCAAGTGCAGGAACGCCAAGGGGGTTCACCCGTGAAGTTGAAGCCTTTCAGATAGGACTCAAAGCCGAAGCCAGCTGAGTAGCAAGTGTGCCCTTTTTTCAAGCGAGTGTTCTGTTAGAGAGGCGAAGAGTGCTTTAGTACATATTGTCGGGGGGGGGGAAATCGAGGGAACTGACGACTGGACAAGCAGTCATAAATAGCTTTCGTTTTTTAGACATTTATTAAATCCTCACAGTAAATGCAATAAGGATTGAGAGGGCATCCAATACGTTTCCGGTATACCATAATACGACGATTTTTACGGGAAGTACCACCATTAAAGCAGCCGTCACATTACAGGAAGTTCAAATAGCTGATCATCTACTTTATTTCCGATGTCGATATCGTAAAGCCAGCTTCCGGAACGCCGTACGCAGATTTAAACAAATCCGGCGAGTGAAATACTTTGATACCATCGCTAGTCCGGTCCTGAAATACGGCCTGTGGTATGAATTAAGGGTGGTCCTCCCCGCGCACGCCATACCGGCGAATTAAGATCCGCCTCCGCTCGGCACCCACCATCCAATACGAGGGCAGAGCGTGAAGCAGCAAGAAGACTGGCATACCAAGAGGCCAATGGGCTCATACGCGACACATCCGCCTATAGCGAACTAACCAATACGATACACGCAGCTCAAGAACAGCACTTTCGTTAACTTCGCAGCACGTTATGGGACGATGCCCGGTAAAAAAAAAAAAAAAAAAAAAAAATTTAAAAAAAAATCTGAAATTATGATTAACAAAATCTTACATTAATGTGTCAGTTCTGGAACAAAGGTCTGAGTTACACTTGCGAAATACATTCTCCGAAAAGCAGCCAATGGGCCATCTTGCGATGATGCGGTCTTCATTAACCAGTCAGACAAACTATTGACTCATACGCTAACGAAATAAAATTCACTTTCAAGTTCCTTGTTTTCCTTTAACTGGAACAAAAAATGAATACCCAAGCACGAATGACCAACCAAATAAGGTGGTAACAGCAAACTTAGGTCGGTGTAGCCGCCCATCTAGCCCGGCTACGTTAACGTGGCTTCTTTGTTCAATCGGCAAGATCTCCGGCAGCGTAGCGGAACAGAAAAGGCGCCTAGGTGGCAAACCTCACGCGGGGCGACCTTACTTAACACCGCTGATACTTTTAACAGCAATCCATGGACCGCGTATTTCTCCTTTTATTAGACTACGAATGAAATAAGGCACGAAAAACAGCCTTGGTGGAACTTACCTTAAAAAGCATTTACAACACTTATCCATTAGACTAGAAATCTGGAAATAAAAACATACAGTTCTCCTAACCGGTTAAGTCTGTCAGCGCACTGCACTAGTCGCTTCCCGACTCTGGATGAAAGTAAAGAACTGCTTAGCCCTAACGGCCGTATTTATACGGTTGGCGTATCCAGGACAACACACCAGCTGAAACCGGCCCTTGGGTGCGCACTGGAACCGGTTTGGTCTTGCTGTCTACACCACGCGATCTGTGAGCCAGAAGGGGAAGGGGGGAGCGGGCAGGAAGCGCAAAGACGCAGCGGTTGCGTAGCGGAAACTAACGAAGAGACGGGCGCGGCGGTCCGCGTTAGGCGGCAACTAGAGTACAGAAGCAGCTTTAGCGTGCTGGTCACATTTCCGAAGCGGTCTCTGACTGAGTACAATTATATTTCCTCTTGGTAGGACATTACAAAAAATACAGTGTGCTGTAACTGTGGACTTAAGTGTCAGTCCATTAACTAAAGTAAATTTCATGTGTCAGCACCTTTAAGCACTTGAATTCTTTTGGAGATTTTTTGTACCAACTGAAACAACTGAGAGAAAGAAGAAATTACTGGGTTATTATTACACAAAATTATTTTGCAGTTAAACAATGGGGGAAAGGTATATTATTTCTGTCTAGAGGTCACATCAGCCAACCACTAAAGAATTGAAGAGCTTTGTGCATTACCATAGAAACCAGGCCCAAAGCCTGCCCTTACCACCCAGTCCATTGGTATGTAGGACATCAGCGTCATCTGACACCATGCTCCTTTTACATTGATTTTTGGCTCAATGGTCTCCTTTGAAATTCCCAGATGTAATAATTATGTGTTTACTTGGTCCTTTTCAAGACTGATTATACTTTGGTTGTTTTGACCAAAGGCTAAACTGAAATGAACCCAGTGATCTGAATGACACTGCCTAAGCGTGTACAAAGAACATATTAAATCAGACATAGTAGCAGCTGAAATTGGGTTAAATCTATCAGAAACCAAAGCAGATGTGATTTTGTTTGAATTTGAATCTTTTGAACTATTTGCTAATACAAGTTCAGTGCTTTGTGCAACACGCAGACAGTAATGATGTCTCAATTCACCCAACATGGTTGAGTAAAGTGGTTGGGAAGCATCTGTTAAAAGAAGAAGCCTCATAAGTGTTAAGAAGTGGTAAATAAAAGCTGGACGCGTCGTTTTTCCTCCAAAGGGAACAGCACAAGCTGTTTCGTTTTTTTGTGACAGATTTCTCCTCCACGGCACTGTGAAGGGAAGAGAAGCTACAGAGCACATTTTTACCCTTCTGTCTGTGGATAGCTGGGTTTCCTTTGGACCAGTAGAGACTTCTCAGAATGGAATCTGGCATCAGTTTTGTTCTACAACAGTTGAGTAGTAAAATAAGGGCTGTGGAGGTAAGGACACTCGCGGGCGACAAGGCGCATGTCCATGAGGGATGACCAAGGAGATCTGATAAAAAGTCACAATTTATCATAGCCACACAGAAGTCAAATGAGCAACTCAAGACCAGGTTGTTCTATGGAATAGATAACTGAGTCAGGACACCAAAACAAAATATATGAAAATCTCCATGTAACAAGGGAGTAACTGGAGTAAAAGTGACTTAGGTGTGAAGTAAGATAGGAGGGGCTGAGTGACACGCACACGCCAGGGAATGTGGAACATGCTGCTGGCAAACCAACCAGCTCGTAACAACAAACAGGATGTGACAGATACATAAATTGTCCTGTTGGATCCTGCAAAAAAATGTTTAAGGGCAAGCTATGTGGCGCCTAACAGGCCCATCAAAGGCAGGGTGCTTATTCAGCTATGAGGAATTACGGGCAGGTTTGACTTCGGGGCTGATTTCCACCTTCTTATCATACCTACAGCAAAATTCTGCCAGCCAACCAGCCCGAGGAGGCCTACAGTGCCATGGAATCAGTTCACTGACAATCTTATTATATATTTGAGGGTGATTCCCTAAAACAGTAATTCTGGATTTCAAGTCTGTGTCCTGAACTTCCATGCTGTCCAGGTTCAAGTGTCAACATCGCTGTCCTTAGAAAAAAAACACAAATTTACAAATTAACGCAGGCAGATCCAGAGTCACCCCGATGGGGCCAAGTTCACCTGCCGTGCAGTAATCCCAGTGTGACAGCAGAGAATTAAGCCCAGAAGCATGCACTGACCCCGCCCTCCACAGTTTATGACACTCCACATGGACTAATCATGGCTGAGATCCAACTTGTGCTCTCTTTGCAAGTGTGACAAATTCTTGTTTGTACTTGTAAAATTGCAGGGGTGGTTCATCATTTCTGGGCAGCCACACCCCTCAGTGTAGTGACTGTGGCCGATGGAGGGACTGATGGTGGTGAATGTAGCCATACATTCCTATAGTTACCCCGCAGCTACGCTGACAGATATGTTCCGTCAGCCTATCACAATGCAGACAGGGCAGCTGAGCCAGGCCCTCACCACTGACTGGAAAGAGTGCCGGCCTTCCTGAGCTCAAATCCATCATCAGAACTGGAGTTGTTGGCGCATTCAGCAAATGCCATCCATCAATCTTGAAACTGCTTAAACTGCCCAGCATCTTGGGGAAGGGGATATCCTACCTTATCCTATTTGGCACAAGGCTACAGTACACCCTGGACAGGATGCCAGTCAGCAAATACGAGCTCTTAATCTTTTTAGTAGGAAGGATCATGATAATATCCCCGAGAAACACCAGTCTTACCTCTCCTTATTTCCAATAACTCCTATCTCACATGCAAACTGGCTGAGCTGTCAGTGGGTACTTATGGGTAAATATGTTTGTACAAAAACACAGGATAGAGGGCACTGGCCACGAGCATGTTGGCAAATGGAGGCACTTCTGGACACTGCCTCACAGTCTCCGACATTCTGCAGGCCCGTTCAGTTGCCCACCTTGCCGCAGCCTGATGAACTGGCCCTACGGATCGAATGCTCTGTGCTCAGACGGCCTTTTCAGTACAACCTACCTCAGCCCGTGTCACTGAGTGCAGCATGAGCTCATATCCGTGCAGTTCCAACCACGTCGCTCTCCTTAACAGTATAAGCAGAGGACTGGGAGACGGGGGTGCAGGCAGACCCATCAAAACAGCTGCTTCCACAGAGGGAAATCCAGATGTGCCCCGATCCCTCCTTCCGTGGTCTGACATGCACCCTAAGAGCAGGAAGTTGGGTTGAGCTCACTGATCTGGATTTGAAGGCAGTGATGAGGGACTGCAAGCCGCGGGGAGTGCCCCAGCCACACTCAGGAATTCCTCCCTCCATATCCACCCCCTCCGGCATTAGCTCCAGTCTCTTATCGCCGCCCTGCTCCTGCTTGACGCTTTATCATAATTTATTTTGCCGATTGTTGGGTCTGAAGGGGCAGCGGGGCCCGGCTTGAATGTGTCTGACCTTCCAGCATGGCAGCTCCGCCATGTCCTTTGGGCAATGGAGGTGAAAATCATGCTGCACTCTCTCTTCACACTTTGTCTTGTGTTTGTCTGCACTTTAGGGACCTCACTGCTGTATGCGGAGCGGAGCACATTCACATTCCAAGTAAATCCCACTGGAATTCACCCCAGCACTGTACCAGATGCCTCCCAATATTTGCTAAGCAGACACTATTATCCAAAAAGTAGGGTCAGCCTGGGGGATTTGGGGGTTCAGGGCCTCACTCTGTGGCCCAATAGTGAAGTTGCTTTGCCGGCTCAAGGATTTGAACCGGCAACCTTCCGACTTGTTCTAACCCCACTTAGCCACATACCGCCCCCAAAATAACGACAGCTGGAGGCTGAATCCTGTAACTCATCTATGAACAGCGGTGAGCTGTATCCTCTGCCTTTATCGCTTTTATTCTGCTTTGATGTGCTTTGGAGTGACACTGGCTCACTTATGGCACCCCTGCTTTCTCATGTGCCTCCATAGCCTACGTCACTGGCCAGTTTTATCTGCAATCGAGCGTCAAGGGCTTCCTCAGCCCCGATGTCAGGATGTTCTGGATTCCAAGTGGGGTTTCTGTTTTCCTCCGTCTCCGTGGAGGACAGCGTGCCCTCAGTCCTACCATCGATCTTACCCCCCAGAGCCAAATCTTTTGTTTGACAGTGCTCCTGCTGACGCAGTAATATCTGTCTGTCTGGAAGACAAAACACCGATCCGCATGTAAAAGTGAGCCACTTTGACGTCCTTCTTCCAGGTAAAAGGCAGACTGGAGGGAGCAGCTTTCATGAGGGTGGGGGGGGGGGGCAATCGATCCTGATGCCTAAGCCACAGGCCATTGTCTATTTTTGGTACCTATATGTCCAGCTGATGCCAAGTAAGAGACATAAAGCCTCTCACCACTGAGCCAATAAGCACAATCACCCACGCTATCACACCTGCTGCACAACAGCCGAACTAGAACAGTGAATAATCAGAACTGCACACACCTGCCCCCAAAGAACACAGGGGTACATGTTCCTCTAAGACACACACTGTGGACCAGACAGGTCACAGAAGATCCAGAACAGACAGGTTGGTCCATTACATCATTTATACAAAGATAACCTGCCATCCACCTTCGATGGTCACACACAATGCTGACCAGACCTTGCAGATTTTGGTTTTAAAACATGCATTTCTGATGAAGAAATGCAGCAGCAGTGCCAGTGAGCCGTGCACAGAGCATGCGTGTCCACCTTTGTTTGCATTCAGTTCCTTTCTACGTGTGCCCTGCCCAACATTGTTGCGCCAAACAAAGATGTAGAAACCACAACAGTGTGACGGAGTGTGTTGACAACCCAACAGCCACTGAGCGGCCTCTGATTCACGTGTTGCGTCCTTTCCTGTGCTGACATAACAGCACGCTACCTTCACATGCCTGCTCCACACCTTAAGGCCCGGATACCATCACTTGGGCAGTCTGGATCCAAGGGCGCTGTGCTTTTTCATAGCTATTCCTTCACCCTTTAGCAACACTGCCGCACAGTCCTCCCTGACTGCTGCTCTTAGCCCATCCTCACACGAGTCCCACAGAGCAGATAAACCACAGCGGTCGTCCCTACAGAGTAACGTGCTGCTCTGGGCTCCGACCAGCTGTCCGGAGAGCTCAAACGCACATACTTAATGGCAGGAAGGTGTTCGTGCGACGCAGCCAGCAAACTAGAGCATGGTGAAACCCCAGGCTCAGCTGTGATATTTTACCACTGTGGCCTTAAGCAGAGCCCCTCACCCACGCCTGTCTGACCCTGGCTTCATAATAAATAAATAAAAAACATAAATCAGCCATGAGTCATGGCGCTGGGTGCTGGCGCAGTGGCGTCACTGTGGGGCGATGTTAGACAGAGCCTGCACCATGACGCGCTGCATACACACAGGACTTCGAGAACATATAGACCCCGCCTACAGAAGCTCTGCAGACCGCCAGCTAGCACACCTCGTAATTAGACGTGTACCCATTCATTATGACATTACTTTCAAATGCAGGATGCGTTTTTCTGGATCCTGGGGCTTAGCAGAGTACTGAAACCATCTGGGCAGATAATCTGCCTGCAGGGAAGAGGTATGACGCTTTGAGGAATGCCCCCCCCCCGGTGCTGGGTTCCAGACACCCAAAGGGGACTGTCGACACAGGGTTCGAGTGAGGACATGGGATCCAGTCAGAAGGGCCACACGCAAGTACACATGCATCAACACGTACACACACGGTAATTTTGTCCAATGTATCGTGTAATCTCCCTCCAGTGAACAGGAAGCACCAAACTGGTGCTGCATTTATTGGGTGCTTTTATGAGCTGTTAACAGCACAACAGAAATGGCGTGAGGCTTTGATGACATCATTCTCTCCATACCTCCATACGGTGGGAACATCCTACAAAATGCACGCCTGGACCTCGATGTGAAAGCACTGCATTCTGGGATTTTTAGCATGTCTTCCACTCGCACTGCACTGCCTGTGCTTCTGAGTGCCGCATTGCATCGTGGGACCTCGGACCTTGTCATATGAGAATTTATTGTTCTAAGAGTTGCAGAACCCTCAAGCACATAACTTACTGCGAGGCCCACGTGTGACCGGTACACTCCCCACGGCCCAAGGCGAGGACAGCAAGGATGCAGCACCCCCCCCACTCCACCTACCCCAATGGCAGGTCTGCAGTATTATGGGTAATGAGCAGAACGTTTACATATGCACAGTTGTGCTCAAAATAATAGCAGTCCGACATCAATAACCTCCTGATCAATCACCATTTGTGGTAGAAATGATATTTCTACATGACAAATAATTTACTAGTAGGTGTAGTTGAGTGATGGAAAACCAACAGACCCAACAATCATGACATGCATGTTGCTGATTATGTGTAATTGAATCATTCATTGAAAGGGGCCTATTCAAAATAATAGCAGTGTGAAGGTCAATTAGTGAGGTCATTCATTCTGTGGAAAACCAGGTGCCAATTATGGGCCTTATTTAAGGATCCAAGGCAGCAAATGTAGAACATGCTGGTTATAGTGCATTTCTCTCTGAAATTCTGAGTAAAATGGGTCGCTCCAGACATTGTTCAGAAAAACTGCGTACCTTTATTAAAAAGTTGATTGGAGAGGGGAAAACATATAAAGTGCAGAAAATGATAGGCTGCTCAGCTGAAATGATAGCAAATGCTTTAAAATGGCAACCAAAACCTGAAAGATGTGGAAGAAAATGAAAAACTACCATTTGAATGGAACAAAGAATAGCCAAGATGGCAAGGACTCAGCCAATGATCAGCTCCAGGAAGATCAAAGAAGGTCTAAAGTTACCTGTGAGTTTTCTTACATTAAGATGACGCCTATGTGAAGCCAAGCAAGAAGCCTCCGCAAGGTCCCATTGCTGAAAAAAGGACACATGCTGAAGAGGTTACAATCTGCCAAAGAACAGATTGTTCTTTTTGAGTCTAAGGACCCCAGACAGTTTGTCAGATGACCCCCAAACACTGAATACAAGCCACAGTACACCGTGAAGACAGTGAAGTGTGGTGGTGCAAGCATCATGATATGGGGATGTTTCTCAGACTACGGTGGCGGGTCTATTTATCGCAAACCAGGGAACATGGATCAGTTTGAACGCCTCAAAATACTTGAAGAGGTCATGTTGCCTTATGCTGAAGAGGAAAAGTCCTTGAAATGGGTGTTTCAACAAGATAATGACCACAAATACACCAGTAAATGAGCAACATCTTCATTCCAGACCAACAAGATTGACTTTATGGAGCGGCCAGCCCAATCCCCGAACCTTAATCCAATAGAAAACTTGTGGGATGACATCAAAAATGCTGTTTCTGAGGCAAAACCAAGAAATGTAATCCAATCATTCTGGGCTGGAATACCTGTCCACAGGTGCCAGAAGTTGGTCAACTCCATACAACACAGACGTACAGCATTTCTCAGAAACAGTGGTTGTATCTTTGAGTTTGTAAAGAAGAATGTGGATACTGCTATTTGTTTTGAACAGCCTAATATTCCCTTTCCTTCTCTTTCTGTAAAGGAATAACACAAATGTGATGAATTTCGCTTATTGTTTTGATTTGGAGTAGAATTTGTACTGCTCCCAATGCATTTGCATGTATGGAAATAAAAACTATTAAGGATTTTCAGCTTTATTCACTTTTTTAGACGCACTGCTATTACACACGCACGCACGCACGCACGCACGCACGTACGCACACACGCACGCACGCACGCACGTACGCACGCACGTACGCACACACGTTTGTATTCATATCTTTGTGGGGAGTCTACATGCATTTCTGTTGGAAAAACTTGAATCCAAACAATGGCAACCTTAACCATAAGTAACCAAACAAAGACTTTTGGCTATTTTAGTTTTTTGACTGCAGTCACAGTGTTGTAAAAAGTAGTTTTTCCCTTTGTGGGGACCGAAAACATGGTTATGGCCAAATAACTGGTTTTTAATCACACTGTGGGGACCAAACGTCCCCACAATGTCATGAATACCTGACCCCACACACACAAGCTCCGCCCCACTGACCACAGCCCCGCCCAGTGGTGTGTGTGAGGTCACCCTGGTGAAGCTGCTGTTTCCATCTCCACAGCAGAAGCAGACCAGGACTCGATCTCCCACATAGAACTGCTGTAACCGTGTGAAAGCAGAAATCAAAGGCCCGGGCAGGTTGGACAGAGCCAGCACACCTCCCAGACCCCCCCCCATCCCGCCCTCCCCCACCATATGACCAAACCTTTGATGAATCTCATTTTCTCTCGGCAGCACCATCAAAGCACAACACACAAAATTCAGGGCGTCATTTGGCCGCCGGGTACAGGAGTGGGGGATAGACAGAGGCCTTGGGAAGAGTGGAGGAGGAATGGGCGACACCAAAACGCAGGAGGTCTGGACAGCAGGAGCTGAGCTTTTAAAGGAACAGTGTAGAATTACTCAGCCATATGTGAATTTGGGGGGGGTGGGGTGGTTACAGGATTTCCGGGAACTAGGCTTCGCCTTGCCCCCCCAGTCCCATGCAGCCCCACCTGCACCCACCCCCCACTCTCACGAAGGGCCCCTGAGGATGACCATGGAGCTTTCTGTCACTAAAAGTGAAGAATTTCTCTGTTCATCCCTTCTCTTCATCTCCCCCCCACCCCACTCTCACTAAAACCATCATAACCACTATGATGCACATTCTTTTATGTGCCATGCTGACGTCATCATCCATTTTGTAGAATTTCTGGATCAATTAAAGGCTCCAAACAGACCGAAGCCGACGCCCGTATTATTATGCTAATAGTGGGATTAGCGCGCAAACGAGCGAGATCGGCGTTCAGAACGTGTCGGCGCCAAGTGTGCGTGGCATTAAGGCGCAATTACTGCGCCGACCTGAGACGGGCAATAGACTGTTGCAGACAGCTAACATGCCTGATTTGTCTGAGCACGGGGGGGCCAAACTCGAGCAGACATCGTGGGGTGGGGGGGGCAGTCTGGTCTGAAGTCACGCAGCTGTACGCACATGCAGCCATGCAGAATAACTGAGGCCCTCATTGCTTCCATCAAGCTTATTTATATATAAAAGGTACATATTACTTTTAATTGACAAAGTGAGGATGTCTCCTTCGTTCAGACACACAAACACAGCCAGTCCTGCACTCTGCACTGTTATCTGGGCTCTTGTAGGTGTTGCTTATCTTTCATGCTGATGCTCAGAAAGGCCACACCCACCAGAGAGGGGCCCCTCCCCAAAATGCCTTATATGGAAAGATGAGAGGTGGTGGGAGGATCCTTGCTGCCATTGACCTGGAGCATTACCAGTGCGGCTCTCCCGTGTAACACGATAGTCCTATGGGTCAGTAGAAGCCACGTCCGCGCCCCCTGCCCCGCCCCCTGCCCCGCCCCCGTGTCTGCAGGTGTCCTGCGGAGCGACGCAGCTTCCTCCTCTCCTCATGGTGCTCGCGGTCAGCCTTCAGCCTCCGCTGCTGCTGCTCCGACTGCGACAAACAGACAGGATGCAGAACAGAGGGCCAAGGTCAGAGGGCCAAGGTCAGAGGGCCCACATCAGCATCTCAGTTAAAAATAAAAAGGCCAAAGCCTGAGCCAGGGGGAACCCCACACACCCCCGTATGGAAAAATGGGATGGGGGAATACCAGAACAGGGGGGGCCACAGCACATGCTCCCACACCTGGAACCACGCCTGCATTCCACGGCGAGTGACACACCTCACGAACAATGATGTCAAACTGGGGATTTACAGGGAAAGCCCGTGCACAGTGGGGGGGGGGGGGGGGGTTTGGAAATGACGGCCGGGGCCAGGGCAACCCAACAAACACAGACCCAACGGGACAGGGGTGGGGG
>JABFEA020000029.1:20454541-20472419 GCA_019775915.2 Cyphomyrus plagiostoma | reverse complement strand
GGGTGGGTGAGACGGGCAGGCTGGCGGGTGGGTGAGACGGGCAGGCTGGCGGGTGGGTGAGACGGGCAGGCTGGCGGGTGGGTGAGACGGGCAGGCTGGCGGGTGGGTGAGACGGGCAGGCTGGCGGACAGACAGACACTCACTTCTGCTCCTTCTGCTTGCGTGCCGCCTCCCCAAAGCTGCGAAATTCCGCTCCAGATTTAATCTGGTAAAATCGAGGCTCCGGGTTCTGCAGGCTGGTCTCACGGTCCAGCCGCTTGCGCTGCCTCTCCTCCACCCTCAGGAGGCGCCGCTGCTCCCGCACTTCGTCCACCCAGCTCTTGTCATCATCGGAGCTCTCCTCAGAGCTGGCCTGGCCTTCCTGCTCCTGATTCTCTTCGCATTCCTGCTGTAGGTGGACAGGAGAGCCGGTCTTGCTGAACACATCACAGTGCTTAGTGAACTGTGAACATGACGATCTCCTGGGAAACCTTCTTTTTAAAGTCAGAACCTGAACATTATGTTCAGTGCAGCCCTGCCACACATTAGGGCCATATTAACCATTTAAAGCTTCAACTGACTCGATCCTACAGTATTTTATTTGAAAATGAAAGGTAAGCAGCCCAGAGAACTAAGCGGTGTCATCTACACGTCTTACAGTGTGTCCCTGCATGAGACAGCATGTAAGTGCAGGATTAGGCCCTGGAGAGACTGCAGCGCACAGCTCCCGTATGCTTCCTCAAACACCTGGCACCGTGACACTGCCCAGAATAATACAAAACAGGAATATCAACCCAGAAGCGCAGTGGAATCAGCCTAGTGGGCTGATTTCTGTCCGGTTGAAGGCAATGGTAGACATCACACGCTTTTCGAGGGCTTTTTGTGTTTCTGTGTGTGTGTGTACGCACGCACATACATAAATATGTCACGAGATCTCGCGATATTACAACATGACAAGATTTCTCGTCAGAGTGAATAGCGGTGTCACTTCAAATCAGTCGCTGTAAGCATGTTGGCATCTGACTGAATTACCATAGTAGATGCCCCAGACACTTAAATCTTTTGTGTGGCAGCATTTTGGGAACCAGGCGGAAAATATAAATGGCTAAAGGGTGACATTATTGTAGGAAAATAATGCCGTATGCAGCGGCTAACGCTACTGCTACACAAAGCCACTTGCAGAACCATCATAGCTCTTTACTTAAATCCACTGCACCGGTGAAGAAAACATTAAGAAAAGTTTTGTGTTTGCTATATATATATATATATATATATATAGTTTTATTTATATTCTATTTAATGTTCAATTGAGAAATCAAATAGGAGAGAAGCCTGTCATTTGAGTTCGTGGTGAAATATTTTATGGTGCTAGATATTTGTTATGTTCTTTGCTGCATATGATCATGATGATTATTTAAAACATTTCACCATACATCTGCATTATTTAGCATATATGTGTATATGTATATGCTACACACACACACACACACACACACACACACACACATACATATATATACATACATACATATACGACTTGGAGAGATTTCTATTAAATGACATCTTAATGTCATCTTCACAAAAACAGACACAGACATGTTGGTGCCAGCACTCGCCCTCAGCGCTGGTACAGGGACCCTGGGGACTGGTTCTGCTGTCACACGACCGGCGCCTCACCTGCTGGGTGGCGGCTTGTTTCTCCAGGAGGCGGAGCTTCTTCTTTCTCTTCTGGCCCACCTTGGAGACGATGGGGTTGAGCAGACGGAATTCCTCGCTCTGCTGGTCCACCTGGTAGTCAGGGTTCTCGAACATCACCTTGAACCGTGAGTCGTTCAGGATGCTGGCCACTGCCTGGGGAGGGGGGGGGGTGTTTTTAGCAGCGCCTACACTGGAACAACGGTAATGATGGTCTACACTGGACCAACGGTAATGATGGTCTACACTGGACCAATGGTAATGATGGTCTACACTGGAACAATACCACCACATCATGTTCTTCTGGCACAATGCGTAATGTGCTATTGGGAAAGAATCTATTACTAGAAAGTTAATCAACTGGAAGGGGCGCCCAGATACCAGTGAGGAGCAGCCCGACCCCTTCTCACCTTGCCCTTCTTCCTCCTGCCGGCCTGATCTTCCTCATCTCCTTCCTCCATCAGCTTCAGGGCCAGTTCTTGGTTGACCTTGGGCAGCTTCTGTTTCCAGAATGAGAGAGGGCGGGGGGCTAGATCTAGGATCGAACCGCGAAGGAATTGAACCAGCACCCCTCAGGTGTCCCTTAACCGGTTTGACCCCAAAAGCAGTGCCCTCACCTTGACCTGCACCCTGTGTGCTCTGGTCTCCTCGATCTTCTGTCGGATCCGGTCCTTGCGGTATTCTTCGTAGGCAAACGGGTTCGCCATGGCCTTCACCTGACGGGCCAGAGACAGGGTCATGACCCAGTACTGGGCACCTGGGAGGGAGGGGCCCCCCCGGCGGGACTGGGCACCAGTGAGCCCGGGTGGGTTTCCTACCTTGTGGTAGAGCCGGATGTCCATGAAGAAGCCATGCATGTAGGCTCTCAGCAGCGGCGAGCCAATCAGGTGAGACAGGCCTGGGGGGGCGGCACAGATGAGAGAGCAGGGGTCAGGTAGGGTGGGGGGTACAGTGAAGAGGGCTGGGGTCATACCAGCCACCAGGTCTGGGAGGATGGACTCCACCAAGCAAGCACACAGACCCCCAACTCCAGGATTAAGCCAATTCGGAAGCACCGACTGGCTGATTCCTGGTTATAGAAGCCAGTCCTCCCAATGCTACTGCCGCCCCCCCTGCTTTCTCCAGGCCCCACCCCACTCACCCAGGTTCTCCAGGTCCTTGCGTGTGACGAACTTGTAGTCATCATACACTGTGGTCTCTGGGTTTTCCTCAAGTTCCTCCGTCAGATTGTCAAGGAAGGAGCACCATCGAGGTGCAGGACCCAGGGCCTTGGGGGGCAGACAAATCATATCATAAGGGGGGGGGGGGGGTAACTACAGAAGGTGCCAAAATAGACCAACACAGATGTCACACAAGGTGTAGGGCCAGTACATGCAGGGTCCATACGTGGAGGAACCCACAACCAACAGAGACTCACTGGGATGTAGAAGGTGTTCATCTTGGGGGCCTCATTTGCGGTGAAGAGCATTCCTAAGAAAAGAGAGACAGAGAGGGAGAGGGATTTCAGCCACGCAGTGGGATGGAGATCAAAGGGCAGAACCATAACAGAAGGCGATGCGCCACGGAACCAGCGCTCGGGTCGGACCGCAGGGAGCACTGGGCCGCCGCCGTAGCCATTTAATCCCAAGTGCTCCTGGAAAAATCCACACGTATAATTTTTTTCCCAGTCTGTAGGTCTCCTTTCATGAACAAACCACATGAATAATTGTCTGAATTCGCTAATCATACATTCCTTCAGAGAAGCCCACAGAATAAGCATCTTAAACTGTTTAACTGCAGATGTTCTGCAAAAGTTCAATTATTCAGCAGGTTTTTAAGTGACAGACCCAGAAATTTAGTGTAATTAAGAATGAAACAGAGCTTCCTTCCAAAAGGCAGCCGCCCACGCCAGTGACACGGGTCCGGTTATGCATTAGTGCTGCCCCCTGTTGGTTCAGGCAGGAAACGGGCTTTCACAGACAAAGTGCAGCTTTTTACAGAAGCCTGTCACCCTATAAGCCCCAGAGCTGACCATCACAAACTGCCCCCAGAGCCCTAACAATGGGAGGACAAGGGCTGCACACACCCCCCACACCCCCCCAAGGAAAGTCCCCAAAAACAGCTTCTCCTCTGCTCTCCATCCTTCCTCACCTGAGTTGGGGTACATACACACATCGTTGATGCCACTCTGCGGCTCAATGGAGGAGAGAACCTTCCCCTGGAAAGAGAAACAAGGTAAATCCACAGATCCAGACGGAATAAGGCAGGCAGGGTTAGGGACGGACAGGCAGAGACACGGCGGACTCAGAGGAAGAAGACATGCTCACTGTGTCTTTGTTCCACATCTTGATGATCTTGGAGTCCGCAGACAGAATCAAATGCAGTTGGTTGTGGAAGCTGAGAGACTTAATAGGCAGGCCGTAGTAATGGTCCTTCACCAGCAGAGGGCGACTAGAGCGCAGATCATACAGCAGCACCTTACAGTAAATGAAAGACAAACCACTTCTATATTTGCACGTCCTTTTCTCTTGAGGGCTGTTACAAAGTCATTAATTCACGGCAGCATCTAAAGTGGGGTTTGACTAAATACCTGTCCGGTACTGGTGCCCACTGCCATGGTGAGGCAGTCGTTGAACTTCAGAGCGCTGATGGCAGGTAATCCCTCCACCCTGGAAGGAGACCATTACAAACCTGTACAGCATCCTCTTGAAGTGCCTCATCACCTCTGACGCTCCTATACTGCCTCAATATCATTTTAGCTGCAACCCAATGCATCTCAGGATCCACGCTGTGGTGTGAGAACACAGCTAAATGCTGGCCCCTGCTGGCCAGATTCACACTCACTCAGTTCCCTCCGTAATGCTGCTCAGGGCACAGTCCAGTATGCCCACTCGCTCCCGCATCCGAGGGTCCCAGCACTCCACCTTCCCCTGTATAAAGGGAGTCACGGGATCAGGTGGAAGAAAAGCCACATGACTATCGGGGCCCAATCAGAATCCACAGGCAGGCTCGCCCTACCTCCACGCTTCCTGTGGCCAGGAGGTGATGGACAGGGTTGATATCACACACATTGTTTGCCCTGCGGAGACAGAGAGATGGAATTGGAGGTAAGAGTACTCTGTCGCCCCAGGTTACAGTGTAACGCACACAAACACTGTGTTCTACTAGTGTTCTGCTGTTTGTATTCAGACACAAACAGTGGTGAAAATACTTACACGGCATCGGTCTGTAAGGAGCTGAGGAAGCGACCCTGCTCGAGATTCAGCCTGTACACCTCGGAGCTGAGCGAGGCAAAGCAAGTGGGTACAATCTACACCATCATTTTGAGGTTCTAAAAGTATATATAGTCTACTGGACACCCGTGTCTCCAAAAGGAAAGAGACAAACCCAGGACACAGAACAGCCACCCAGGACAAACCCACCCATACCTGGCTCCTACAAAGAACAGATCACAGGAGGGGGGGTGGTAGGAGAAGGCACGGCCGAACTTGGGGATGCGGGTGTTGTAGTAGTGACCATCCTGGGAGTGGAACTCCACGTAGCGGTTACAACGCAGGAAGACCAGCTAGATGCAGGAGAAGAGGAAGCAATCAGAATGATGACTGGACTCTGGGGCACTGTGGAGTGAGAGGGGGCCACTGGTGCTCACCTTGGAGTAGTCATCAGACAGGATGTCAAAGGCCACCACTGAAAAGCAAGCAGATGTGGTTCTGTGAGACCAGTGACGTCACATTTACGGACAAAACAGGAAGCCCCTCTCCGCCCAGGAGAGGTGGATCGTTGAGGACAGCGTTCACCGATGCCCATTTTATCCTGCTTCTAAGACATCAACCTCAAGAACTGACTGTTCACTTTCGTAATATATAATGGCTCCTTTGACAGGTACCAGTGTAAAGAGATAATCAGTGTTATTCACTTTACCAGTCAGTGGTTTTACGGTGTATTCACATACAGTCCTTTTTAAACTCACTCCTCTATATCTGGGCTAAGAGAAAGAGAAGTCACTTCGCTTTGGATTCACATTGCCCATCACCTTGTAAAAGCACTCGGTTCACTTTTGGTGCACTTCAGCCATAATGTGGTCTCAGTCCATTTCACATTCTCACTCGATCCTTTTGGACACAGAGCTGATCACTCGAGTCATTTCTTCCTCAGCAAAATGTTGAGCTTGTGAGGATGTCCGGAAAGGAATATTAATAGGACTATTCAAATTTCTGTTTTTATTATTTTAACCAACTGGGTAACAAAATACTGCATGAACACCACCACTTTCCCAGCTCTATAAATTACCGCAATCTTAAGAATTCATAATCATTTTCTGACTGTTTTGACATCAACACTGTATGGCATAGAGAAAAGCGAAGCAAGCCAGACACACTTCCTGTTTACACATCATCAGCAAGAGAGGCTGATGTGGACTATAAATAAGCCAAAGTTAGATCCCATCTTACGGTGATCTGAGTTGGCTTCTCTTTTGGAGGGTCCGAGTTCCACTGGAGCATTCGGCTCATTCTGTGAAGGCGACACACCCAGTCGGCTTACACTGGCTGAACTGAGCCAAGAGTGAAGACGCCCTTAATGTTATGGCTGATCAGTGTACATGATCCCATGCATAACCAATGTTCCACTACAGCCTGCACACCATATCCATGTATAGCTTACATATGTAAATGCTGTCTTCACTGACTCCTTGTATCGACACCTATCACTTTACTGTAAATTGCAAGCTATTTATGGATAGCTATGATTGCCGTTTAATGTTTAATGTCGTGTATCTTTATATTTATGCCCCCTGTTTCACAGCCTGGACCTTAGCAACCAAACATGCCATGGTAACACTGTACAGAGTATGACCACGGATGCGAAAATAAATTGACTGATTGATTGGACTGAATATCAGACTCAGGATCAGCCTGATGAGCTCTAAGGCTGGCACTGGGAGTCACAGGCTCTCACACTAGGCCCAGGGAGTCACAGAAGTGTCAGAGACTGAGATGAAGCGGCACTTTCCCATGGTCACCAAACGGTGACCGGGGCACAGTCAGCATGTCACGGCAGAACGCAAGCTCGCTTAAAAATTCATCCATTCCCAAAGCGGAGTCGCCGCCCTGCCGCCTCTCCTCCGAAGACGCGCGTTCGGCTTCGCTGGAGCGCAACAGGACACTCAACACTGGTGCTGACAGGGCGGGGAGCAGGTGCCTCGCAGGAGTCGCCTAAGGAGGGGGGCCGGGGAGACGCCCAGGAGTCGTCGTCTTCAGTTCCTATTTATTTGGCCATGACATCGAGGGAGTGATTTCCACTGTCTCTACCTGTTTCTTACGGAGACATGTAACTAGTTCCAGTTAATACCAGCGTTATTGCAGCAACCAGGGACATTATCTGCAGAGCAGGTCCACAATCAGTGGGCACAGCATCAGTGTGGCGGCACTGCCCCCGGGCGAACGAGTCGGCAAGTCGCAGCCCAAGAGAGACCAGACGCTGCAACGGGCCGTCGGCCGAAAGGACAGGTGATCACACATCGCCCTCCACAGGCTTCTCAAGGCTCCCGAAATCACCCCACCTGGGCGCTTATTCTGCCGCAACACGGCCAGCTTTCAAAGCTAACAGCACGGAGAAGTGGACTTTTCCTCAAAGGAGGAGTCACGTGACTTTACCAAATATTTCATACGTGGCACTTTTTTCCACGCCACTGGGCACATGCACGGAGGAAAAAGTGCCCTCTGTTATAATGCAGTGAAGGTGTGAATGGAAGACAAAAACAGGAGACAAGGAAGGAAAACCGAGGAATCTTTTCCAGTATATAAAGGAGAGAAAGAAGACAGCGTACAACATCCCCACTTACCGTCTGAGTCCAGGCACCTTTCAAACTTGAGTGACAGCTGGTAAGTGTCATAGCAGCGAACCCTTGGCTTGTATGTCCCTGTAACAGTGGGTATTTTCACTTTAATTAAAATAAATACAAACAAATACCCTTCAAAAGATGATCCTGTTACCAGCCCTCAGCATAAATGGGCCAAAAGAGCAAAGTCAACAAGGCAACAAGGACGTCACCTGCCGCTATGATGTACTGCCCGTCCCGGGACACCTTTATTGACGTGCAGACCGTGGGCATCTCAAAATCTTGGATAAGCTCGATTCTGCGCTGGACGTCTGTGGGTGAAACACAGATGACAGACAGACAGCGATTAGAGCAAAGGTTCCTTGAAGCTGGCTACTCTAAACAAATGTGGGCAAAAAATAACGTACCGACATCTTTCTTTTGCAAGTCTCTCTTCTTTCGATCAGAGAGCCACTGTTAATAAGAAAGCGACAATCAGACGGCGCGGTCCGTTAAAGCGGCTCAGCGGGCAAAGCCTCTATGCCAGTGATCAGAAAGTCGCCGGTTCTTGGCGGGTCAGTCACATTATCATGGGCCCCTGAGCGAGACCCTTAATCGCCAGCTTCAGGGGCCCTGCGCGTTGGCTGACCCTGTGCTATAACACCCCCAGGCTATGGAGAGCAAAACAGATTAGGCGACGTGCTTGTTCAAATGGCAAATAGAGGATTTACCCATCTACCAAAGTCTACTGGTCTGCAGCGGAGTTTGACTAGCAAACACGACGCAGTATTCATTAGTTCTGAGGACGAAAACCCCCTTTAAAATCGCAGAAATAAGCTGATCTCGTAGAGAACATTGCTAATGTTGTCAGAATCAGTAACGGCCGTTTTCCTACTTTTTATGTTTAAGCTGAAGCATAAAACGATACCAGGGTACGTGTCACGCAGTTTGGATGAGCTAAAGAGCTAACAAACTCATTAACGTGTTTTTCCCAGTCGAACAAACGTAATCCACCGTTACGCAGGACACTCGCTGCCTTACCTCTGGAAGAGACTTTCCGTGACTTAAGTTATATATTTTTACATCGTTCACGCTGGTTATCTGCATTTTTTCACCAATGTCGACTGGCACACTGACTCATAACGTGAAATAGAAAAATATTACACTAGCAACAGCACGATGGACCCAGCCACATGAGTGGAGTAACAGGAAGTGTGTGCACCTGAAATCAGGGCCCGTAGGACATAGTTTACGCACCAATTACAGTTCCGACTTTGGAATACTCTCTATGTATAATTGTAGTATTATGTTCCTAGAGAATACGTATTTTTTTCTTGCATTTTGCTTCGTATAATTTAGTTTCAGCCACTGTGCAGTTTTTGATTGTGTTGTGTAAGAATAGTTATTAATGTAAGAAAAACAAACAATAAGCAGAAATAATAACAACTATAACAAACAGTCAAATAAAAATGATAAATGTTGTATTTTAAACTAAATTATAATCAGAGAATCTTAAAATTGAAAAACGAAAACCTGCGTGCTGTGGGAAATAACAGTGCTGTGACACATAACAAAAAAATCCTCATTTTGAATTGTTCCACACCCAAAGGCATGAAGGTATGCCTGATATTGATTCTAAATTCATTTATAAACAAGATTCTCAAAACACACGTCCATCTCTCCATCCATTGTTTTATACCTGCTTGTCATATTCAGGGTTGTGGGGCCACAAGCCCAATGTAGGGAATAACCCAGGATGGGGAACCAACCCACGCTCACACACACCAGTCAGAATTTGGCTACTCCAGTTAATCTCAGGATGTTTTTGGACTGTGGGAGGAAAACTGAAGGTGCCTGGAGGAAACCCCATGATGACACGGGGAGAGCATGCAAACGCACAGAAAGGACTGGGGTAGAGACTGTCATGCCACTGCCGGTGCCATGATGCAACAGTGGCCCAGTCTAGGTCAATGTATTACTGTCAAATGTCATGTTATGGTTTTATAAACAAGCAATGTGTGTTTGTGAGTCAGACGTGCATGCATATTGATTTGCAGTCAGCGACTGAATAGTCTTTTATATATCAGTCATCACAATGCAGCAAAGTAGTGGTGCAATATAACTTTTGATGTATTGGAAAAATACAGTAACATAGGAAGAGGATGTGCACAGTGAAGATTACAGTTATAGCTGTTTGTCAATCTGAACTTAGGATGTTCCTGGCAGATGAGTCACAGCCACTCATGGAGGACTCCTGAGTAGAGTCAAGTACAGTGTACTACAGAACTCTGCAGTATTATCAATGTAATGATACTGAAACCATCAACACGGAGGAACCGGCGCACCAGGACGTAATGCGAGGCTGGGTGCCCTCGCTGCAGGACGCTGACATCGGCCTTGCCCCCTCCATCACCAAGTCATATAGAGTTTCCGAAATCATGGAAGGTGCTTTTCACAGGTAGGACTCTGCATCTTAATCTGTTTCGGTCTTTACATATTTAATAATGCCAATTTTGTCCAGATGCTGGAATAGGCTGCTGTCACTTTAGAAGGTTAGGTTGTGGTTTGATGCTCACTATGGTGACAAACTACACTGCTGGAAAGTCACTGGTGGGGCAGGCATAGCCTCCCATGGGAGTATAGTGTCCTGTTACTCTCATTACTTTATAATCGACCAATGGATGTTGAGTTCCATGACGTCACTTATTGTCAAGCACATTGAGCAAAATGGATTCTTTTGCTGAGCTTTCTGGTACTATTTAAAATTTGCTTGTTAAAAGCTGGTGAGGAAAACCTGTGAGATTAAGGCTATATTTCCACTTACACAGTGTTTTGCTAAACTTCATCTCTGTGCTGTTAATTCAGAGCTAAGCACACCCTGCCAGGGGGAATCAGCTATGCAGGGAAGTGTGAGTGGTTTGCCACTTCCATTTCAATGCTGACTTATAAAGAGGCACTTCATTAACACCCAGAGACATGACGTGTCACCATTCTCACTAGTCCTTCAGGTCTTTGAAGAGGGAGCAGGAGTGCTGTGGGAGGGGGCCAGCATGGTGGAGTTGTGGTTGATCGCGGCCCCCCTGGACCAGGCCAGCATGCAGGCCATGAAGAAGCTGAGCAGCCCGATATCCAAAGCCGGCCTGGCCCACAGCTTCAAGTTCACAGTTCCAGAGCTGAAGGTGCGTGCTGGCGTGGAGTCCACAGCCTTCATCCCTGCACAGGCAGCTCTGCACGTTTATGCTCATCTGAAGGCACCTAATGCGACGCTTGGCTGGATGAAGTATAAATGTGTGTCAACACTAAAAGTGAAAATCTACCTTACAGTAAATCTTTGCAGCGGCGTCCTCAGGGACAGGGCTGATTGCTGGGGTATGTTCATGTGAGAATAACTCCGAGCTCACACTTGATTAGAGGGAGGACAGCTCCTCAGGGTCATCAGTTCAAGTTTCATGCTTGGTCACTCCCACATCTCCATTGTGCCTTTGAGCAAAGCCCTTCGCTCCCCGAAATGCTCCAGAGCTGAGCCTGCGCTCGGGGCCCTCACTCCCTGAAATGCTCCAGAGCTGATCCTGCGCTCGAGGCCCTCGCTCCCCGAAATGCTCCAGAGCTGATCCTGCGCTCGAGGCCCTCGCTCCCCGAAATGCTCCAGAGCTGAGCCTGCGCTCGGGGCCCTCGCTCCCGAAATGCTCCAGAGCTGAGCCTGCGCTCGGGGCCCTCGCTCCCCGAAATGCTCCAGAGCTGAGCCTGCGCTCGGGGCCCTCGCTCCCCGAAATGCTCCAGAGCTGAGCCTGTGCTCGGGGCCCTCGCTCCCCAAAATGCTCCAGAGCTCAGCCTGTGCTTGGAGCCCCAAGTTTTACTCCTACCTTTTGTGTGTTTCAAAAGTGGGCAAGAAGGCACTTGAGAAAAATAATATGTTCCAATCCACACTTGTACAATTTGCAAATAAACACCCCTTAATAATCACCTGTGGGTCGCGCCGTAGGCCGGTCTGGACTCGCCGATCTGACCCGGCTCAGTCTGTAGGTAACGAGCCCTCTTGCGTGGCCCAGAACAGATTTCACTCTCTCTGCCTTGTACGTAGCCTGTAACTTTCAGTGGAACGCAGCTGGGAACATGACCAGCATCGATGAGCCATACATAATTTAAGCAAACAGTGCAGCTGCACCCTTTTCCATGCTGCAGAGTAAGCGTCCATGCAGGATTCTCCCAGGATTCTCCCAGGCAGCCGTGTTGGGTGACGGTGGCTTCACTGTGGCAGTGGGTGTGTCACTGTCACCATTGTCATTGTCTCAGGCTTTGCAGTCACACATTACACAGTTTCTCTACTAGGCACAGTGAAATATGTTCTGTGCTGATTTTCTGGCAGGTGGGCAATCTGGATCTTCTTCTAACTGTGTCTGAGGAGCTCGCTCAGCTGGACAGCTTAGCAGAGAGGTAAGGCATCTCCCCCCATGCTGAGCTCTGTGCAGTGCATTGTGCAGTAATAGTCTGACAGTCAAGCATCAGGCAGACAAATTCCTAAATAATCATCTGAATAATATGTAATGTAATGCATAGCAGGAATGCCACAGAGAGCTATGTGCACAGACAGTCCAGTAAGCAGCACAGGGAGGGAGCTGAAGTTTCTCCATGAATGTGCCCTGAACAGCTGATGCTTAGGAAGACTTTCCTCCATAGAGGATCGGGCCAATGGCTGGAGAGAAGCCTGAGCTAAGCCTCCTAACCGGACAGCAGGCAGAGTGACGGCACTGTTGTCACGTGGAATGAGGAGCTGAGATCTGCCTGATATCTAATGTGCCGGAGAGTCTCGCTGTAAAAACGTAAAGAGGAGGAAAGGCCAGGAAAGCTGAACGAGGCGGTGGAATTTAAATGTAAACACCGGTAACTCTAAAATGTGAGCTGCCAAGGTTCTGGTAGGGCTAGATGATGTACAGCCGCTCCACTGCAGACCAGGTCACCTCCAACTTCTGCTCCAGGCTTTGCTGAAAGAGGGGTGTGTGGCTGATTAGGGGGACCAGCTAAGCTCTAACAGGCAAGAGCATGTGTGTAGGTTACCTCCCAAACAGCCAACCCAGCATCACACGCCTGACAAAACAACGAAAGCAGTCTGTGCTAGGACTTGAGGTTCAACTACTGTGGTCTAATCCCTCTCACCAGGTTAATCCACAACATGTCTCTGTGGATACTGGAACTGATGGATCCTGACAGGGACAAAAATGCCACAGCCAATGGAGGTGAGTGGCTGTGAAAGAACGAGGGCTTTGGGGTCTTGACTGTAACTTTCTACAGCCTGGAACTGCTATCAAAATATTTCAGAAAATTCTAGTCCTACACGCAGGATTGGAAACGGTGCGGTGGGTGATTTTGGTAACACCAACTGGTGAACACTGAGCATTTATGTTATTTTTCTCTCTGTCAGAATTGAAGACACACAAAAAAAACGCCCAGTCCCTTGGGAAGGAGTACCTAAAGGCGGTGTTGGGTACTTCTGCCTTGCACTATGTTGGCCGCATGCTTTTCCACAGGCTCTGTTTGGTACAGTGTGTGTACCAACGTGAGGCTGGAGCATCCAGGAAAGAACCTGTAACCTTGCTGTGTGTGTCTGTCTTGCATGAATTCCTGCTGTACTGCATTGCTGTGTTGTGCCTGTGGCACCACTCTACCTCCATTCTGATTGGCTGCATGTTGTGCTCACTATTCCAGCTGACTTTGTTGGCTATGCGACTTGCTTCCAGTGGGACAGAGCCAAGTACCCCAATATGCTTCCCCTGAGCAGCCTTACAGAAATCTTCACCAAGGTAAGACGCTGTAGGAAACGCTGTCAAACGATTTCCATCCACATAGGTGATTTTTACATCTTCAAATGTATTTCTTTTAGAGCTGCTCAATCGTAGCAAAAATCATAATTACTATTATTTTGGTCAATACTGAAATCATGATTATTTAACATGATTACTTATTGACTTGAATGTCATGCATTTATTGATCTTTCTAAAAAAAACTTGTATTTTGAACAGTGGATTTCCTTGAACTCTAAATAAAATTCAACTGAGACACAAATAAAAATGACCTTAGGGAGAGATGCAGGGGATTTATAACACGACAAAACAGGAGCAGCATGGGATGATGAAAAACGACAATCGTTTTATTTCAATTATTTTGTACTGATATAATCATTGGAAACCAAAATCATAATTCAGGAATGGGTCACATGATGAATATGGACCAATCACAATACTTCTAGAGTCTGTGTTTTCAAAAGTCTGTTTTCACTCATCCACCCAGCAACACTAAAATATGTCCCACGAGTTTCCAGAAGTATACAGTTGTGAGAGCAAAAAGTCTTTTATTGGGCTGGGTAGTATGGATGAAAGGTGAAAATGGAGACTAATTTTTTTTAATGAAAACGCAGCAGTGTGGATGCAGCCTCAGTCAGCGGATAACAAGTTAGTTCTGGACCATCTCTGACCTCAGGGTCAGGTGCCAGGTTATGGAAGACCTCAGTCATCCACAAAATTTGGCCAAAGATCACTATACAGCTGACACTGGCCCAAGTGAACATATGTGTTTACTCGCGTTGGACATTTTCACTCACATTGTTCATCTACTTCAGCAATTGCTCCAGATGGAGGCCGATTTCAAGTCCCGCAGCACGGCCTACAGCAACATGCTGGACAGCTTGCAGATTCTGGGAGGCAAGGAGTGAGTGTCTCCTGGACAGCACTGTCAGCTCCTTTCCTTGCCCTCCATCCTGCAGACCTAATCCAGAATTTTCTGCTTTTCTCTTGGTTGTTCACCGAAGTAACTGGTACAAATGCGGACTATGATCTTTTATCTTCCGAAAAGTCCCTCTGAGGACTATGCATGGTATGCAAATTTGGATTATAAAATCGCGTTACTGAAGGAAGTGACTTCATGACTGACGGCATGTCCCCCCCCCGCAGCACAAGCCTGGCAACGCGGGCTCTCTTTGACGTCGTGACGGAGGAGGACTTTGTGCTGGACTCGGAGTATCTCACCACACTGCTGGTGGTGGTGCTCAGGTGAGCAGCACTACAAACACGCCTCCCGTATGGCTTCTTTAAATAATCCTGGTCGAGCCCTTAAGGCATCTCATCGAAAGGAGGCCAGATGATTCTGCTCAGTGTGACAGAACTCCTGAAAGACTGATACAAACACACACTGGCACGTTAGGTAGATACGGTTACAGAGACTGAGAGCACTTTGTGTGTGTCTTTCTCAAACAGGAGGGACTATGCACAATGGGAGAAGACCTATGAATCATTATCAGAGTTTGTGGTACCTCGGACTAGTAGGTGTGTTCTCAACAGCGTGTGACACTTTCGCTCCCTAAGGTCCTCAAAGCCATGTAGTAATAGGAAAAGTCCAGAAAGAGAAAGATAGTGTGATAAATACCTCCATCTAAGGGAGAGGGATGTACTGAGGGTGCAAACCCCCAGTCACTTGCAGATTGTGTCGATTGATGACGGTCATTAATGTAACAACATCAATGCATATGGTGATGCAAACTAAAAACACAGGTGGAAGGGGGCAAAGAATAACAGAGGACAAAACATCCAAACGAAGGAGAACATTACTAGACAGATATGAGAGTTTGCAATTGACATCACCACTGAATGTAGTTAGTGCAGACTTAGGCTGTAGCACTTCACAGATGACAAGAGACTCGCATACTGATTTATGAGATGTAGGACGCCTAGAAGTTAAGCCGTATCAGGATGATAAACTTAGTATGAAAAGGAGCTGTCTGGCCGGTATCTGGGGTTGTGTCATAAATCCCTTAAGGTGATGGGAACTTTTTCAGCAATGTTGCTTGGACTCTTTCCCTTTGATATCGCGCAACAAATTTCTGCTTTAAAGTCTTTGAGCAGCACTGGGCACATTTCGGCGATCATGCAGATACAGATGAGTTGCCCTTACTCTCACCTGGTTAACAGTTGCCTGGCACCATTGCTCAAAAAGCTGCCCCATGCCCTTAAGGGTTTTATGATGGAACCCTAGACATGGCCAAAAACTACATTGCTTTCTCCCATCATTATGGTCAGAGGTTGGCAAGACCGTGTGTTTGTGCTGCAGGAGGGTGCTGGATGAGCCAGAGGGAGGGATTTTCACCGTCACCTTGTTCAAAAGGGCCGTGAGCGACTTCAAGGCCCAAGCCGCAAAAAACAGGCAAGTCCTTGGTGGTACAAGCAAACTGACCTCAAACACATAGGCAGCCCCAGAAAATGGCTCTTTGGAAACGTCGTCGTGCAGAAGTGATGTGTTCGAACAGGGGTCCCCATTCCTGGGGGGCAGGTTTTCCAATTTAATCAGAATGGGAGCTCATAAGTACATCTACATAGCAGAACCAGCATTTAGGAAACCCTTTCCAAAGCCACTAGAGAAAAGGAGAATGATGATTCCACACACAGCTCACCACCAGGGCTGTGTAAGAATCCACAGTCGGACAAATTAATCAAGTTGCCTGTCCATCCTGTGAAACAGGTTCATTGTGCGAAACTTCTCCTTCGAGGAATCGCAAAAACAACGGAAGGAGATGATGAGCCTCAAAATCCAGAAGAAGGAGATTTCTGTGAGTCAGATGACAGAGAAAAGTCACTTTCCATGGGCTTTTCCAGGAAGCAGTATTGACCATTGCACGCTTCTGGAATCTCGTCACAGGGCATCTTAGTAGGCTGGCTCAAAGCACAAACCAGAGAGACCTTCACCATCTGGATCCATCTGAAGGCACTCAGGCTATTTGTGGAATCGGTGCTCAGGTGAGTCAGAGCACAGCCCCCATGGTTCAGCCGCGTTTTTCCACCACACCAGGCACCGAACTTTGGTACTTTCTCGAAGTACCAATAGTACAGTACTTCAAGGTACTGGCTTTCGGTAGTCAGCTATGTTAAAATAAGGCTTTTTCTTACTTTACATTATAGCGCAGGGGGTTCAACTTTCGCAAAATTATTTTTACTGTGTTACTCTGTCATAGGAAAAAAAACTTGGCAAACTTTTTATTTTATTGTTCCTCTTACAGATTGTTATACGTTTAAAAAATCAGTGTAAAGTATACCGCCGCTGCATTTTCATGAGCGCTGCATACATTCTCCGAGACAGTTGTAATCATTTTCATCTTTGCCATTTAATATCACTCAAAGACAGGTTTGTGAGAAATTCATGAACTTCTACTGTTTTATATATACACCGATATTTATTATAAATATAGCAATGTGATTTAATCACACGCCTAGGACAGCACGCTTTATGCCTGCTGTATTAGTATATTCAACAAAATATTTTTAAATTTATGCCATCCGAATCTTTTTCTTGTCTATGTTCTTATGACCAAATCACATTTTTTGCCACTTTCAGTACTGCAATTTTGTTACTGGTACTCGACTGGAAGTCAATGGAAACACAAAAGTAACGGGCTTAGTGCGTTGGAAAAGCACCCAAATAGCACCTTCTATGGGTAACATGGTCACAGGCTCCAGTGCTTGGTCAGGCCAGCTAACCCCTGCCATGATTTCTCAGGTTTGGTCTCCCCGTGAACTTCAAGGCTCTCCTACTGCAGCCCGAAAAGAAGAACAGCGCGAAGCTGAGGGAACTTCTCAGCTCCTTGTTCAGCCATCTGGATATGACTCCAGCAGCAGGAGACCCCAGTGTAAGTCCTCTGTTACACTCAACGTGCTCCTAGATGCATGCTACTTCTCCATCAGCATGCCACGCCTGACTGAAGCCAGACTAGGAGTCTTGAAAACCCATCCTTCTTAGTTCTTATGTAAGACAAGGACCAAGGATGCAAGTTTGGGATTGCTTCTTCCTCACAGAGAACAAACGGTCACTTGTCCTAGTGCCTGGAAAGCAAACCCAACAAGGGCCTGGGTCCAGTTACAGAAAATGAGCAGGAACCAGGCCAGGGTTCTGTTGTCTCAACACCCAGTCAGAAGAGAAGCTACTTCCCAATTTGGCTCTATAAACTGACACAAAGTAACTTATGCAAATTACACCATTATAAGGTTGCTACTTAGTTGTTTCCTCACTGTAGCTATTTACTGCCATTAATTATTAAAGATACATTTTTAAAATAGCAAAGTATAATACCAAAGGCATTTGCCATGACTGTAAAGTTACCTTAATTATTAATGGATAAATGATTATGAAACCTAACTTTGTTCTGTTGCCCCACTGGCTAGGAGGGCATGGACATCCCCAGCATGAGCTCACAGGAGTACTACCCCTACATCTGGTTCAAAATAGACATCAACCTGCTGGAGAGCTAGGGAGAGGGGGGGGGGGGGGGCGGGCAACACCCCAAAACCACGCGGCACAATCTGCAAAATTCGACGTAGGAAACAAGACAAGGCACGAGTGACCAATGAACCCCAGAGAAGGATCGGAGAA
>JABFEA020000029.1:20391118-20406292 GCA_019775915.2 Cyphomyrus plagiostoma | reverse complement strand
TTGTTGTTTTGCCAATCATCAAATTTGAAATGTACCCCCCCCCCCCCCCCCCCCTTGTGGATTCTCCAAGATACTTCTGTAGCTATTCCAGAAATTGTGAATTAAATATATTCTTGCTCCTTTCAGTAAGTTTCATCACTTACCAACAACGGATAATTTGGGAGCTCTAAAGGTTCTCATTATTTTGTCAAAGAAACTGAAAGCCACAGGTGAGCAGACATGGTTACTGTAGGAATTGATCGTACATGTCCACTTTCACCAAGCACGACTGTAGCAGAGATTTAATATGCTTCTGCATCCAGCACATATTTAGGCTCTTTATTACTTGACAAACAATATTACAACATATCAACAAAGGAAGTGTCATGCAAGACATATCAGTAATAGAGCCAGGGATTTTATACTTAACTAAAGCTGTGCCACACTGCTTAATTTCATTTAAGAAATGGAAAAAGTTGGGTTTAGATCTTTATTATGAATGTGGAATTTCCCATATGCAATAAATCACAAATGTCTGCTCTTAACACCTCATTCGAAATTAAATAAATTGAAATAAAAATGTCAAACACTTCAATTGTCACTTTCCTTCCAATTTTCTTGCTAATAAAATTTAACCAAAACATTCTTGTATGGAGGCATTAAAGAAATGAATAGTAGATTCTGTTTCCATCCCACACAAATCACAATTGTAATCTCTTTTGTTTGAACCTTAAGACCTATTTTGACATGGTATATTCAATATTTTATTCTATATATAAAATATATATTCAATACAATATATTTTAAATGAAATTCCTTTAGCCTTATTTTGGATGCATTATTAATTTAACAATTTCCATGCTTTCTTCCAATCTATGTCACCAAACAGGGAAGTCCAAAAGAATTTTGCAGCAGGAACTGATGGTTGGCAAAGGGAAATCCTAATGTGCTGGCTCTTACATTTATCGGCCCATAAGTTAATATCCCCAATAAATATATTTCTACTGGCAACGTCTGGGCATTTGTAATTTATTCAGGCATTCTTAAGAAAATCTATTGCACTTCTAGACAGTGCGGCAAAGACCATAGCGTATTCTTTAGGTTCAATAGGTATTTTAAGTGTCAAGAAACTCTCCATACGCATATTTAAGTTCATGAGGAGTAACACCCACCCTCAGTGGACGTCACTCATGCGGCCGCGTGACACCGCCCCATGCCACGGATGCCTCGGGAGAACAGAAAGCACCGCGCTGATGTGTGCGGAAGCGAAATCAAAACCAGCCTGAAGGGCCGTTCCCAGGTACCGTACAGAGCCAGACGCCCGAAACGAGGAAGAAGCGCCGACCTCCACGCCGGTTAGATATGAGTGTTAGCGGCATGCTGCATTTTGCAAACCTGAGCACGCTCCTCGTCTGCATGGTGCTGAAATTCCCGCAGATGTTCGCACTGATGCAGAGCAAATCCTCCGAAGGTGTCAGCCTGCAGAGCCTGATCCTGGAGCTCGTCGGGTAAGGCAGTGTGGTCCGGTGGGTATACCCGCTACCCCTAGTTAACCCATCGCTAATTAAAAAAAAAAAAAACGCCTAGCATCATTTTCCCCGGCTACGGATGACTTTCATTAACGGGGCAGCCCAGGCTGCCTGCTGCCGGCGTTGAGGATCTCGTTTCCTGTTTCTGTACTTCGCAACTCTTATTTGTGACTTTTCTTAAATTCCCTTGCAACATTTTGTGCGTTACCTAAGTTAAAAGAAGACCTCATCATATAAAGTAACTTGTTTAATTTTAAAGACTACAGGACCACACCGTTGCTGATAGAATCGACGAATCGATTTTAATTATACTTGAACCCTTGTTAAGTGGCACCCAAAACGCGAGTGTCTAACAACGCCCAGGGACTTAATACCCCTGTCAGTGTTTATATGGCTACCCTGCTGAAAAAAACAGCATAGACTAGCATGATCTCCATACTGGTTGGTGCTGGCTTAGCTGATACTGTGCTGCTCCACCAGCACCAAAACACAACATATTGTGGTCTATGCTGATTTTTCAGTGTACCGTCTTAAAACATAAAACGTGTTAAATTAGTTTGTTTGTGTTTTTACAATCGGTGACAAAATCTAAGGATGCCTACACGGCAGGGATTGTGCAGGTTGGGGGTATCCCGATAACACGTGTGCCCGCGCTAAGGGCGTAGGGCGTCTCCCGGTGATGTCACCCGTGAAAACATACAAGTTCTCGGTAATCCGCTTGCATGCTCTCCTGTGATGCACTTGTTTTTTTCCTGCACTCCAAATACAGTCATTTAGGCTATTTGATTGTACTCAGTACTTTTTTATGTATATAGTAAGTGCCCTGTGATGAACTGGCACCCTGTCCAATGTGAATTGCTGCCTGACACAGGCTCTTGGCCCCTGTGATTTGTCCTGGGTTAATTGTCAGGCTGGTGGTGTATGTTCTTATAATGTCATGTGACCACCATCCATAACTATGTGCTTATAGCTGCATGCATGCTTTTGATTGGGCTGCCATGTCTGCGCAGCTGAGGGTTGGGGAGAGCATGTCTAACACAGACAGATGGCCATGTGGCTTCCGCCTGACCCCCACTCCCAAGTCTGTACTACTCCCTACTGGTGACTCGTAGATGCAGAGGAAAAGTACAAGAAGGCACCCAGGATACGCTGAGATCTACTCCCCTCACCATGAACCCAGTCGCCCTCAGCTCCATGTTTCTCCTGCTATCCTCCCCTGATCTATGACCCTTTTTCGTTTTTCAGGTTCATTGTGTTCAACACTTACCAGATTTACTATGAGTACCCGCTGCCCACCTACCTGGAGTACCCCATTCTGATTGCTCAAGGTTTGTGTCTGTGTTAGAATTTCAGTAGCCGTGTGTTACTGTGTGTCTGTCCCTGTTACTTTGTGACTGTGTTACTGTGAATCTCTCTCTGTTACTCTGAGTCTGTGACTGTTGTTGTGAGTCTGTCTCTGTTACTCTGTGTTACTCTGAGTCTGTGTCTCTTACTGAGTGATAATGTGACTCTTTCTGCTCCCAGATGCAATCCTGCTCCTGCTGATCCTGCACTACAATGGTACCTTGAAGCAGAGTTTATTCTATGCATCCCTGTATCCTCCCAGGGCGTCAGCGCCCAGCACCGGGTCTGGCCCGGCCTAGCCCACCCCCTCGCCAGCCTCACTGGCTCAGTCACATGGGTTTTAATAACGCTGATGCCTCCTTGACTTTAAGCTCCAGGTTCACAGGGGGCTGGCAGCTGCTGACTTTAGAGAAGTGGATCATCGACTGGGCCATGGTAGGAGCCTTTTTATAATCATAGTTTCAGACAATCCCGTACGAGCAGCCTGAACAGCTAGACCGCCAGCTAATCCCGTACGAGCAGCCTGAACAGCTAGACGGCCAGCACCTCTCTGAAATCTGAATACTCCCAGGAAGCGCTTTGGGCTGAAGCCCAAATTACAGGCCCCTGCCATGTAATTTGTGGGGGGTGTCATGCCACACCCTCAGGAGCTTCGTGCTTCCTTCCTGTCCTTAAATGGTGCTCTCTGTGCACTGGGGCGACAGACCCTCATGTCTACTATGAAATGTCAGGCAGTGTTTCGCAGACGTCCTGGGGAGTTCCAGAATGTTCCACCACCAGTCTGTTCCAAGTGATGAACTACTCAGCAGCTACAGGGCTGGGTATTTGGGCAGTACATCATTCTGGCAGTACTGAGTCCCATTTCCCCCCTAGAGTTTGTGCACCTTCATCAGTGCAGCGAGTAAGATGACCCAGCTGCACTGCCTGTGGAGCTCCAAGGACTCTGGGCAGGTCAGCGCGCTCACATGGGGACTGGCGACCTACACCTGCCTGGGTGAGCCCCCCCGTCACATCACTGTCACACCCTGGACCAGGACGGGTCTTGTATAATTCTTAAGGTTTTTCTTCTGGCCTTTCAGCGAGAATTTACACCACGGCTGTGACGTCTGCTGACACACAGGGTGAGACAGGCCATGCGCATGTTCGGCATAATGCCAACGCTAGCTGCTAATTCTGCTCCATCTTGCATGTGATTGGGCTGGGACTCATCCTTTCTCCCTCACCTCTACAGTTCTGGTCCGATTTGCCGTCATGACCGTACTGAACGGGTGGGTCACAGCGGCTGCGCTCTACTACCCGCGCTGCAGGACAAAGCAGGACTGACCCTCTTGTCATGGAGATACAGGCCTTCCTGTAGTTAACACAGGTGTGGCATGGAAGCTTCCAGATGGATGCGCTGGTCTGCTCCCCCCCCCAACTGGTGTTACAAAATTCCCAGGTCATGTTGTTCTTTTGGCACAAATGTTGCATTTTTATATAAACTTTTCTCAGTTTCTGCCGCCTTCTTATTGTCCTCAGCAGAACAAAGAGACGTTGATCTGTTTCTAATCCCGTCATTCCCATCATTCCCGTCCAAAACTTCCTTCCTCCTTTGGAACTGTATCCCAGTCACTTCCCTTCTCACCCTTCCTGCCTCCAGCGTCCGCCTGGTTAATGGGTTTCCATGGAAACTCAGCACATGCTGGTTCAGTCCGGTCGTGAGGAACATCCCCTCCCCCTGCTGCTGACTCGGGATGAATCAGAACAGAAGGTTCCTGGTGTTTCGGTGGTAACGTCAAGATCAAGTATGGATGCTTTTGAGGGACGGAGTGGAAGAAAAGAAAACCCAAAATAATCCGGTTAATGACGGGAGTCAGAACCCAAAGGCTACAATATTTTATTGTCAACATTAACACAGCAGTATAAAACATGCAGTATGAACATAGCACTTTTAAATATAAAGTGGGCAGGCTGATATAAATACATTTATGTAAGATGGCATGTAAAAGATATACTGTATATAATCCTATGGAGCGTGCCTTTTACGAAGCTTGTCACGTACTGACAATCTCACACAGCACACGGAACCTACCGCAGAGGAACTCTATACAAAAAAACAGCAAATCTGCTACAGCGACCTGCAGTAAAATACTTCAGAGCATGTGGATGGGTGTCTGCAGTTAATATTTTATTTCGTTAGCAAAAACTGACCACAACCTTTTTAATGTTTTTGTTATTTATTGTTTTTTTTTTTTTTAAAAAAGAACATCCTCCATTATGAGCACATAAGCCGCAGGGGCGTGCATGCTATTCACACGCGTGTGTTCGTGGGCTGGCCAGCCTCCCCATGCTGGAATCCCAGCCCTCCTGCAGAGTCTGTGGACAGCAGACAGCCCCCCCCTCCCAGGCCGAACAGGGCGAGCTGCTCATTCAGAGATTTCTCTGAACAGCCCTGCGCTGAACAGTTTTAATATTTAATACTAAACAGCCGCAACTTGAGCTTGAAAACCAGCCGTGAAAAAATAATGCGGGGGGACTGGCATGGCATCGCTATCGTCACGCATGGTGCGGATATGAAAATATACATCCTGGCGCTGTGGGGCCCGTGTAGACGCGCGGCCGTAGACCGTAGACGCGCGGCCTGGACAAATACATTCATACGTTTGGGTACAGCTGCGTGACAGAGGAGCATAACGTTGATGACATCACACCCAGAGGGAGAGAGCTCTGCCACAAACACAAATTAAGGCATCACACGGGCAAAGTGCGCAGTAGTAACACAGGGAAAGGCTGAGGATGCAGACAGCTCCCGCCCAGAATGCCAAGTGGCCTCATCTTGGATCTTGGTTCCTCAGATCAGTGGAGATGCTTCACTGAAAACCGTCATCCTGCTCTATTCCTTAATGTGCTGGGGGGCGCAATGGTGTTGCCAGGGGGGGTGCAGCTGCAGACGGCCGCTGGTCCAGCTCTTCCTCTTTCTCTGAAAGTCTATGGCCACTGCCCCCCCCCCCCTGCATTCCATGGAACCATGGAAGACCAGTAGAGCATCTGAAGCTGCAACTTTCCTTGAGAGTCCATTGACTGGGGGGGGGGGGTGTGTCTAACCAGTAGGTACGAAAACACTCGTGTGTGTCTGCACGTTGCCACGGGTACAAGCAGTCCAGGTACTCAGACCAGACCATCCTCGACGCAGAACTGAAGACTAGTTTTCATAAATGGAAGCCAAGTGTTGCAAACCAGGATAGGAAAGTGGGTTTGTCTCTAAAAGAATAAAAAAATAGTATCTGTGCGTTCATGTCTGTTGTGGGTTTGCACAGTGAAAATATGTGCTTTCAATCCTTTACACTAAGGAAGGAAAGAAATACCACCCAGGGTGTTCGATACATCTACAAGGAGAGATGGTTAACTGTGAGGAGAGAGGGGGAGGGGGAAGGAGGGAGAGATGGAGGGAGGGAGAGAGAGAGGAGACAAAAAAATTAGATTCACCTCAGTTAACCAGTGACCAATGTGCAAAAAAAAAAAGGTACATAGAGCTTTGGACAGCAGAACTCGTACACAGCAAGTGTCAGTGTTTCCAAAGCACGTCACACGGCATGCTGGGAAACATACACTACCAGGCTTCTGATTGGCATGTTTTATTGTGAAGTTCCACATGGACACAATTACAGTAAACTATACACTCAGGTGATGTAATTAGCTAACAAACCCAGAAACTAAAATCAGGATCAACTGATCTGCGCACTGTCAGAGTCTTCCCCCTTCATCTTGGGGCCATCTTGTCTAGGGGGGCTAGATAAAGGTCACAGGTCACAGATGAAAGGCTAAAGGCGGGTGTGGAGGGCTAAATTAAATACTACAGACACTGGCATGCAATTCTGCTACAAAGGATACACAGGGAAATCAGGCAAACCAGGCTTCAGAAACGTAAACAAAACCAGCAGCGAATGGTTCACGGGACACCAAGTCAACATTAACACTGTCAGCTGACTTTGTGTTACCAATCAGCAAGTTGGATTCGCTCAGGAAGGAGAGCTGTGCCCTAAACCGGCTCTGCTGTTAATCCAGCTTCCTGCAGGCTTCAGCCTATTGACTTCTGCCACAACGTCAAGTCAGATGCTAATGAGCTTAAGCCCCGGATAAACAGACGTGCACTCATGGCAATCGGCCCACTGCACACTCCCGGCATGGGATACCCCCCCGCACCCGCCCGCCCGCCCTCCCTCCCTCTCGCGTACGTCTTCAGAAATCAAATATGTCGGCCTCGTCGACGTCATCGACAGCCCAGTCCCAGTCCTGCAGACCACAGTCCAGCACTCTGGAATGGGAGAAGGCGGGGCTCAGAGGTGGCTCCCAAGAGGGGGCGCTGGTCAGCACAGTGCAGTGTACGTTCATATCCCTGGAAGCAAGTTCCTGTTCTATTGGGCACGCCATCCCTGAAAGTCTTCAGTCACTCCCAACGAGAGAAAGCATGATGGGATACACAGAATGTGGGAAAGATGGACATGAAGATGGATGATGGCATGATATGTTTAGGCAGGGTCAAAGGTTACAGCTGCTAACTTCCTGCGTGACCCTGTATGACATTTAATGGTCAGAAGGCCGTGCCCACAGTCCTGACCCATCTAACTTCCTTGCCTAAGCGGCCGTGTTAGCTGCTCACATGCCTCCTTGGCAGGATAAGTGTAACACACAGGCGTTAGTGAGGTCACAGTCACATGACCTGTGCACACTACTTACGGTCTACCGCAGTGCAAGAATGGACAGGGGTCAAAGGTCAGTGGAGGATGATTTTGAGCATGGGGCCACCACTATGGGAAGTTAGCACCAGACAGAACTGTCAGGCTACCAGAGGAACCCCTCGTGCTTGTGTCCATCTTGCAAGTTGAGCCTTGATCTCGTTACAGACAACAACAAATTTGGACCACAGAGAATCTGATAGCAGCCCCAAGAATCTTGGGGTCATTAACAGATTTACTGACACAAGAAAGCGTATCATCGACATTTGATAATGGTGACAAGATGTCCCTACACTACATCTGTAGTCCTGGGCCTGATATAAATGTGAAAAGGGAAAGCCTCCCCTCTCCCTCACCTGGGCTTCCCAGGGGGCATCTGGCGGCTGGGCCTCCTCGAGGTCTGGCTGGGCTGTACCTTGATAGAGGCGCGAGGCGAGGAACGAGCAAAGTGTTCAGGTGGAGGTGGCTTCTTCGGAATCTTCTTCACCAGTCGGCTCACCCACTTCTGCTGCTCCTCCTGAGATGCGGCCAGCAACAGCAGGTTCTTGGCCGTTGATACATCGTAGTTCACTGAAGTGCGCAAGACAGGAGGCGCATTAATTGAGAGGTGCATTGGCAGCAAACTGCTTGGCGGGAGCCATGATAGCCATGAATCCTCCAGCGGGAGCCGCGTTAGCCGCAGCGTCAGCCACGAATCGCCCAGCAGGAGCCGCGTCAGCCATGAATCGCCTAGCGGGACCCGCGTTAGCCACGAATCTCCTAGCGGGAGCCACAGCACTAGCCACGAATCACCTAGCGGGAGCTGCGTCAGCCACAGCGTTAGCCACAACATTAGCCACGAATCGCCTAGCGGGACCCGCGTTAGCCACGAATCGCCTAGCGGGACCCGCGTTAGCCACGAATCGCCTAGCGGGACCCGCGTTAGCCACAGCGTTAGCCACGAATCGCCTAGCGGGAGCCACAGCACTAGCCACGAATCGCCTAGCGGGAGCCGCGTCAGCCACAGCGTTAGCCACAACATTAGCCACGAATCGCCTACCAGGACCCGCGTTAGCCACGAATCGCCTAGTGGGACCCGCATTAGCCAAAGCATTAGCCACGAATCGCCTAGCGGGACCCGCGTTAGCCACACGTTAGCCATGAACCGCCTAGCGGAAGCCACAGCACTAGCCACGAATTGCCTAGCGGGACCCGCGTTAGCCACAGCGTTAGCCACGAATCGCCTAGCGGGAGCCACAGCACTAGCCACGAATCGCCTAGCGGGAGCCGCGTCAGCCACAGCGTTAGCCACAACATTAGCCACGAATCGCCTACCAGGACCCGCGTTAGCCACGAATCGCCTAGCGGGACCCGCATTAGCCAAAGCATTAGCCACGAATCGCCTAGCGGGACCCGCGTTAGCCACACGTTAGCCATGAATCGCCTAGCGGAAGCCACAGCACTAGCCACGAATTGCCTAGCAGGACCCCCGTTAGCCACAGCATTAGCCATGAATCGCCTAGCGGGAGCCGCGTTAGCCACGAATCGCCTAGCGGGAGCCGCGTTAGCCACGAATCGCCTAGCGGGAGCCGCGTTAGCCACAGCGTTAGCCACGAATCGCCTAGCGGGAGCCGCGTTAGTCGAACTGCCTAGCGGGAGCCACATTAGCCACAGCGTTAGCCACGATTTACCCAGCGGGAGCCGTGTTAGTCGAATTTCCTAGCGGGAGCCACATTAGCCACAGCGTTAGCCACGATTTACCCAGCGGGTGCCGTGTTAGACGAACTGCCTAGCGGGAGCCACATTAGCCACAGCGTTAGCCACGATTTACCCAGCGGGTGCCGTGTTAGTCGAACTGCCTAGCGGGAGCCACATCAGCCACTCCGTGGGAACCATGTTATCCTCAAAGCGCTTGACGGAAGCCCCATGCTCCCTCAGCGGAGTGACCGACGTGTCTATGTACAATGTCTGTGCGGTTTACTTTCAATAAGACAGAAGTACATTAAATATTAACATAAAATGAAATCGAAGACTGTTATTGTTGTATTTCAGCTTTTAGCAGTACAAAGCTCTCCCAAACACCACTACCTGATACCTCCCCTACACTGATGACAGCAGGATGTCAGGAGTGTCACAAAGCCTTCGCGCCTGGCAGCATGCTCACTGACCCTTGCAGGGGGCGATGACCTCCTCCTTCTTGTCCATGTGGTCCTTATGGCACTTGATGTGGCAGCGACGGCATTCGAGCGCGGGGGGTGGCTTGAACATGTTCCACAGCGGCTTGGTGCAGGCCTCGCAGTTGGTCGGTAAGTGGTACCACGTGGGGATAAACTCATGGCCCTTGTGGCAGATGTAGCTAAACTTGTCCCCAATGGCCTCCACCGGGAACTCCTGCTCTTTCTTGCTCTCCCCTTCATTGGCATACAGGATCTAGGAGGGCAGGTGTGGAGAAGGGTAGTCACATCACACGAGAACTCTCAGGCTTTCATGGAGTACAATGTGATCAAGCCATCAGACAGCTGACATCTCCAGTTTCTTCAGAGATCCGATGTGCGTCTTCCAAACCCGGATCTTAAGCGCTTCATGCCGCATTCGGTTTTTTTGTTGATCTCAGATGTTGACCGCAAATCCTGAAATATGCAGCACTTCTTTTCAAGCCACAAGAACAATGGAATTATGGAATCGATCAGTGTGGCTTCAGTAAAAAGGACCAGCAGTCCTCTGTACATGATAGAGAGGAAGCCTAGGAGGATTATCAGTGTAGTTCATGTCGTGGCACCTGGAATATCCTGGGGATCTCTTTGGCGTCGGCCCGATACACATCCGTCTGGGTGACGGGCCGCACATGGAAGAGCTTGCTGCGGAGACAGAACGGAGCGGATCAGAAGTGCATTCGACTTCCTCCTGGGTCAGACCGGCTGGTACTCACTCGATGTCCAGGACCATGTGTGGGTTGGAGTGCTCCTTATCCTGCTCGCTGTTGTAGAAGAGAATCTTCTTGCTGCTCACCACCACATACTGCAAGGACGAGAAGGAGACAGCATGGAGCCTGGAGATCATAGACAATGGAGATTCAGATGTGCTTCCTCACTAAAAACTCATGACACTCCCGGATAATGGACTGCCTTGTTGGAGAACTTTAAGTAAATTACCTTTTTTTCCCAACCAAATTTCTTGGTGTTGTTTCTGAGTGGAAGCGAGAGCCAGCCCTCCAGCCTGGTTTCTGCAGACGACACAGGAAGTGCTCAGTGGTCCATGTGCACCAACAGAAAACAAGTATTCCAAAATAATAATGAAAAAAAGTACCTCCATCACTAAAAAATGTCGCCTGATCATAGTTAGATTGGTCAGTCACAACATCATACTATTAGAGGAAATAGTCTGGGCCAAACCAGGAATTACACCCAGTCGGTTAGAAGACTATTTTAGACAAAAGAGCAAACCCTGAGAGGACCTGAGGAAAGCCACAGAGCTCAGCAGGATGGATCAGTTAGGTTAGTGACACTGCAAGGGTATCGCAAAGTCAAGACTCATGCTGACATGTGACACCAAGCAGGTCACCTGCATTGTCAGGTTCTGATAGGGCATAAGATCCAGTTTCAAGTTCCAACTCGTTATCCTCGGGTTCAAAGACACAGGGCCTTGTGTCGACGCAGACAGAGTGGGAGGTGAGCTCATACGTGAGGGAGAGGGACTCGGACGTGTGGGAGTGTATCAGACGCACTGAGGGCCCCGAATGGGAGAGAAACGGACAGAGAGGGGAGGAGGTGGAAGTAAGGAGAGATGGAACCAACGAGAAGAAGGTCGCATAAGAAAAGCAGAGAAACTGAACAACGATACAAGACCAATGGCAAATGAAACCCAATGTTGGAGATGCTGCATCATTCAGTCGGAGGAGAATCACTGTTTCACATCCCAGCTATGAAGTGCCGAGTGCGTTACTGGTGTATCACCTGGGTAGGCGTCGTCACCATCAAAGTCGGGGCCGCTGCTCATGCTGGCCGAGTCGAGCGAGTGCACGTTGAGAGACGTGAGGAGGTTACGCAGTTGCTCAATGTCACTGTCTTTGCTGTCCAGCGCCATCTGCAGCTCGATGCGTACCTGGCTCTCATCCGCGATTTGCTGGGGGGACGGAGGGGGCAGGGCTTCACTTTGCATGAAGGACCAGAAGGTTCTGAGTTCAAACCATCATGTGACTAACCCAGTTCCACAGGTGACAGCGGTGGCATTTCCCAGCACTCAAGATGCATTCGTATGGAGCCTCCTACTGGCCACAACATCACTACTGTAAATACTAAATGCATTTCTTATTTAGGAGATACTGAAGCAGCATGCTTTACTAACCAGCTAGCTACAATCTTCTAACTCTACTTATCAGCTATTCATTTAGCTTTTGAAATATCCAGCTGGGGGGGGGGTGCAAACTGCCTTCTTGATTGGGGCCCCAGAAATACCAAAAAAGCCCCTTGTGACTTCACATGCTAAAGCATTAGCTGAATGGACCGCGATGGAGTGGTCTTCTTTGGATCACGGCCTCAGCCACTGACCGCCTGCATGTCGTTGATCTCCCTCTGGTACTTGATGATGCTGCTGTTCAGCTTCTCCTTCTCTGAGCGAAGCTCCAGCTGTAGCCTCCTGTTCTCCTTATCCTTCCTGCGCATGTCTGTGTCGTTTCCGCGGCGGCTGCTACCACCACGCACTTCCTTCCTGTTCATGATCTCCGCCAGCTTGTTCACAGCCTGAAAAGGATGGAACCAACAATTGAATGTCACAGTCTGACGTGTGAAATCTATGGGTGGCAACGGTAAGGCACCCTGCACCGGACCTGGGTCTTCAGTGTCCTCTCACTCTGCAGCTGCTTCTCAAAGGATATCTTCATTTGGCTCAAAAGCAGCTCTTCATCCTTGGTCTTCTGCAGCTCTGAGGGGCAACACACATCCATATCATCACACACACCAGCTGCATGCCCACATAACAGCGAACATCATGCCATAAGTACCTCACTCCAAACCAGCTGAACATCTCCCCATCGTACTTTAAAAAAAGTCAAGGATCAGCCTGGAAATGGTTACTTACGCTCTTGCATCTCCTTCAGCTTGTTGTTGAACTCTTCTTTTTCACTGGCCAGGATGGCTACGTCATTCGTCAAGGTGCGGTTCGCCTCTTCCAACTGTATGGGGCCAGAGAATGCCACAAAGAGACCTTCACGCCAAAGTCCAGGTCCTTAAATTAACCTTACTCCAAACCGAGCTCCAAACTTTCAATGCCCTTTGATATTTCATCACTTATTATTACAGGAACAGCTGTCATGAGAGGCAGTATTGCATGTGATGGTACCACAGGGTGTTCCGCTGCACTGAGGGCACTCATTCCTCCTAAACCATTTCGATCTTCCCTGTGGGCCACTGCTGCCCCCCCACCCCCACATACCGAGCTAATGGTGGTGTCCTTCTCTCCCAGCTCCTGCTTGTGCCGTGCCATCATCTCCTTGATCTCCAGTTCCTTCATGATCTTCTCCTTCTCCAGGTCAGAGTACTGCTCCTCGGCGATGGAGCGGGCAAGCTGCTCCGAATCCGCCTTGGTCAGCGTGATCTCCAGCTGAGCAGCCAGAGAGTCCCTGAAGGAGCCAGTGGGACCAACATCAGACCAATCGACTGACAGACAGGCAAGCATGAAAAATGGAGGTGCATCAGACAGACGGACGGATGGGTGGGTCAGGCATCCCACCTCTCTTCCTGTAGCTCCTGCAGACTCTGCTGCATCTCTTTGTACAGCTTGTTCTTTTCTCCACAATCCTCCTTCAGCTCACGCACCTGCGTCTTGTACAGTGTCTAAGGAGACAAGTAACCGTGGTTACAGCATTATGGACATGCACTGCCCCCCCCCCCCCGCCTTCCAGGATGAACTTACAGAGAAGTACTGCTCAGCTTCCAGCTGATCCTGAAGCTCCTTCATCTGCCCATCCGCGTCCTGCCTCTCCCTGGCGACACCCATGGACACGTGTGAGCACAGACACACACGGAGGAGCGTCGTGCCCCACCTGCCCCCAACCTGCCCAGTGCTCACCTGCGCAACTCCTGGTTCTGCTTCTCCAGGCTGCTCTTGATCTCCAGCAGGTGGTTGACCTCCTGCTTCAGCTGCTTCTCCGACATACGCAGAGCATTCACTTGGTGGTTCTGGGCCTTCAGGTCGTTCTGCAGGAGGCTGCGCTTCTGCGTCTCCTGCTCAATCTTCAGGGTCAGGTTCTTCACCTCCTCCATGAGCTTCTCCTTCTGCGCCCGCAGCTCGTCCAGCTTCTGCTGGGCTTGCTTGTAGTCGCAGTCCAGCATGGAGCAGCGCTTCTCCAGCTCCAGGAGGTTGTTCTCCACGCTCAGCTTGGAGGCACGTTCTTCTCGCAGTTTCTGCTCCATCTCTGCAAGGCGGTTTGCACACTTTAAGCATCAAAACCAGGACCAGCACCAGCGTGGTTCACAGCACTGTGGCCTGTCCCACAAACCTCCATTCCAACTCTGAATTCTCTCATGCCCCCCAGGTCTCTTCTGTACGTTATACCTGTAAAAAAATTCACCTTCCCATACCTACCCTTCTTTGATGGCCACACCCCCAGCCAATAGGTCCCGCCCCCAGCCAGCTGGCCCCACCTCACCCTTCATGGCCTCAGACTTGGCCTCCTCGATGGACTGATAGATCTTGTTCTCGTCCACGAGCCGCGCTTTGGAGGCCTTGTGTGCCGCCTCCTCCTGCTCCAGGGTCTGCTGCAGGACCCTCATTTTGTACGTCATGTCAATCTCCTGGCTACTCTTCTCCTATTGGTCCACAAGGGAGGGGCAGGGGATAAGGGGAGGGGTCAGCAATTATGGCTGCACAACTGGACATGCACCCTGTGATTCTAAACATTTTATTTCTCTCTGAATATTTTCCATATTTACAGCTCGAAGTAGTTTAATTTCACTTGCCAAGACTGTAAACAGTGCAAGTAGATTAGATAATTAACCCAGTTTTAGATTCATAAAAAGCCACATCATCAGTCAGGGGAATGAGCTCCTCACTTTCTCCAGGTCAGTCAGCTTCTCCTGCAGCTCCCTCTTCTCCATCTCAGCCTTGGCCAGGGAGCTCTTCACCTGCTGGACCTCATTCTCCAGCCCAGAGATACGTCCTGCAGAGAAAAGAGGTGTTAGAGTGTGGTTAGTATTTTGGAAAATACTAACCAAGTCGTGCTGGGAAGGGGGGGGGGAAGCTCACACCAGAAACTAGAAAAATAGACTTAGCAAATTGGAAAATGTTCCAAGATTATTTACAACCTAGAAATAGAAATGTCTTTGTTTCTATGCTAAAAATCACCAAAGTTGGCATTGCTGGCTTCAAAAATCAAACATCCATCTTGCTGGGAATTCTTTGCCAAACTACTAAGAGTGAACATAACACATAATCCTCTTCTGGTACTTTCCCCAGCTGGCACTACTTAAGTCTTCCTGTTCTAATAACACACCCCTTTTCTGTGTGTTTGGAACATTCCGTTCCAATGCATAACATTCCATTATATGCGTTTGAAACACCCGATTCTAACGGGGAGGAGCCCGGCCTGCAACACCCGATTCTAACGGGGAGGAGCCCGGCCTGCAACACCC
>JABFEA020000029.1:20315773-20327534 GCA_019775915.2 Cyphomyrus plagiostoma | reverse complement strand
CTCCTGTTGGGGGGGGCCCCCCCCCCCGGGGGGGGGGGGGGGGGGGGGGGGGGGGGGGGGGCGGGGGGGGGCCGCCGCGCGGGGGCTGGGGGGGTTTCGCGGAGGGGGCCGCTTCAGAAGCGGGCAGCAGCGGCCGTCTGTCGCGATGATGATGCCGCTGGAGGTCCGCGATGCCCGGTTAAGTCAGCCATCTTCTGCCGCCCGCTCTCCAGTGTGTGCGCTGGCGAGCTGGTGAGGGCTCCGTACTTGAGCGGCCGAGGGGCTGAGAACACCCCAGACAGGGGGGCGGGGCCTCGCCGGTAACCCTATCCGAGGCGCGGATCCCGGCGAGGCGGTTTCCTCCCACTTCCCCGCGGATACCGTTTCACTCGCTACTCGCACTGCCGCGCGTCGCGCCTGAATGGAAGCAGGTTCTCGCGCCCGTCAGCGGTCGCTAGCAACTGTCGCCGGCGGGTCCGCAGCTCCTGGCCTCTGAAAACAAATTCTCTGTGTTTACATATATGTATACACACACTTAAAGGGCGTTTGTGAGGCGCAGTGTGCAGAGAGAAGTCGTAAGGCAATAGCCGCCTGGCCCCCACGGCGCTCTCCAAAGGTCTCTCAGCACCGTCCTTGATGTCACCATGTAACCACACAGTTCACAGCTCGCCTCTCACTCTCTAACAGGCTGTTTTCCAAATGAACCTAAGTGAAAAGGGCCCCTGTCTCAGTGCCAGCAGCCAGGGCAACTTGTATCTGCAATCTAAACCCTGTGGATATTTGAGCTTTCGGATCCCTACTAGGCAGATAGAATTACAATATTTCAAAATTTCAATATCCATGCAGTCATTCCCAAGTGAGCAAACAAACAGGAGAACAGCTACCATAAACTCTCCACATTACAATAGATTTTGATCACTGACGAGCCACATGTGATGCATGGCTGATGCCGCAGTGTCACCCCTATGATGCTTCCTGTAGACACACTTCTTTCACACAGCAGCTGAACACATGAGTCCTTCTTAAAAATGCACGGAGGCAGACACCCGATTTGTGCTTCTTCACCCTGCTTAATGACCATAATCATTTTCATCTTCATCATCACTGTGAAGTGTACTTGCAGGAGGATTAGCATCAAGCCCAGGCACACACTGACCAGAAGCATGTCTGGAGGAACCAGGGACTGCCCCTACATGGCCTCGCAGGTGGCTCTTCCGAGGCAGGGTACCGATTGTCTCACCCCATATCAGGCTGCCAACCCTGTCTGCGGAGTGGGGGGGCACAGGAACACACTCCCATTGGGGGGGTGGACCAATGCATTGCTCTTAAAAGACCAAAGTTCCAGATCAACAAGCCAACACATCAAGGCCCCAAATCCTGCAGTCTCAGAGATGCACACACTAAGGTGAGAGGAGGCAGGTAAACGCTGCTTCAACATAAACAATGACAATCCCCCAAGGATGCCCCGACACAGAGCGCTGGACGGGGCTGCCTGCCTCATGTAGCTGCGGGTGCCATGTTCTTCTCAACTGAATTCAGTTCGAGAGCATTTACCCACATGGATCATGAAAAGGGAAACAGCAGCAGGACGTGGCAGTAAAATGACAGATAATGCTGAAAGATGGAATGCTGGGCGTCACAGAAGGTGGGGCTGGAAGGCGTCTGCCGTTCCCAGCATGGAATACTGCATTTCATTTAGAAGGTAATCTTACAAAGGAGCTAAGAAGATACACAAAGAAGCCATGTTAAGAAAATCATCAGAATCAATTTTATTGGCCAAGTACGGTGACACAAGGAATTTGAGTTAACGTTTCGCTCCAATGCAAACAAGACAATAAACATTAGATGATTAAATAAAGTATTAAATAAACCATACCGCAATAATGCAAATAGTAAATATATACAGCCACAAAAGAAATTAAGAGACCACCCTATATTTTTAAACCAATCCGAATTTTAAAATCCTAATTTGATCCTGGCCCTGCAGAAGGCTACTCTGAGCAGCAGGTCGCTTCCAGGTTCAAAATATCTAAGACAACAGACACAAGAACAAGGTGGAGCAGGAGGTACTGGGAATAAGCAGAAACCAGCCAGGTGGAGGGCAGACGGGACATTGCCAGAGACGACCGTTAACTTATCCGACAGTTTCTCATGAAAAGTATTATTCACAGATGTTCACCCATAAATTGAGAAATGAGTGAAACAAAACCTTCTGCCGTGGTCCCCTCTTTTCCCGCGGCTGTATCTCTAAATGTCTATACAAACTAGCTGTAACTAAAGTAACTCAGTGCATTAGATAGTGAGATCACTAATGGTTGTGCAACATTCAGCATGTGACATAAAAATGGAATACAGTGTGACGCACTAAGCTATGAATTACAATTTCGCAGTGTGGCTGCGGTCAACTTCTTACATTAAAGTTAGTGCATTAACTAAAGAGATTTCTGAATGTTAGGCAATGTACACTGTGTGTCAAGATTAGCAATATACACAGTACTAAGTAATGAACAATATCACTGCTCTTATCCTGTTTTGGGGGATTAGGCATAAGTATATTAATCTTCAATCTGCCAGTGCAGCATGTTATGTTACTGGAATGGAGATCCATGTGATCCGTCATTGAGGAGCATCATAGCCCTTGAAAAGAAGAGCAGGGAAGTTGCACCCAGTGGTCTTTTCTGCTGAGCAGATGATGCTCTGAAGTTTTGCCTTTTCCCTCACAGTGCATGAACCAAGCCAGACGGTCTTGGATGGTGTAAGGACAGACTCTGTGACAGCAGTGTTTGTGGCAGCTTGTGTTTCCTCAGCTATCGGAGAATGAACATCCTCTGTTGGATCTTATTGATGATGGAGACAGTGTTGTCCTCCCATTTCAGGTTTTATGAGATTGTGGTCCCAAGGAATGTGAATGATTCTACTTGGATTACTTCTGTGCCACTGATGATGTGGGGAAGTGGGTTAGGGTTGGTCTCCTAATGTCCACAACCATCTCCACAGTCTGCAGGTTGTTTCTCTTACACCCAGAGACCAGCCGAGCCACCTCCTACCTGGACGCTGATTTATTTTCATCTTGTATGACACAAATTAATGTAGTGTCATCTGCAAACTTCAGAATGTTTACAGATGTGTCTCCAGAAGTACAGTCATTTGTACATAGGGAGTAGAGCAGAGGAGACAATACCCAGCCCTGCGGTGCCCCAGTGCTGAGGGTCAAGGAGTCTCAGGTGATCCCCAGCCTCACATGTTCGCGTTTCCAGTCAGTCAGAAAGTCAGTTATCCAATGGCATGTGGAACCAGGAACAGTTAACTGTAGAAGGTTGGTTTATAACAGAGATGGGATTATAGTATTGAATGCAGAACTAAAATTGATAAACAGGATCCTGCTTTAGGTTGCAGGAGACTCCACATGCTGTAAGATGAAGTGGAGTGCCATGGAGTGCAGACCTGTTTGTCCTAAACACAACTGCACAGGGTCTAACAGGGAGTCTGTAATGGATTTCAGGTACACAAGCACTAGTCCTTCAAGAGTCTTCGTGACTACTGATGTCAGGGTGCCTGGTTTGTAGTCATTCATGCCTTGAATTTTTGTTTTTTGGGGAACTGGTATGACGGTTGAAGCCTTGAAGCAGCTAGAACAATGCAGAGGTTTTGAGTTTGACTGAAGATGCCTGTGAATACTGGTGCCAGCTGACCGGCACAATACTTCAAGGAGGCTGGAGATGCAGGATCAGGGCCAGATGCTTTCTCTGTTTCCTGCTTCTTGAATAGGCTGTTCGCCTCTTTTTCACAGATAACGGTGGAGGTGAAGGCATTGCTGAGGACAGTGGCTGTATGGTATGTGGTATTCATGAATGGTGAGCAGGTGACAGACCTGGAACATTCCTTTCAAAACAGAAGTAGAAGGTGTTAAGATCGTTGGCAAGTTGACGATCCTCAGTGGAGGGTGACAACTTCTTTTTGTATTATCTCTTGCAAGCTTTTCCACACTGAATAGGAGTGATTAGCTAGTGTTTTTCTAGTTTTTTAGAGTCTCTGTTTTTGGCTGATCTGATCCCCCTTTTTCCAGACAGCATTTGGCTGTTTTGTAGAGGGCTCTGTCTTCACTCCTGAAAGGCTGCTTTCCCAAGACTGGAATAATTAACATCAAGCCAGAAAAAATAAAAAAATAAAGGAAGAAGATTTCCGATAACGCAGACCAAACGCACAACTGCAGGATGATTGGATGCCCGACCAGGGAATGTAGGGTGGGGGCATTCCACCTGGCTCTCAGCCATTCTCTGCTGAGGTGATGCATGGTGGGGGGGTTGTGGTTTATCAACTATTCAGTGGTCTTCCTGTGTCAAATAGGAGTAACCCCAGGTCTAATTTCATTGGGAAAATCAGGAACAGGCTGTTTTCAACATTCAACCACCGAAGAGGCTGACGTTGACAAGATAAATAAATAATAAATGCCAATCAGAGGGCTCTGCTGAGAATGCCCTCCCCCACAGCTGCAAAGGACCGGCTGAAAATGAATTTGACTCCAAAGTATTTGGTAGCCAAAAAGGATTAAAATTAATGAGCAGACTGAAGAAACTCAGATAATTATTCCCGTTGTGTGAAGCCAGATCAGGCCTTTGCACCTCATGGAGAGTGTGTGGTTTAATCATGGGACTTTAATTCCTCGCTTACGAGGAGTTTACATGGCAGCGGATCAGGCTGAAGGCGCTGTGCACAGGTCAGCTTCACCTTCCTACACTCCTGCATTCCATTCATCAATCACTGCGTGCCGTTTGTGCGTGTGTGGCTGCACACGGCGATGTCATCATCCTAAGCGGTGTAATTAGGAGCCAATGTGTGAAGGATATGCACTCCCCAACAGCCCCCCCCCTCCCCTTCGCCCCCTACTGTGGGAGCAGCCGGCGGCTGGGAGAGGGGCCGTACCCACACACACGCGTGTGCACGTGCAAGCAGGCAAATGCACAACACATACACTAAGACATACATAATACACAATCGCCTCTTTTTTCACCCAAGGTTCACTGCTAGTCTTCCTTGGATACAAAACCTGACTGGATCCAGACCCAAAGATCAGAGAAAAGGGTGACGGAGAGCCTAGAGCCCCAGGAACACGCCCAGCACAGCCACAGAGAAAAGGGTGACGGAGAGCTCACGCCCAGCACAGCCACAGAGAAAAGGGTGACGGGGAGCTCACGCCCAGCACAGCCACAGCTAAGCTGAGTGGACTAATCACTGGATGGATGGATGGATGGATGGATGAAAATAGAAAAGCTTTGAAGTGATCACCCTTCTCTACAGTGTCACCCCCCAACCTGCCTGAGGAAAATGAATGTGAGAAACTAGCCTGTCCAGAGTTCATAAGGGTGAGTTTCTGCCCTGCGGGGGCAGATCGATCCAGGACAGAACCCTCAAGACCCCAGCTAGACATGACGCCAAGGCAGGGGTTCATTTGACAACCCTGAGCATGAATCCCATCAGTGTCAATCGGAAGATACATTTTTTTCATCATACATTTCAAAACCAATTAGATTCATATACTGATTAAATTCCGCGGGGCAATTAACTCCAGGGATCTTAACAATCTTATTCAACAAATCCTTCATTTCAATGATATTTTTATTTCAGTGTTATTGAATAGTAGCCCAATGTTTACATCAGATACCCAAGAAGATTGGTTTTGTATGACATATAAGTGATTGTTTCTACAAGGACTCATGGTTCATCAAATGGGCAGCTGCCCCATGACAGACAGCCATGGTTTGAAAAGACAGAGAACCAGCATGACTCAGAGGAATCAGAACAGTTCCTGGGAGGTTGCATTGCCATGGAAACATAAAATTCCACGTCGGCTACAATGTACTCTTGGTTATTGTAAAAGGAACAAAAAAGTTTCACAAAGATTTCCAATCCTTTAGCACAAGCAGCCAGGCCAAAAGTGCACGGAGAGTGGACTGTGGTGAAATTCATCTGCTGGCAAAGTAACAGTGATACTCCTGCCTTTGAAAGGCTGAACTCTGCACTGACTCTCCAGAGGCAAATTTGATTGTCAGGCACTGATACGTAAAACATAATCCGGAATCAGGCAAAATCATTATTAAAAGTTGGAGACAAAGCAGCTGTTGTGTGGGTCAGCTGTGCTGCAAAACAGGCTAATTATCAGTGTCCTTTTAAAGACTGGCTCAGAGCAGGGGCCTCCGAGCCGGAGAATAAGCAACGCCGAGCATAAATCATCGTGTGCATATCAGCAGTGCACAGACTCCCAGCCCTCCCAAAACAAACAGACCCAAGACTGGAAAACCCACTCCAGTGTCGTCTGGGGCTTAGGCTGGCTGGAAGAGAGCGAGAGTGTGTGCATCTTACGAGGTTGGAGGGAGTTTCGGGAGCACCGTGCAAGCCCATCCCCTACAATGCCTTAGGGACACTTCACGAAAAATGTTCATAAAGCATTTTAAAGTCTTTCTGAAACTTTTGTTTGAATATGGAAACCAAATCACACATTGTCGTTTTGAATAGAACAAGTCTCTATGAAAATACATTTCCAAAATCGAAACAAACACAAATAAACAAACAAGCAAAAAGATTTCAAGAAAACCCACAAACACGCACGATACGATTCGCATAGCGGAACTCTACCTCCGGCGTTTCCAGTTGGCGCCGGCGCTTCACAGGTTAAGCTTTGCGGCATGCCGAATTCCAGTTTGTTAAAAGATGGCTGCCTCCACTGAAATGACACGATACTCAGTAGCTTGTCAGTTTATTCAGAAAGTCATCGGTGTAGCGCTACTTTAACAAAATATTGATAACGGAATAGGTTCTACGGGTTACTTACAAACTGGAATTCGCTGGCTTTAAATGACCGTAGCAGTATAGAGCATGTTTGCCTGAAAATGTCACAGTCTACGTGACGATTCTAAGGAACCCCTATGATAGACAGCAGCGATATCTTCGTAATATCTAACCGTATCTTATATTTAGCACAATTACTTTTGTTATTTACATTTTAATCTGGACTGTCTCATTACATAAAGGGTATATATTTGTGCTCAGCTTCCTGATGTTCGGCTACAGATCCATCCAGAGCATTTAAAATTACCTAGTGGGTTTTAGGAATACATTTTATTACTTTCGAATGAGAGGCTGAATTCCGTGACAATGTCAGTGGCGCGAGCCAAAGCGTCCTGCATCGGCCGCCTCTGCACGGCCCGCAGGAGCATCAGCCTGTTTCCCAACACGTCGCCCTCCAGCTGGAGCAAAGTGGTGTCGGATGCTGAGAAAATCGTGGGCTATCCGACCTCTTTCATGAGCTTGCGCTGTCTGCTTAGCGACGAGCTTAGCAACGTGGCGATGCACGTCAGGAAACTGGTGGGAACTAAACACCCGCTGCTGAACACCGCCAGGTACGGTCCGCTCTGCCCGGGCGCTTCCGGTGGGTGTGGGTGGGAGAAGGCATATCCCCTTGGTGGAATCTTGCTCCTTACGGCTAGGATGATCGCAGAAGCGAGCTGTCCGAGTATCACAGTGTCATAGAATGATGCATGACAGCAATATTACGAATTCAGCCTGTCGCATAAATTTCCAGACATGTCGATGTACAGCAGTGCTCACACCGTGAAAGATTTTTCAGTTAAACTCCCATAGAGTCTTTAATTAATTTTAAAACGCAGGTCTGTTTTACGGTGCTTCATTTTAAGCTGGACTGTGCTGTCAGCTGTTGTTTCGACGTATGTTAAATGATTAAGGGAACTGGAGACCTTGATGTAAAGTTTATATTAGTTTTCTGGAAGCCCAGAGTCCCTGTCGTGGTTTGCCCTGTCACTTAATTCCAGTTTGAAGCCCGCTGGATCTGCACAGATATGGGCTTACCCAATCGATAGCCGATAATACGCGGTAACCACATTTTCATGTTTCAAACCCTTAAACCAATGGTGAAGTCCGAGGGGTTTACACGGAAACCGCTACCTTAAATGCCAGATCTCCAGTCCGTCTAGCTTGCCATGTCGTTCACCCGCAGTTGTGGAAGATGGTCACCGCAGTTTTGGTGGCGGAGAAACGCCGTTCTCAGGTCTCATGGGAGGATCCGCTACTTCAGGCATCTCCTGTGACGAAGTACTTAACCCAAAATCCCTGCGTGAAGGATACCAAATTGGTGTTTTACAATGGCAAAATTATATTCTGACACTTTATCCAAATGTCATTTTTGTCCATTTAATATCATGGATTTTTTGTTTACTGCTTAGGGTCTTTTAGGAACATTAGAAAGAGTGAGAACAAGACAGTTGAGTTGTGCTTCTCACACGGGTGTAGGGTCATTAAAAGCATTAGAACAAAAGATTCGCGGCACAGGTGGATCTCCAAAACAGTCCATGTTCATTGTGATAAAATGCCAAAAGGAGCATGTGATTCAAGGAAGAAACCTATAAAAAGAATCTGTGCTTGTACTCTGGTTATGTGACACACAAAGGGGATTTTCAGAGATTCTTGTTTTTCGTGTATTTTTTCATGACTTTGCTTATTGGGGCTGCAGCACAACTCCTCCGATTCAAAGTGCTGACCACGAAATCACAACATAACGGTGTCATGTGTCCATTCAGGAATCACTAACTGCCAATTACAGGTTATATCATTATAGCCCACACTGTGTCACCTGCTAACTGTCACATGACCTGGCTAAAAGGGAAGCCGAGGCAGGAAATGAGGTCATGGCAGGCAGGTGGTCAGAGGGTGATGGGGGGGCAGCGCAAGCCACCACCGCCATGCTGTTAGCCTTGATTTCTACAAAAGTGACACTCGGGAGTGGCGGTGGTCTCCACAGTGGTACTTGTGGCCTGCTGGGAGAAGTTCTGTGTGTCCTCCAGACCCAGAGCCCTGCGGGAAGAGAGCTGCAACTCGATCTTGCGCAGCAGACCATCGTGCTGGAAACCGTAGCCCAAGGGTGTAATAACCTATACGGCTAAATCCGATATCAGCGTCCATTTTGGTGTTGTAGCATCGGTGAAGTGGCCCTCTGACAGTCTGGGCCCTCACAGTCACCCGGCTCATGTTCCCGCCTGCGTCTTTGCCCCCGAGACGCCACACAGACAAAAATATCTTGAGCCACAGACAGGCGGCTGCGGCCTCTCCTCTCTGTGCTCCATTCTTAAAAAGCACGGCTCCTTCCCGCAACACTATGGCTCTGCTCTGTAAGCATGATATTCACATGGCCATAGGGGGGCGCAATATTCAGGGTGTTGGTCATTTGACCAGCTAGGCTAGACAGGAAATAGTCAGTAGGTGCTGGTGGAGGCTGTGCATCTTAGCCCCTGGACTCTGGCAGTTTTTGTGTAGTGTGGTTTCAGAAGACAGGCAATGGGAACCCCCCCGCTCAGCTTTTCCACACACAGGGAGACCTGCAAAGCCCGATCCGGAGTCCAGAGGCGGCAGGGGCAGCTGGCACCCTCCCGCGTGCCTTGCACAGCCACCTGATTCACACCATCCCAGCTGGTGTTGGTGTCTACAGCATTTTCATGTTTCGACAGCCCCCCCCCCCAATCCAGTGAGAAGAAAGATGTAACCCCCCCACACTACATGCTCTAACACCCAGAAAGCAAGAGGCACATGGGCACTTTCTCAATTATACTGAAAATTATATTTATGCTCTGGTGAATTTTAAATAAATTGAGAAAAAAATCAATTTTCTTTCAGAAATGTGCTCTGTGAGCTATGATTAGATTTCAGTGTCAAAGGGGACTTGCCAATTCTCACATTTTTCTGAGAATGTGCCCACTGTGTCGCGCGCACATGACATGGCGACCTGGAAGCGGGCGGTAGTGTGGGGAGGCGGGGTTGCCAGGCCAAGGGGAGGTGGGGATGTGGGAGCCAGGGCCACTGGGAGGCAGGGGCAAAGGTGAGGTAGGGCCTCATGTAGGTGGGACTAAAGGGAGGTGGAGCCTGATGGAGGTGGGGCCTCATGGAGGTGGGACTAAAGGGAGGTTGGGCCTCATGGAGGTGGGGCCAAAGGGAGGTGGGGCCTCATGGAGGTGGGGCCTTATGGAGGTGGGACTAAAGGGAGGTGGGGCCTCATGGAGGTGAGACTAAAGGTGAGGTAGGGGCTCATGGAGGTGGGACTAAAGGGAGGTGGAGCCTGATGGAGGTGGGACTAAAGGGAGGTGGGGCCTCATGGAGGTGGGACTAAAGGAAGGTGGGGCCTCATGGAGGTGGGACTAAAGGGAGGTGGGGCCTAATGGAGGTGGAACTAAAGGAAGGTGGGGCCTCGTGGAGGTGGGGCCAAAGGGAGGTGGGGCCTTATGGAGGTGGGGCCAAAGGGAGGTGGGACTAAAGGAAGGTAGGGCCTCATGGAGGAGGGACTAAAGGGAGGTGGGGCCTCATGGAGGTGAGACTAAAGGGAGGTGGGGCCTCATGGAGGTGGGACTAAAGGGAGGTGGGGCCTAATGGAGGAGGGACTAAAGGGAGGTGGGGCCTCATGGAGGTGAGACTAAAGGGAGGTGGGGCCTGTTGATTGCGCTGCTTGCATTGTGGTTGTTGCTCCACTTGTTCTGCGACCCCCTGTGGCTACTTTCTTAGTCCAGACCCAAATAATGGGGGTCAAGCTGAAGGAAGCTCAGGCAAGTCCTTGGGCATCATTTTTTATTGGGGGCCACTTTGTAGGAGGCTGTAAGCAGCTGAGCTCTGCCTTAACGCGCCCCCTGTACAGCCTGGCGGTCACTACTTATCAAATCAGACTCAGTTCTGCTGCGTGTTCCCACACTCCAGTGTCACCCAGGGGCCAGCCTTTTATTTACTGCCTGTTGCTAAGTGACCTGATGGACTTAATTACCCCCCCCTCCCCCCCCACCCACTTGATGTCTACTTCTTGACAGCTGGTTTGGGCTGTGTGTTGTGTGTGTTGTGTGTGAGAGAGAGAGAGAGACACTGCCGTGTATGTGATTCACACACACATAGACAGCAGTCTCTCTCTCTCTCTCACACACACACAGCAGTCTCTCTCTCTCTCACACACACACAGCAGTCTCTCCCTCTCTCTCTCACACACACACACACACACACACATACAGCAGTCTCTCCCTCTCTCTCTCACACACACATTCACACACACACATACAGCAGTGTCTCTCTCTTTCTGTCATACATACACATACACACTCATATGCAGACATACACACACACACACGCATACCTGTAAGGGCTTTCTGTGGAGCTGCTTCCAGCATTGCAATTTCATGTGGGAATTGGCTGAGGACCTGCAGCATCCCAAGCTGCTCTGGGCCATCAGGTCATGTGACACTCAGACTCAATCGCTGTGAAATGTAGCCGTAAGTCAGCGCATTCGTGCCGCACTTGGGTCGTGTGGCTGGGTGCTGCTGGCCCTGCGGTAAGACCACTGCCTTGGCTAACTCTGCATCTCCCCTCCCTGTCCATCCACCCCCATGCATGGCGGCTGATGTGATTGATGGATGTTCTATAGTTCTGAACGTGGCACAGACATTAATAATGTGGCCCTCAATCGCAGCCTCTGTGGTCCGGCTGCTCTTCCGGATCGGTCCATCGTGCGTGTGTGTCTGGCTGCTGACTGTGCTCGTGAGGCCTGCCCCCTGTCCTCGTGCGGCCTGCCCCCTGTCCTCGTGAGGCCTGCCCCCTGTCCTCGTGCGGCCTGCCCCCTGTCCTCGTGCGGCCCGCCCCCTGTCCTCGTGAGGCCCGCCCCCTGTCCTCGTGCGGCCTGCCCCCTGTCCTCGTGAGGCCTGCCCCCTTTCCTCGTGCTGCCTGCCCCCTGTCCTCGTGAGGCCCG
>JABFEA020000029.1:20275518-20296254 GCA_019775915.2 Cyphomyrus plagiostoma | reverse complement strand
CCCAGGCGCGCCCCCCCCCCCGTCGTGCCAGCAGCGCACTCCAGGCTGCGCCGGCAGAAATAATTAATGAGCCCCCACTCCTGCGACCCTCAGCAAATGGACAGGAAGCGCGCCCGTATCGATCGGGACTCACGAGGGCTGGCGCCAGGCTGGGGCCTGTGGTTTTTCCCGGCGCTCGTACAGAGAGGACACACGGGGGCGTGGGGGGGTGTCACCTGGTTCCTGACACCTCCAGTCCGAGTTGTTTGAGCCAGGGGTTCAGTCACCTGAAGGACGACGCAGAGATGGATGGATAGACATAATGGATGGAGTGACAGAGAGAGAGAGAGAGAGAAGAAGGGAAAGAGGTCTGCGAGAAGCTATAACCCCCAAAAGCTAAACCTCATTAAAGCACCGTCGCCCCTGGTAACCATGCACTGCACTCTGCAGCCGCCGGCCGTCACTGAAATATTCATCCTCGCCCCGAGCGAACACACACAGGCTGTAAGAGAGCCAAAAAAATGGAAATGGAGAGGAATAAAGAGGCAACAGGCCTCAGCCTCTCCCTACACCCTCAGACTGCTCTGCATATGCTAACGAAAGCAAATAACTTTGGCGTGTTGCACAGAATACACGTTTTTTACATCAGGCAGGAGAGCACTTTTTTTTAAACATTGCTGTATTAAGTGAAACTGAGGGAAATACGACCCCCTCAGTGTTTCATTTGGAAACAGAGTCATGCATATTTTTACTCTACATGAAAGGGGGTTTATTTTGGGGTTTAGTTTGTTTTTGTGTTGTGACAGTACCCACAGGGCATGGGGGCGGGGGGGTTAGGGGGTGAGCTAGGGGGCCCAATGACAAAAAGACTTTGCCCCTAGATCATGAGTCTTCCGAACCCGACACTGTCTCTGTTTGGCTCATAGAGATGATTTTCGTGGTTTGCATGAGTGCAACCCGAGTATGCCGTTGACAAGAAGGCTGAGCTTACACAAATGACGGGGGGTGGGAGCACGGTGGCCCCACGTACCCCCGCCTCCCTGCATGGTGTAATTACAGCTGGGTGCTGGAGTCAGCCAACGCAGCAAACCAATTCCCGCTGAGCCCCCCCATACAGCAGGGAAAGAGTTTACTTTCTCCCCTCCCCATACCCCCACCCCCACAGAGAAAACCAAAAGGGTGGCACAGCAAGGCCACTACTGCCCATGCAGCCACCGCTGGAGAGCTCCACATCCATCTCTAGACCAATTCCAAACTGGAAAAACCTGCATTTCCACAGGTATCTCCCCTCCCCTGAGCTGCTGATAGCCCACCTACCCAGTGACATCACATTTAGGACTTGGGGGGGGGGGGGTTCCCTATATATGTTTACAGGCTATCCCCCTGGATTTACCCATCACATTTGTATTTTAGCTCAGGCTTAACACAAAGAAACAGACCCATTCTGGGTGTTGTCCGGCTGGTACACCAGGCCCCGGGCAGCAGGGGCTGTGTGGCGCTGCCGGCCAGCTAACGTGATGGCAGTCTCTGCACCGTGACAGCTGAGAGCAGGACGCTCTTGCCGTTCCAGTTCACCTCGCGGCGAACACCTGCTCACTTGCCCGCCTCCCTGCACAGCGGCCGTGAGCAATGTGCTATTTCGCCTGAATAAAAATGGCTTGACAGCCTTTAACTGCCTGTTAACGAGTGCCGCTCGATGAACGGCGTGCGATCATCACGCCTTGTACTTGCGCCCCCAATGCCCCCCCCTCCCCCCGTGCTCCTCAGGCGGCTGGCCTCGCTTGCTCCACACTTGCGGGCCGCATGCCTCATTCACCTGATGGATCCGACGGCTGCCACGGGGAGATGGCCCATTAGGTGAGTGATGGTGGCCGCTGCAGAAGGACAGAGCAGGGAGACACGCCTGTCGCTGGCTCCATTTGCACGCTGCGTTGTCCCCTCGCTCTGCACGAACACAGACATCATTACAGCGTGTTGCCGTGTCCGTGGCATGTTAGAGTATTTAGTGATTACGCATCTCTTTCTGAGTGGACCGACCGCAGCGCTTAAGCCAAATACTGATGGCTCCTTCATATGTCTGCACTGGGAAGCAGCGAATAAGACCACGGCTGATATTCAGGGTGTTTTTACTCAGTCACAACAGTAATGGGAGGTTTAACCACATGAGAGCTTTTAGTTAATACACCATTGTATCCAACCAGTTTAAATGGCATCAGATACTTTCTATATTTAAAATTTACAGCTCAGAGGAAATCAGTATTTATTCACTTCCCCTAAAACCAAACCAGGCCATATGGTTGGAATCTGCTACTACTACTTTTTTCCATTGTAGACGTTAAGCATTTTCTCTCCACCAGAGGGCGATACCAGCCATTTAATCTCTACTCCCAACACTAATTCCGGGCTTTATTTGAGGCACCCTCTTAGTTCTTATTCCTGAGCAGGGAGCCTCTCCAGATACCATATACCTTAATTTACAGTTTAATTTTTCTTATTCCTGGGAAGTCAAATGTTAAAGGGAAATTAAAGGACGCTCAAGTTCACAGGGTTGCCCAGGCATTCCAAGAGGACCTCAGTGGATTAGACCTCTGTGCCTGTCATTAGTAGGCTGCCAGTTCTAATCACATCATTGACAGAATAGTCATGTTTGTTGGGTCCTTGAGCCAGACCCTTAGACCCCTGTAAAAGGCTCCATTGGTGTTGGATGGACAGGTAACACTACAATCAGACCTCAAGTTTTGCTCTTACCTCGATGTGTATATGTGGAAAAAAAGAGAGCAAGAGCAGATATGTGAAAAACCATATTCCAGTATATTTGTTCCCATACTTGTACAAATGGAAAATAAAAATTTCATTTTCATATTTGGGCCCATTTATGGTACCTAATGAATGCTGTCTCCTCACACCACCAGGTGGCACCTTTGAGTAACCAGCTGAAATACACCCATCAACTGCACCTTATTTTATACTTCAAACAGGTGGAATGAGCAGGTGTGTGTGTGTGTGTGTGTGTGTTTGTATTCCCCACAACGTGTCTCAAATGTCTTCAAAATGTGGCAAATCCTCCCCACAGTACAAACCTCAAAGTTATAAAACTCTGTAAACCCAATTAAAAAACAAAAAATGCCACAAGTCAGGTATTTAGTTGGGTTACTTATGGTTAAGGTTAGGGCTGCGTCAGGGTTAAGGGTGTTATTGTTTGGATTAAGGTTTTTGCCTTTATATGTGTGTATAACTGTGTGTGTATCTGTGTGTGTGTATTTGTATCTGCGTGTGTATATCTGTGTGTGTATCTGCATATCTGTGTGTGTATCTGCGTGTATTTTTATCTGCATGTGTGTATCTGCGTGCAGTTGTGTGTATATCTGTGTGTATGTGTAAATCTGTGTATCTGCATGCATCTGTGTGTTTATATCTGCGTGTATCTATCTGTGCGTGTGTATGTCTGTGTTTCTGCAGGCGTCTGTGTGTGTGTGTAAATCTCCGTGTATCTGTGTGCGTGTATCCGCATGTGTGTATCTGCGTGTGTGTATCTGAATGCATCTGTGCATGTGTATATCTGTGTGTATATCTGCATGCATGTGTGTATGTATATGTGTGCATCTGTATGTGTGTGTGTGCATCTACGTGTGTATATCTGTGTGTGTATATCTGCATATGTATCCGCATGTGTGTATATCTGCATGTATTGTTACCTGCGTGTGTGTATCAGTGTGTGTATGTGCGTGTATTTTTATCTGCATGTGTGTAAATCTGTGTATCTGCGTGCATCTGTGTGTGTGTGTATATCTGCATGTATCTATCTATACGTGTGTATGTGTGTGTATTTTTGCGTGTATCTGTATATCCGCATGTGTGTATCTGCGTGTGTGTATATCTGTGTGTATTTATATTTGTGTGTGTATATCTGCGAGTATCTGTGTGTGTGTATATCTGTGTGTATTTATATTTGTGTGTGTATATCTGCGAGTATCTGTGTATCTGCGTGTGTATCTGTGCATATATGTGTGTGTATCTGTGTGTGTATCTGTGCATATATGTGTGTGTATCTGCGTGTGTGTATCTGTGCGTATCTGTGGGCTGAAGCTCCTTTGGCTCTATGTCCCTCATCACATCATCAGCCCTGAAAAACGCTACGCAAGCGCCAAAAATGTGCGGACCAGACCGGCTCTGATGGTGGGCTGAGCCCCGGCCCTCGGGCACGACAGGACAGCACCTCTCACTGGACGGGGAAGGGGCGAGCAGCCGCTCACAGCTTCTGAAAATGAAGCTAAAATACAAATAAAATAAATAAGTTCAGTCAGCCACTGGTGTCACCCCATGCACATGACGGTCACCCGCATTTCGGGGCACCCTACACTAATAACACCCATACTACCACAAGTACATTTTGGCCGTTTTCTGTGGAAACATCCCATCTAAATCAATTACCTATCAAATAAAAATGCTGAAATGCGCTGCGGGAATGTCTTTCATGAGGGGGTTACGCGCTGCCGTTGCTCACCCTTAGCGCCCAGCGGGTTTTTAAAAAGGCTGACGGCGCTGACGAGCACCGTGTGTGGAAACTGGGGCGGCAGGGAAAGAGCGAAACGCGGGGCGCCGTGAAGCGCGGAGCTGGAGGACTGTGCGTGGACCGAGTCGTGGCTCTAACCAGGCGGCTGCGTCTGCAGCAGGACGCGGGCTGTGTAGGCGCCTTTCCCCAGAGGGGGTCCCGCGTCCCCCGCCCCCACCGCGCCCCGCACACGCAGGGCGGCTCCTGCCCACAGCGGCCCGCGGCTGTGCGGAAATGACACAGCGGGCGAGCGGCGTCACGTCACGGGCACGGCGCAGGGAGAAAAACACGGAGAGCAGCGCAGCGCCGCCGCCACGGCCGCGGCCGACAGACGTGCACGCCGATCCGCCGTGGGAAGGCTGCGCCACATCTCCAAGGTGAGCCTCGCTACTGCGGCAGGGGTTTTTATCCAGGGGAGCGGTAGCGCGGAGGGGCAGGGGACACCCGTCCGGGGGTTATTTTAACGCCGCGTCACGCAGCAGGAATCCCCGAAATCATAAAAAGCCATGAGGAAATGGGCGTGGGCTGCAAACTGCCCGCACGGATCGCCACGATCGCTTTTTAATCCTTTTAATATCATAGGAATCCAAAGTTTAGCGAGGAAGGTTTAAAAAAGTACGATGAGAGAGGCTAGGGGCGGTAGAAAAACGAGGTACGTCGCTGTCGGGTTGTTGTGGTTCGTGGGTCGCTAGTGGAGGAATGAGGAAGTGGAGTGACCGGGAGTCACGGAGAGACACGGAGTCACAGCGCCCCCCGGCGCCCCCGGCGAGTCCCTGCATTACACCTGACTCAGCGCGGTCCCGACTCTTAGCGGTCACACGTGTATGAGTGACTCCTGGTTTTCCAAACCTGGATTTGGGAATGTCAGTGTGTTCTAACTGTAGGCAGCATCTCTGTAACTGTGCATCCAACTTAAACAGTGCTGGCTTCTGACACTTTAAAAACTGATGGTGGCAGAATGTGATGGGATGCGTCATCCTGCTGTGTTGGTCTTCCTAGGACATGAATTCATCCTGCTATGGGGAGAACTCAGATGGCGAGGCTCCTGAGAGAGGTGAGGGAGAGCCTTTGGTTCTGTATGTTCCGCTGTGCTGTGTTTGCTGGCACTAGCTCACCTGGTTTTTATGTTCCTGCACTGTTGTGGATCCTGCAAGGCTGGACCCTATGGGCTGGATCAACCTGACTCTAAAACTGAGCCACATTTCCAACAATAAGCTGAGAGACTGTGGTAGCTGAGCAGCAGCATGGGATTATGGGATTGTTATAGTGCATGTCCAAAACACCTCAGGTACATGACACGTTAGTTATATGGTGATTGTTTTCTTGTTAGTTCACAAAGATTTGAGCACAAACCCAGTAGACTGGTCCTGTGTCTGCAGAGAGGGGGCACCATGTCAAAGTGGAGAGGGAGATGGAGGACTGTGCAGAAGGAGGAGTTGCTAATGGTCCGGGAAAGCGTGCCGCTGAGCAGGCTGGGGAAGGACCGGGCTCGGAACCAGACCTGCCAGGCAGCGCCAAAAGGGTCAAGGTGTCCGCAGAGGTGAGAAGTCAAAACACAACCCGCTGACCCAAATTGCCCCTTTAAGCAGGAAGTACAGAACTGGGGAGGGAAACCTGACCTAAAATGTATCTTTCATAGAGTGTAATTTTACATATAATATATGTTGATTTGCATGAAATGTAATTATAATGTTTACTTGCAATATAAATCCTCAGACAGTATATCTAATATGTTCATGACAAATCACCGAAAGCCAGGTTCGAGTAGCAGTTCTGTCTTGATGTGATCAGGCTTGTTCCCAGCACAAAGATAACAAGGGGGAAAAAAAAACACAGTACGACGTAAACTGCTTCAGTGTTTTTGTGTTGGTATCATTGCACAAAATCTCTATTTTCATGTCTTGTTTGTACGTCAGCACTGCCACAGTTCACTGTTTAGACAGGACACTTTCGTTTCTCTGTGACACACTGTCTCACCTTTTCTGGAAGCTCGTTTGACTGCTGTAGCTTGGATCTCCTGTTACTCAGCCACTCAGCACCTTCCTCTGTGCCTGCTGTGACTCACCGCATACATTCAGCGCTGCTCAGGAGTCTGTCACTGACTGAGGCTGTGCCGTATTGGCCTAAATCATTACACAAGCAGTGTTTGACAAAACAGAGGCTTACGGTGTTCTTTGGTCTTCTCGCTGCGACACAGAGCTGTGAGAACTGATGAGCCCAGTTTGAACTCTCACACTCCTTTTTCATGCCAAGGTATAAGCAGTGACACATGGCATGCTTTTATTTTGTACTGCTGGACAAATTGCGAGAAGGTGCTTATGCAAAATTGAGATCAGTGTGTCTTCCCCTTGCGCAGGGTGTCCGAACAGGGGATCACCTGCAGGGGAAGAACCCGGAGCATGTGCCCAGACCGCAGCTGCCCGGTCTGACGACATCCCTGGAAAACAAGGACTCTTCACATGAGACGACCATAGCGTCCTACAGGAAGCCACTGTACAGCATCTCGCACCGAATCAGTGAGAAGAAAGCGGCTTCTGGGCTGGAACAGCAGCCCCAGCATGAGCTCAGAGGATGGCTGGGGTATGGCGGCCTTCTGTTTCCCCGGCCAGGCAGCGGGGAGCACGGCCAGCGCGAACCCGGCACCACCCATTCCTCCGCCGGAGCCAGCCCCACCTCTGTCGCGGAGAATGACTCGCACCTCTACCCGCTGATCGAGAAGATGTTCTTCATTCTCAACAGTCTCAACTCCAGCATGACCCAGCTGCACAGCAAAGTGGACCTGCTTTCACTGGAGGTGACCCGCATCAAGAGGCGGATCGGTCCCTCTGACCTGGTAGCCGAGTTCCAGCCTCCTCCAGAGTACCAGCTAACTGGTGAGGAGCTGCGCCAGCTGGTGGAGCAGACATCCTCGGCCGGGGAGCTCGGCTGCCGCCTCCTGGTGCAGCTTTTCCCTGAGCTCTTCACCGTGGAGGAACATGGCAGGAGCTGTGCGGCGTGCGGCGTCACCAACAAGCGGACCCTGGATTCTCTGCACCTACAACTCATACGTAACTATGTGGAGTTCTGCTTTCCATTGGTCAAGAATGGAAACAGCTGGCAAAGTGAGTGCCTGCCCCAAATCAATGACTTCTTTAACCGCTTCTGGGCCCAGAAGGACATGGAGAGTGGGGGGGTAGCTGGGAGGAGGACGTCTGTAGGGCTGGGACTCGGGTTCGAAGTGAATTCCAATCAGGCCTGCCACTATATCGATGAGGACGGACAGGATGAAAGCCTGTCATTGGAGACCAGGGAAGACAACGTTGGCAACAGCAGCAGTAACATGGTGTCTGACCTCGTGTTCGAAGCACAGGAGATTGGTGAGGATCTCGATGAGCTCTCATCCCCGGGGGACTTTGCAGTTTTCTTAATGCATCGGCTTTTCCCAGAAGTCTTTGAGGAGGGGAAGCTCCCAGAGGGATATAGTGCTTATAACGGAGCTGGAAAGCTGCTCTTAGATGCTGATCGACTGGAGATTATCAGGAAATATATGGAGGCCAACTTTCCAGATGTTCCTGAGGACAGATGGCTACAGCAGTGCATCCAGCGTATGGAGGAGGCTCTGGAGAGCACCCATGGTAACAGCAGTGAGCCAGAGGTGGTGCGGGATGAGAGTTTCGATGCAGCGAGTCTGCCTGACGACGTGTCCATCATTAAGATCGGGGACTTTTGTGAGTACGAGAGACCGAGCCGCAGGTCAAAGAAATCATGGCTGGTTCCTATCGACTTTGACAAAATGGACATCCAGGCGCCAGACTTTGACGCGCCACAGGAGTACCTACTGACTAAGGAGCAGTTGAGGAGCAACTACGAGTGCAGCTTGTCAATTGGGAACTTCGCCTCGCGGCTGCTGGTTCTGATGTTCCCGGAGCTCTTCACTTATGAGAACACGCGCAAGCACTACAACTGCAGCGGCTCGCTGGGCAAGAAGCAGCTGGACCCGGTTCGCGTCAAGCTCATCCGACACTACGTGCAGCTGGTCTATCCCAGAGCGAAGAACGACAGGGTCTGGACCTTGGAGTTTGTGGGGAAGCTGGATGAGCGCTGCCGCAGACGGGACACGGAGCAACGGCGCTCCTATCAGCAGCAGCGCAAGGTCTACGTCCCCGAGCCCGAATCCGAGTCCAGGGACTCCGTACCAGCAGGCCAGCTTGGCACCGAGCGCTTTAAGGAGGACTTTGACATTCCCCCTCTGCCTCCCGAGAAAAGCAGCAAGGACTTCTGCAAAATCCCCCTGGACGAACTGAGCATCACGGCCCCAGACTTTCCCGTGCCTTCAGCCTACTTGCTTTCAGACTCTGAGGTGCGTGAGATCGTCCAGCAGAGCCTCTCCGTCGGCAACTTCGCCGCCCGGCTGCTGGTCCGCCTCTTCCCCGAGCTCTTCACGCAGGAAAACCTGCGGCTGCAGTACAACCACTCAGGTGCCTGCAACAAAAAGCAGCTGGACCCGGTGCGTCTGCGGATGATCCGGCACTACGTGGAGGCTGTGTACCCCGTGGACAAGATGGAGGAAGTCTGGCACTACGAATGTGTGCCCAGCATCGATGAGCGATGCCGGCGCCCCAATCGCAAAAAGTGCGACATCCTGAAGAAAGCCAAACGCTCCAGCAGCACCGGGTCCTATTTATGAAGCTGCTTCTGCCAGCAGTATTTGCTAACAAACCTTATGATTTGCACAAACGCATAGACTGAGAGGAGGACTGAATGCTTACAGGGGTCTCCCATTGATTTAGGCCAATTTATTATAGGATTCCATAGTATTTTCTATAGTCCTGTGGTACATATTTTTTGAACTACATAGAGCACCAGACAGTATAGTTTAATTAGGACACTATAACTTTGATTTTATCGAGATGGTAGACTTTATTTATATATATGCCAAAAATAATATTGCTGTAGCTAATTCTAACTTTGAATCAGGAGTTTATCGTATGTTGTTAAGCTGATGGTCTAATGACAGTAACTGTAAATACAGAACTGAGAACACAATGAAAATGTAGAGGCTCAGAGAAACAGAAACTTAAGCGAGTAGAAGAGTGTTTACACTTTGGTACACGTACAGCTGGCTTGGATCAGTATCTGGTACCGGTGGTTTTGATTAAATGTCTAACATTCTTACAGGATTGGTTTGTCTAGCTGTAACCATAGAGATAGGTCATATTGCTCTTCGCCTGAGTATAATCAACTCTCCATTGCCTAAGAGTTCAGGTAGATATACTTCCATACCATAGTACTAACTTTGATGTGTATGTAATGCTCTCACAGGACAGACCTGTGCACCTAAGCAGATCGTGCTAACAACAGTATTACTGCCTTTTAAGTCTGGAGCAGGTTTGTCTGGCCTGGACCTGTAAACTGCCCTGCCAGGCTGACCAGGGTGGAGCTGGGGGCAGGCCGGGGGGTATCACCTACACAGTGCACTCACTGCCAGCGGGGCGCAGTGTCAAGGTGAATCCAATGCTTCAAGTCCGTAAAAGTAACAGTAATGCACGCGGCTGAAGGGGCCCACTGCACCTTGTGTGGAGGAAGGTGGCAGGTTAACCTTGTTTTTCTTCATGCACTGACCGTTTCTTAAACCTTTGAGCTTATTATCGAGTCCTTAAAGACTATACGTTTCTTCTGTCCACAATCTGATGTAACACCACAGCCCCTATCCTTTTTGAAACTATGGTACACATCTGTCACAAACTAGTTTGTAAGTAAAGGCAAAACGCAGCAGCAGTGTGTGTCGTCGTTGCTGAAGAAGGAAGGCTCTCTGCATCGTGGGGACGCGCGGAGGCAGCTTGGCACGACGCTCCATGTGATCATGTCTCTGCACCACCTGCCGTGTTGTCAAAATGTGTCACATTAATATCAGTCTCATTCACATTATCTGACACCATGTACTTGAACAGACACCCAGCACAAGCGACCTCAGGACTGAGCTGTATACCCTCTCAAATACCAGCTAACTGCCATTTTCATAACACAAGAAACACACTCCAACACTGCTTGTGGCTTTTAATTACATTTAAAAAGAGACAATCGTTGGTATTACAAAAGTTGTATTAACAGACATAGTAAAATACACCACCAATGACCACATAACCCCGTGCCAGTGTCCAATCCAGGGCCCGTTTCCATGCCGACAATCTGGCCACCATCATTGCCTGTGGGTCTCTGTCTTGGGAAGCCGGAGGTGTTTCCAGCGTCTCAGTACCACCTTGTGCTTCTCTGTGGTCTCTGGCGCCTCGGCTGCTGCCTTGAACACGACTCTCATCAGGGTCACCGTGCCCGTCTCTGCGTTGTCCTCAAGTACCAGGTCCAGGGTGTCCCCAGTGGAGACCTGGCAGGGCAGGCAGGACAGATTTAGCACCTGTCACACCTTTACCCATGATCCTCTCTTCCTCCAATAGCCACGATCTCGGGTGTTTTAGAAATGACTGCAGCAGATCTAAGATCTCAGGTCTCAGTCCAAGGTTCCTGAGTAATGAAGAACTACTGATTTTAACTCATGATGAAAAGGCAATTGCAACAGGTTGTAGGTGAACAGAAAACAAAGACTAGGATCCCAGTAGCCAGTGACCTCCTCTGGCAGCATATGGCTAACATTCAGTCACTGGACATTAAAGTGTTTCCCAATCCACATGGACCGTCTGGGTGGAAGCAAAAACGTGGACCGTCTGTGGGTCCCTGAGGACCGGATTGGGAAACGCTGATCTAGAGGAAGGCTGATATTGCAGAGACATGAAGAGCTGCTGTGTCATGCCAGCTCTCTGTATTCCAGCTTCCCACTGACAGGCCTGAGCTGGAGCTTGTGCAGGGCATTAGTGGGGGGGGGGAACTGCAGCATGGGTTTGATTCTGTGGACCGGGCCGCATTAACGGACTTTTTATCTGATCTGGACAAGTCACAGAATTCATTTACACTTTATTTACTTAGCAGATACTTTTAACTGAAGTAACACTGAAGTGAGAAAGCAGCATTAGCCAGTTCCTGAAGCAATCTTGGGCCTCGCTCAAGAGCCCAGTGCTGACATTACTCTGCTGATCCTGGGAGTAAAACCAGCAACCTTCTGATCACAAGTACTAACCCACTGAGCCATACACCACACCTGAAACCCCACTCAGCAGCGGCTGGGACGGCCAGCAGTAGCTGCAGGACGCTGCACACCGTCCCAGGAAAGCTCAATGCTTCTAGTGCACGACAGAACAGAAAGACCTGTCGACAAGCTCTTCGCCTTCATCTTCAATCTTAACCCACAAGGCAGCGTGCTAAAACGATGACTGCGCTCCAACCACAGGTCTGCTGACGACATCACCAGCACACACCTGAGCATCAATGACAGGACGGTCTACAGGGGCTCAGGCCCCAAGTATCAGCAAGACCAAGTACTAGCAAGTCACTGGCTCCAGGAAGCTGAAGCTGCCCACACTCTGCATGGCGGGGTTCTGGCCGTCGACATTGTTACTTACTATTGGCTGCTGTACTTATATTGTATTTCATTTTGTGTTTGTTTTACAATCATCTAGCAGGGTACATAACCCATACTGCTACGGCAAGACATTCAGCTTCGCACTTAACGTAAATGTTAAATAATGGTGAGGAAATGAAGCCACTTTGGACCGCAGCTTATGATGAGCAGGTTAATGAGGCAACCACCTAGTGTATTTGTTTAGTTACAATGAAAGCATTTCGGGGGGGGGTCTCACTCACCGTCTTGCTTTTCTTGATGAGCGGCTGTCCATTAAGCCTCAGTCTGTTCTGATAAAACGCGTCGTCAATTTTGCTGAAGGAAACGGAGAGCATTTCCTCAGACACAGAGCAAAGGGTGTCAGGCATAGGGGCTGGCTTGCACTGCAGAGGCCAACTGCTCCACCCCTCCCCTCCCCTCATCATTTAGCGACTCACTGTCGGGGCACATCCAGGCCTGCTCTGATGATGAGGTCATAACGAAGGGACGGCACAACTCTCTCCTGGTCTTTGTAGTTTCTTGGCAGATTAGGGTCATCTTCAGGTTCTTCTTCATCACTGGCCTCTAGGTCAGGTTCTTCGTCTTCATCCTCCTCTGCAGCCGTGTGCTTTTTATTTTTACTGCCTTTTTTTGAGTCCCTGCTGCCCTTATACCTTGCAGGGGCCACAGGCCACACCTGGGGATATTTCCTAGATTCACTTGCCCCTGATGTGCCAGAATAGAAACCAAACCGGACCAGTGATGCTGTGCGGGGACTCCATCCCGAATGGACTGGATCTGGCAAGAGCCGTGTTGTGGGGACTCGTCCAATAGACTGCCTGATATGCAGAATCTGCATCCATAACCGGCTCATGGTCCCGCCTGTACACATACCATAGCACAGCAACAAGCAATTTCCGAGTGACACTTCCAGTACAGTACAATCAAAGCCAAAAAATATTATTCTAACCTTACCGTAACTTCAGTGAACTAGACGCATATTATTGATGCTTTATAATGTTCACCAGTGTGCAAGACGAGTGCCTGCGGTCTAGTTTGTTACTCATACCAGCACCACCATATTCATATACTACCTCTCCGGCGGGAAATCTGATACCTCTCGGAAAATATATACATTTCTGAAAGCCCGTAATCGTTTTATATACCAAACCTCCACAGTTAAAAAGTATAAATTCCCGCACACCTCCGACATGCCCGTAGCCGCTCAATATAGTGCCAAATACACTGTCCTAAACCAGCGACACCTATACCGTAGTCAGGATAAGGACACTCCAGCTTATTTTATTAACCTTAAAGATCTTCCGTGCCTCCTGTGTAGTTGCGCGCATGGTTTTCACCTTCGGTCGCTGCGGTCTTTCACCCACATGATGAAGTCAGAAAAATGCGACATAGACGGGCACCGAGTAACGGGCGCCCCCTGACGGGCATTAACCAAAGCGGCGCGGCAGGCAGACGCGCGCACTCAGGTCTCATAAACGCTGCGCACTCACGCTTTCAGCGTGATAAAAACCATGACAATACAACATTAGAGGTCGCTACAAGACCGAAAAATGCAGATCTGTCCTGCCGTTTATATACAATTTCGTTTTTTAATTGTGTGTATAAAAATACGTGTCGTAATAAGAGTCTAAAACATGCAAAAACATGAAAAACCTATTCATCAGAGCGTTATATATTGTCTTGTTGCATAAACGATGCCTATTTTAATCTGAGAACGCAGCATAAATCTGAAACTTAATTAACAGTCATCTATCCTCCCCCATTTCGCTTATCCAGCCAAGAGGTGTAGAGCGTTGGGAATGAACTGGATTTCAGAAGGGTACTCAAAAGCTTTTCAAAGAGCTAAACCACATTTTACAGCTGACATGATTTAATGATGCATATTTCAATAGCTCAATGTTGGTCTATGCGTACCCTTTCTTGTCTTGTTGAATTTCAACAACCATAACGCAAATAAACTCCAATAGGCTGATAGAAAACAAGTGTGTGATACTGCACTCTTCCAGTTTCATGATCTTTTGAAATATTACATTGATATTAATGAATATGGTGACTGACGGTTCGGATTTTCTCGTTTCTGTCGCTGTCACATTGATGGCCTCGTGCAGTATCCCTCACTCTTCCCATCGCATCTTTCCGTCTGTACCTTTTACTCACGTGTCAGTCGCGCTTGTTTGATGGATGCATGCAAAAAGCAACTAAGTGCGGGAATAAACAAAGAATAATCAAATTGCTCTTTGGCAGATTTAAAAAAGCGGCTGTGTTCGCATTGTCGTATTGAAATGGGTATGTATGCATGGGGCAGGTTGGGGCGCGCGTCACACGCACAGTTCCGCTATAAAACCGCTCGCTCCTGAGCCACCCTCTTTCAGAGAAGCAGCACGCGCTGAAACTGGTCTAAACAAATCCACCTGTTGGTCAGACTAAGCAGCAAAAATGTTTAAAATGACGGCCGTGGCTCTCGGATTGTGCTTCATAATCCTCTCTGTTTCCGCTCAGGTATGGTTACTTTTTTTAAGTGTAAAGGTAGTTTTTACCGTGCGACTTTAAATTTTAGATTTTATTGTTGCCATATTTAGATTATTTAATTTCATTTGTTACTAGTAGGCTATCATTTTGTTGTAATTTGTTTTTGCTGTAAATTCATATTTTAATCTAATAGCAATGACCTAAAATCAGTTTTGAATAGTGAAGGCACTGTCGTTTCATTGAACTGAACTCAAGTGAGACAACCTTCCGGAGTTGGAGGAAGCATAACGAACAACTGAAACATTTTATTAAGTGCAGAGTATATGTTCATTGATTGTCACTGACCACTGTACCGACCCTGAAATAGTAAAAACAGCTATTTGTAGTAAAATAATCTTTTTCTTTCGCTTTTTAAAATGAAAGTTTTATGTTTTTTTTCTCAATTTCGATAAGAATTGCTTTCAGTCGTTAATTTATGGAACTCGGTAGAAATAATACGCGTACATTCTGTTCGTGAGTCGGAGACGGTCGGATGACTTATTTAAAACCCGCCATCCTTTCTAATTTACCGGTAGGTAATATTAGCACTGAAAGAAACTCGAGCCAGCATAGAAATACAGTCCGATGCATTGCAATTCGTGCAGGGTCCGAGGGAGCAGAGTCTATAGGAGTTAATAAATGCACTGACAATTTGAATCAGGATTAAAGGTTATCATTGTCCGCAATACAGTGGTGACCTCGCTATTAAATTGTAACCTAAGTGTATTTTTGAGGTGTACTTGAAAGAGAAATCTTTTAAAAAGTTAGACAACTTTTCGTTCGAAAGGTCATCTATCCGATAGGGATTGTGGTATACCCTGGGGGTGGATAGGCGTGTGTTCTGTATTTCCATAAAGCGGTCTTGCGATGAAGATGTAGAAAATAGTAGGTAGTGGTTACAACGGGAACTGTAATCTAGCCTAATTTGTGGGAACTCAATGTTCCGCTCTTTCGGACCATTGTGGCATCGCTCTGAGTGTTGTGAATTAGGGGAACAAAACCTAATGAATTCATTTTCCCTAGTTTAAATCTCAAGATACTACACAATCTACGGGAACCACGCAGAAGAGCACGATGTCGTGGAATGTGACCACCGTGAGCCGCATGAACTCCACCAGCAGCCCCGGAGGTGCGGGGAGCTCCCTGCGCTGCGGCGCCTCCTCGCTGTTGCTTCCCTTCGCCGCTGCCATCTCGGTGCTGCGTGGTCGCTCCTGAGTCATCACTAATATACGGAGGCAATGAAGATTGACATACAGCAGATAAGAGGGAGGAAAAACATCCAAACAGCATACTTTTATTTTTTTATTTTGTCCCATTGACAAATCTAATTTCACCTGAACTGGAAAGGAATCACAAAACGGCTGCGCAAATGAAACCTTTGCAGCGGAAGCTAAGCCGAACACTAAAGAGACCAGGTGCTTATCGGTTTGAGTCCCACCACCTTCGTACCCGCGACGATACGCCTCCGGCTCGTCTGCTGAGCTCGATGACCGCCATGCTCCTCACCATTATCACTGTGTTGTCTCAAACGGGGGCCACTCATATATTAAACTCGCATCATTGTAGGGGTTGCGCGCCTAGGACATCAACAGCCTGAAGTACGTCTGTGATCGGGTTTTAATTGGCTTGTCATGCTAGCTTTCAGATATTTTGGTTTACTGTATTCATTCATAGTCTAATCTACACAGGTGCTGGAACTGTATTTGCATTTAGTAACAAATATTCGTTGTAATTTCTTGGCTCAGTTCCCCGTAATATTAACCCGCAATTGGTTTTTGTAAAACTCCTGTAACCCTTCCATATGTTTTTATATAAAATACGTTGGATGTTTTGTTTCTATAATTTTTAGTTGGGATCTTATCAGGGAGTCTTCTAACATCATGTTTAATAAATCAGTTACACAAAACATTTGTGTCTTTAATTCAAACCCAGAATAGGACTTTCTTGCTAGCAGTCTTGGTTAGAGAGTTCCAGACCATTGGCAGATCTGGGTGGAGGTCTGTCCACATTATCCCCTTACTATGTTTTGGTGGCTGAGTTGGTCTTTCCGTCCCGTCATTGTAATTATTGAACCAGGAGATCAATTTGACTTCAATACGCGGCACAGAGCTGTCAGCTGGTCTAGTATGGGTGTGATCTGTAAAGAAGTCTCTACACTATCCCGCTCCAGGGTGACAGGGGCAGCAGTAGGAGGTTTGAATATCTCTCTCTCTCTCTCTCTCTCTCTCACACACACACACACACACACCCATGGATAGGTCACTATGCAAATTAAACAGGTTGGTTTTTTTCCCAAAGAATGACAAAATTATGCTATCCACAGAACAAGAAGCACTGGTCACCCTCTTGACCTTAGATCACTGTAGAACAGGATGAAAAAAACTCTTCAGAAATGCTGCATTACTTAGTATTTGTACGTTATCTAATAGGTAATACATTATTGTTTCTTGTATATTGGAATTCTTTAGTTTTCACATGGCCCATCATGCTCTCCTTTTTAAGACAGATCCACTCTGAAAAAAAGTACCAATTTGTACTCTTGGGGGTATATTTACTTGTCACTGGGGCTGTACCCTCAAGGGTCTGCCAGTTGTACCCTAGCTGTAGGTAAATGCACCTTATAAGGTACAGAAATTGACTCTGAGGAACATTTTTGTACCATTGGGGTCATATTAATGTTGTTTGTACCTTAGAGAACAAAACTGTAGTGCAGCAGTGGTGTACTGTAAGCGTTGTTATTGAAACCTGTAGTATTGCAGAGAGAGTGAAGCTTGCGGTTTGAGCACAGGGTTAGATATCTGGTGCTCCTGGACCGTTTTCTGCATGATTGAGGGCCTTGTTCAAGAACCAAATGGAATTGTGGTTGTTTTACCGAGGATTCAAACCAGAAACTTTCCAATCACAGGCACAGAGGCTTAACTGCTAAGCCAACTCTCCCCGTTCATAACCATGATGCCATTTTCTGTTTGTAGCTGGTCTAAAAGCTCATACTCTCTCACCTGGCATAGGAGCTTGTCAGGGTAAGGTTGCCCCCCCCCCCTCGTGCCCAGAAACCTGGCTGTGGCTAAGTGGGCAGACTAAGCGAAGAGCACAGGAGGGGCAATCAGTCAGGTTCCTGCACCAGCCGCCAGAGTGATGCCCGCCCCCTGCGCCCGCCTCACCAGCCCCAGTGGGCACTGCTAGCCCCTGACAGAATGTTCCAGCAGTCATCACTGCTTTGGATGGGTGACCAACATCAGCTGCAACAGTCCTGCATCCACACACCTCTTCCCCTCCATTAACTTTAATGATACAAAACAAACATTTGAGTCGCCACCAGCAAAAAATACAATCATGGTGGTGAATTACTTATGAATAGTTTCTGTAAAAACCTCAGTCACAGCCTGGCTGTGTTAAAGCTGGGGCCAGTTAATCAGGGAGTTTGTGACCATGCAGCCGTGCGGACATGGTGACTGTGCTGTCCCTAAGCGGCGTCATTCTCTGTGCCGGTCTGTGTCCCTCCCGGGCAGTCATGGTGACTGTGCTGTCCCTAAGCGGCGCCATTCGCTGTGCCGGTCTGTGTCCCTCCCGGGCAGTCATGGTGACTGTGCTGTCCCTAAGTGGCGCCATTCGCTGTGCTGGCCTGTGTCCCTCCCAGGCAGCGAGGCCACTTGCCTGCTTGATTAATGGAATCCTGATGGCCTTCCCATTTCCAGCTTTGCCTGTTGAATATAAATGGCAGGACTTAGAGCGAATCATTGATGATTCTTCTGACCGGTTCCCTGACACCCGTTTTGGCTGTGAGCTGTGAGAGTTCATGTGGGCGGCAGCACCAACGGCCTCGTGTTGTGAGGAACATCACCCTGGAGGCACCTCCCAAACCGTGAATGCAGCTTGCCCAGGGGTTAAAGCCAGGAAGCATGTCCATGACAGCCAGAGCTGCCCAGACACCGTCTGTGGTAAAACGAAGCAGTTTGCAGCCCGATTTCTTCAAAGCAAAGACATTCATATATTATTAAGCCATACAGTTTAAGATTATGAAATGAAAATAATAATAGTTTTTCCCTTTGACGTTGCTGAGTGGCGTGTGAAGAAACGTGTGTTTCAGTACCTCCAGCAGGAAACAATCAGCATGAAGTTTTAGGCACGATTAAAAATAACCATGAAACTGATATCATGCAGCAGCAGGCTGCTGGAGATGGCTGCACTGCTGGCTGGTCTGGCCGCTGGCTTCCAGTTTTACTGGAAGATCAAGGTGCTTCCGGCTGTGACACACAGCAGGAAGGTCACCAGCTCACCACGGCCCTCTTCATTTCAACACGGTGGCGTGAGTGTTACTGGGCCGTTCTTTCCAAAGCTCCATAAACACTCTGGCAGCACCTTTCAGCAGTCTGAACCCACCCCCCTCCACCACCCTGCAATCAGGGGCCCCTGGAGAGCCTTTGTGTCCCACAGCATCCCAGGGGCACTGGGGCAGTGGTCCAGGTGGCGGCAATGTTCACTACTATTAAAACCATCATCTGCATGCCCCCCCCCCCCCGTTAGCCACGAACAATCACTATATTGTGGGGGGAAGTGGGGGCCCCAGGAAGAACAAACTCACCAAGCCGGAGTGAAGAACAAATAAAATGATGTTTGAGTATTAAAGTGTATAGTAGTTACTTTAAAAGATAAAGAATGTGCACATTATAAAGTGCAGGCCTCACTCTAGGGGGGGGGGGTTGCAAAGAAGTGTATTCTGTTATTAATCTGTCTTCTTGTAGTCTGTGATTTGTAATATGACCTGTATGTTTTATCTTAAATTGTTTTGGTGCAATATATTTGCCGTAACCTAATCGAAACGACGACCAAGGTCACGAAAAATGCAAAATGCTACCTTGACATATGAGGAATGTCAGAATGGTGTGTAAGTAGCCAGTAGAGCGAAACAAGCAGGAAGAGTTCTGAGAAGCTTCTAGAAGCAGCCATTAGGCTAAAGCAGAACATGCTGTAAGTGTGTGTCTCTGGAAATGCTCCCCGCTGGCTGCAGTATCAACTAATTAAGACATGGAATCTCTCACCAGTTTAAGACTCATGTCTTTAACTTCCTCAGCAGCCAATGTCCACCCAAAATGGCCTGGCGAACTGGGCAGAAGATCCAGCCCCCCACACATACAGCTGCGACCAGATCTGAACCCAGAATCTGGCACTGCGCAGCCATAGAGCTTCCTGCTGCCCTCAGACCTCGGCTCTCGGGGACAGCAGGCTCCATGGGCAGGGGGGACAGTACACTGGCTGAATTATTAACCGACCCGATGAATTATACAGCGGCCAGCCACGGTCCTGTTACGCTGGCAATCGTGGGACTGGGGCCCCTCTCTACCTGTCAAGGACTCACCTGACTCCCCCGGTTCCCATGGGAACATTTTTTTTCACATGATCACATGACAAAGGCCCCCATTGTCAGGGGCACGAGGATGGCAGCAGGAGGGGAGTCTGAGTAGCTTCATTTGTCAGACAGGTTCCTTCTCTCTCTTTTCATCTCCCTCCATCGCTCTGTCGTCTGTCACACCCATCACATGCATTGTTTTTCTCCAATTTTCTCTCTTGCTCTCAGGACGGGGGGGTGAGATTAGAGCTGTGATGCACGTGAGGGTGAAGCTGCCTTTTGGTCCCTGGCCACTCCCCCCGGTCATCAGGGCCCCCTCCCCCACCACAAACACAGGCATTTGCCTGGGGAACCTTGGGGTGTTGGGGGCCGAATTTTTCTGGGGCCACTGAGCCCGTCTCAGGCCCTGCTGAGGCACCGTCACAGCGCCCCCTCTCCTGCACTAACCCACCACCCACACACTTGTCCCAAACAGAATTGTCTCGCAAAACAGAGGTATCTGGTCACTTTCAGTGACTCCTCTGTAACTCCACTAACACCTTGGATCCATCCACGTGCCACGTAACTCTAGAAGCTTCCGTTAGCATGCCATCGTGGGTCACGCAGCCCCACCCTCAGTCCAGAAGCTGCTGCAGGCTCATCGATAGCCGAACCTTCATAAACAGATCCGATGTCCGGATGGCTGCAGGGGAGGGGGGGCTGTAAGCTTAAACGTGCATCCCTACCTGTCCTTAAACATGATGCTCCTCCCATACTCACACATCGTTTGGCCTGGAACATCACACACACGAGCATCGTCTGCGGGACCTGCGCAAGGAAGCCCACCACACACACGAGCATCGTCTGCGGGATCTGCGCAAG
>JABFEA020000029.1:20236732-20251327 GCA_019775915.2 Cyphomyrus plagiostoma | reverse complement strand
TGAACCCGTGTACCGCAGGCATCCCAGAATGCCTTGCTGAACCCGTGTACCGCAGGCATCCCAGAATGCCTTGCTGAACCCGTGTACCGCAGGCATCCCAGAATGCCTTGCTGAGCCTGCTTCCTGTCCTTCAACATGTCACGACTAGTGTGCAGTATCATTGTGTGTCAGTGGTCCCGGCTAGCAGTAAGGACTGAAGGCTACTTTCCCTCACCCATCTTTCATTTGTTAGGATTTGTTTCAGGGGAATGTCAGCACTTACACCCCACTGTGGACCTTGATGGACGCAGTGCACTGCGGGATCCCGAAGGAGCCTGTGTCGACCACCTCGTCACAGCAAGTCATCATCCTCCCAAGTCCATTTGGTTCCGTGAACAGGTCGATCCGGGGAACGCTGTAGTCCTGGAGCCAAAACAGACCCACGGATCACACACCAGGCTCTGACTGGGCATGGATCACACCAGGCTGTCACTCCTGTCCACCTTACACACTAATTTTGTCATTCAAACATTTGTGGAGTTCATATGTACGCGGTAGTACATGCATATGCAGGGAAAGTACCAGTACAGACAGAAGCCTTCTTTTGCGAATAGCAGGCAATTGTGGTTGGTAACATGTAAGAACATGCCGATTTATACAACCACGACCTACCATCCCACCAAAACTGGAATTGGTTAAACTCATTGTGGCTCTTTCAATGCACCGTGATCTATTTCCATCCGTATTCCTGCTGCACATATTTCATTACTTATTTATTGTTTCCTCATTCTCATGTTGCACTTGTCTTATCCCACAATGCACCTGTCCCCTTCCATGAAACTGTGGCATAAGAATTTCCTTTGAACACACGTGACAATGAAACATGAACCTTAAAGCAAACATATGCCTTCCATGGAATTAGAAACAGAACAGAAAGTACAACAGCTTTGGGGAAAGCAGGCAAGGCGAAGAGCTTCTCACCTGGACAGCGAGCCGGATAGAGCCGATGATGGTGGGGGATGTGGGTGTGTCCTGCCCGGGATTCGGCTCCTGGGCCCAGGCATTCGCCAGATCTATGCAGCCCTCCTCCAGAGCGATTGAGTTCCCTTTGAATCCCGGCTTCTCATACAGGAGCCAGCTAGAACAAATTCCAGTGTGTCAGGACAGGTGATCTGGGTGTAAAGGGCATGGGGAAGCTGATGCAGAACCTGCTGCACTGCAACTGGAGAAGAAGTTCTCCAGAAATTGCCTCAGGTGTCCACAGAGAGCTTCGATACAAGTTACAGCCACTCTGCGTCACACGTACCACCCTCTGACGACGCGGACCGAGATCACTGGAGACAGTTTCATGGAGGTGGCGTCATCCACATCTCCGTGGACCTCGTAGGCACTCCCCTCCGACAGAGCCCGCTCGTAAAGGACCATCTACCGTGAGAGACACAGGGGGGGTAACTTTGTAGCCTTGGCTACTGTGCAGATGCTGTTTGGAAATGACATATGCAGAGTCACGCTAGGATGCTCTAGTGATGATGCAGAGCAGGTCACCTTTCCCGGGCGCTTGTGGAAGCCCTTCTCACACGGCACCTGCAACGCAAAGGGAAACACGTTAGCCTGTCCATCTTCCTCCAGCAGGCCAGCAAAGACCTCCAGGAGTGAGGCTGAATGGATGTGCAGGCTTTAGAGTTTGGATGGCATGCCGTTTCTCTGGGCCCAGCACATGTGAGCCAAGCCTTCATGATACACAGACTCAGCCCGCATACAAACTGGAGGTATGCAAATGTAGTGGCAAGTCTAGATAAATTGTACGCAAAGGCAAACATTCTTCTTTCCTGTAATTGCCAAAAGAAATCCTTGGGGCAATTGATTCTGCGATAATATTGCAAATTTACTGGTTTCATAACAGAAGTCCATTGACAAACAATTCTTAATGTATCTGCACATACTTTACACACAGACATTTTCTTTTTAAGTCATAATTTTTTTTGACTGACTCATTCAGATCAGTTCTTGCCATTTTGCTGTTAATTGAAATTCTAGTCACTGACTCCCAAAAGTTAACCAAACACAAATGTTTGGTGTTTTATGTTATTGCAAAGGAGTAAGTAACTACAAAGCAGCAAATTATGCTTGTCAAAGAACCTTTCAACTCAGAACAGCTAATTTAGAACTATAATCTGGGTTTCAATTTATGAGAACTTGAAGTTTTACTTTAAACTTAAAAAATTTTAAACACTAAAAATGTGGTATATGTCTGTAAACAAATGAAATAATGATTTATGTCATAAAACCAGGAAATTTGCTAAATTGCTGAATTTACCCTGTATGGGATCAGACAGGCAGGCTCTGCCCCAGTTTTTAGCGGGAAACAAAATGGCAGGGAGCTACTGAAGGGAAATATAATCTTATGTCTCTTTTTGTTACAACTGGGTACACAGGACACCCTGCAGCTACAAATTCCTCTTCCTGTAAAATGAACAGCAGTAAAATCTGACATGATAATGAGGATCGGGATGTAACAGCCTGTTCTTACAGGCAAACAGTATCAGACAAGCTACACACTTCATTTCCGGCAAATTTTCTCAGTTTTGAACGCTGAGAGTTTGCTGGGTTTAATCCAAAGCTACATAAGTAAAACACACAAGTTCTGCTCTGTCCCTTCCATAATCAATTATGAAGAAGGAAGACGTGATTCATCCGGAAACATCCAGAAAAACACTCGCCCACAGAGCCGTGACTAAGCCAGTCGCACCCGCCGTTCCTTCAAAATGGCAGCTTAATGACTCACTCACCTCAGCATGTCCAGCATGGAGGCTGGATCTGGATGCCTGCTGAATCGGGATCAGGCTAGTAGGAGCTAACGGTTCCAGAGCATTGGGTGGAATGCTGTCCGTAGGGGCACAGCCCTTACCATCACCCCGGTCAATTCCAGACAGAGAAGCATTGGCATCAGTTTGCCGGGGACCACCTTCAGAGCTTCCTGCCTCTGTTTTGTCCTGAGAGAGTAGCTTCCCCAAATAATCTGGAAGCTTAACATCGGCAAAGGAGGGAGGGGGAGGAGGTGAGGAGAGGCTCAGCACTGACTGGTGCCCATTGCCAGGGGACACGTGTGACTCTGTCAAACCAGAGGCTGCCCCCAGCTGCAGCGGTAAGGCTTTGCTGCCTGTTGCGGAGTCAGGCTCATTGCCAGGTTTCTTGGAGACCCTGGAGTTGGTCATGAGACTGGAAAGGATGGAGCTCTTTCCCAAGCGAGAACTAACTGTCCCTGAATCCTCAGTGGTCTCTGTCCCCGCCTCCCCTCTCTCTGGCAGGCCAGAGGGCTGGATCTGCTTGAAGAGCAGGCTGTCTTCGGTGCTGGATCGCTTGGGTTGGAGCTTGCTCCTAGCTTCTGCACTCTGCAACTTGACCATCATCCCAGGTGATGGGTCCTTCAAGGCCTTTTTCTTCCTCAGGCCGAACTGAAACTCCTCAGGGTCAAATGTCTTCTCAAAACGGTCTTCTCTGATGGCCGGCATGGCAAAAGGGGGTGATGTGGACTTGATGTGGACATGCTTCTTCAGGGGAATGGAGAAGGGTGCACCCAGTTTCTTGATGTTATGTATGAACTCCTCAAACTCATCAGAGGTATCCAAGGTGTCATCCTCACTGACGGAAGCATCCAAATTCCTTTCAGGTTTCTTCTGCTTCTTCACAGAGCTCTGGTCTACATCTAACCAGCTGGAAGGACTGTCTTTTTGGGTCGGCAAGCTGCGTGAAGTTAATGGTTTGTTTGTAGGGCCCAACTGGGAAGTGCCTGAAGTTTGTTTCATAACCTGTGGCAGAGACGATAACTTTGAACTTTTAAGTGCCTCAGAGACTGAGGAGGTACTCCCCACCTGAGTGCTTGCCTGGGTGGACTTTAACCTTGGCAGGGATCCTTGACAGAGTTTCTCCATCTGCTTGAGGGAACCTGGTTCTTTCTTTGATACGTCCTTACTTTCCACCACTCTCATAGTTTCCTGTGCCAACTTCACCGGTTCAATTGATAAAGTCCACCGGGTCTCAGTGTTCTCCTCAGAAGGTTTCCCAGGCTGAAGACTCGACCCTGTGACTTGACCTTCCTCACCCGTCACTCCACCTTTACTCTCCATCTTCTCAAACATATTCTCCTGACTGGGTGAAGGGGGCACCTCACCATTTTTAATTGGTTTTTCTGTGGTGACAGCATCCATTGTCTTTTCACCTTGCACCTCTATCTTCTGTCCCTTTTCTTTGTCTTCTTGTACTATAACAGCATTGGGTTCCGAAGTCCTATCTTTGTGAGGCTTTATGGCCTTTCCATCAGAAGCCTCCTTTTGCTTTCCTTGTTCCCCAACTTGAGACCCATGCTTCAAACTGACATGAGAGCTTTCTGTCTCCTGGGTCACAGTCATTACAGCTTTGGATGTATCTAAGCCGTTTTCTACAGGGTAATTCTTCTCAGTAGATGTTGTAATCTCTGTGGGAGCTGGTAACTTTTTGTTTGGTTTTTGAGGAATGTCTTTCTGCGGTTTCTCATCGTTAACCTGGTCTCCATCTTTGGTCTCAGAGACGTCAGGTGACGCAGGATTTGTTGACACAGGCTTTATTTCAGGCTTGGAAACAGGGCAGATCAGGTTTGATGAGGTGACTTCTGGAACAGTTCCTATAGATGCTGTGTCTGTGCTCCCTTCCTGCACAGTCCCAGGGGGTATAACTGCTGTGGTGTTTGCAGGTGCAGCATGGATGGGGGCCTCCAGTGACACCTGTTCCACGTCTACATTTTGCTGTTTTGCATGATCGGACTGAATGTCCAACACCTGTGGCGGAGATACATCTGCTCCCTTCTGTGTAACTGTCCCACTGTGTACATCACAGACACTTTCTGTATTGGTGTTGCTTTGTTCTGTGGTTACTTGAACAGGACTGTTGGATTGGGTAGTAGATGTATTATTGTCCATTTTATTTTGGTTACTTTGTTGGTGTTTGTTAGTGTCCTGATTTTTTGCAGGCAGCGTAGTTAATGCTGATGATGCAGCAGCTGCTTTGGACACCCCAACATCTTGAGCAGCTTTTGAGGTACTTTCTTGGGTGGGTGTGGGAGCCGGACTGCTATAGACCTGGGAAGCAGTTACGGAATCTCCTGGGGGACTTTCTGCACCAGCATCTCTTAATACCTTCCTGGGTTTTTCACTTGTAGTTGTTCTGCTGTCACTCTGAGGCTCATTTACCTTTGTAGGGTCTTTGGCGTTAGGTTTCTTCAATTTGCTGTCCAGCTGCGAGGGGGACAATGGTGACTCTCTCTTACTGCTGACTGTTTCCTCAGTCACTGGCTGAGCTGACCCATGCATTGGCCGCAGAAGCTGACTTCCTACCTGGGTCTCTGTAGGTGAATCCCGTACGAGGCTGGGTACATCAACTTTCTCTGGTGCTTTTGTGCTAGGTTTATTCTTCCTTGTGCTCTGATCAATGGTTTTCTTGGTGGGGGACAGTGGTTCTGGAGACGTGGGTTTGGGCAGTTTGCTTTTTGTGCCTGTGCTTTGCTCACTGCGTGCCTGCAATCGCTTTTTAACATCGCTGGGATCTTTCATTGTAGCCTGGGTTTTAACTGGACTCTTTTGTACCTGCTCAGAAGAACCTCTCCGGGCTCCAGCACCTTTCTCTAGGATACTTCCACTAGTTGGGCTGACAGGTTCAGGGTTTTCTCTAGATTTCCGTCTATTAGGTTTGGGCCGTACCTTTGGGGGTGCTACTGTAGGGGAGGGTTCCGTAGGTTGGCCAGCTCCTGCGGTCTTCTGTTCAGGTGTGTTCTCCCCCCCAGTGCTTTGCTCTGTCACCGCAACCTTTCCCTTGTCTTTCTGCACCCTTGATTCCAAAGGTAAAACACTATCAGTAACAGCAGAAGATTCAGGAACCAATAATGGTTTCTGAATTGTATCCGTTGGTGACTTTTCAGGAAGTTCAGCCACCTCAGCTTTATCTCTGGGTGACCCTTCATTTTCTGTGAGGACCCTGACATCAGCTGTTTCACTTACAGAACCTGACTGGGCTTTGTCTGTATCAGCAGAAGTTTCCTCTGTTTCTAACTGGTCTTTGGTCCTCCCAGTCTTATCCTTTGGTTCAGAGGAAGGGGATGAGTCTTCAGACTGTACTACATTGGAGCTGGTCTCTGATTGGGCCCCATGTCCTGATGATGTCACCGATAACACTGGTCTGCTGGCCCCTGCACCCTTGACTTTGGCTGCCCGTAAACGAGATTTCTTCCCCATCGCTGCAGCACCCTGCTCGCTCTCCTCCAAGCCTGCATCCACTCCAGTTTGCCCGGCTGGCTCAGGAGATGGTCCTACCACCTTGATGACATGGCAGCTCTGAGCTGTACGCAGCCCCTCAAATAATCCCACTTTCGCTGCAATGTCAGTTGGTGTCCAGGGGTCCTCTGCAATCTCCAAGTTCACCTTTTTGGGTTTTGGAGGCCTGTGGAAGGAAAAAAAAAAACATTTAAAAAAATCAGCCATCGGTCCTGAAGACAGCGCAGAAGCAGCTGTGACACAGTGCAGACAAGGCCACCATGATCAGGTGCGAAGAAGCGACACAGGCTGCAGCAAACTATGCATGACAGAGGTGCGTCAGTGTGACACCCAAGCAGGTGCATCCAGCCAGAAAATCCTTCTCACAGCCTACAGTATGTAAAGTGAAACTGCCCCCATTGAAATGTGAAATATGTCAGAAGCCTGATTAATATGCAGCTTTTGGGACAAGAAAATAAACCTATCAGGACCTAAGGGCCATACTTGGCGTGGGTGGGATTTCCCGAATGGAGCCAAACACCGGAGTGCAAAAGTGACATGGCGATGTGAGGAGTGCCGGGAATCTCCGGCGTGAATGCCGACTCGCTCCAGGTCAAAAGTTAACTTTGCAGAGTTCGGCAAACAGAACAAGGCAAAACCTAAAACGACTGGCAAGGTACCTTATCATCTAAGAGTGCATTTATTTGTAAGGTTTACTAAGGATTGTGACAAAACTTACTAAATAAACCAGAACTAAGCATAAATAGAAATGAAATCCTTCCTATCAAATGTAGATTATGACCGGACATTTGCCCTCTCTGACTGCTTAACTGCTCTATTAAACTACATTTATAAACCCATATTGGAAAAAAATCCATCAAGCTCACACCCAAATGTCACAGAAGTCATTAATCAAGTTTCACAAGTTTCATCTTATAATTCATGGCCTGCAACAAACACTACTGCAAAAAGTCTCAGCAAATGAAAGTGACTTCATTTTGTTTTTTAACTCGTAAGTTAAATTCAGCCATGGGCATCTTGTTTGATATTTTTGCTTCGTGTAGCAAAAACAACAGAAGCAAAACGACAGCATTAGCTGTACAGCTGACACAAGGGGCTGGAAAACTCAAAGAAAAACATACAGGACATTACCCAGTGGACTCTATGCTCCGCTACAGAATTTAACAAGCAAGAAAAACAACTAAGCATTCTATTTTTATGACCTGACAGACGCGTGGGCCAGCGGAGTCGAGGTTCATTCAGTAACTCCTCTCTGTAGATTCCACCGGGATTAAAGTCTGCCTTGTTTCCTTTTGTATTCAGACTTAAACTTGCCAGCCAAAATTTCAGGCTACGCTGCCTGAGTAGCGGTTGCTAAAATGGAGGGAGCCGGGCTCGTACTCACAGTATGACCTCTGCTTTCTGTGGCTGCCTGGTCACCGCACTTGCCGAGTCCTTTTCTCTCTTACATGCCTCCTTGACGGTGTCATCCGTGCTCACATACACCTTCTTGGCAAAGACCTTTTGGCTCTGCGACAGCTTAATGCTCCTGCGCTTGGTCGTGGTGCTCGGCGCCTCCTCCTCTGGGACGGGATTCTGGGTGGTACCCTCCTGGCTCGTAACGGCTGCTTCCTGGTACACATCTCTGTTTGTTCTTCCCTCCCCGAAGGGTTCTGCTGCAGATACGGCTATCGCCGGCTCCTCAATAGCACCTCCTAGTGGGGGCAGGGATAGGGCAGTAGCCTCTGGAGATCCTATCACTCCCGCGGAGACCTCCTTTGCAACCTTAACTGGCGGGGGGGCTGCAAATGCAGCAGAATCCAAGCCAGAAGTCAGACAGGACTCCGGCCCACCTGAGTGAGGCTCCACCTGGCCCAAAACAGGGAGCGCGTCTCTGCCGAGAGGCTCCGCTGAATGAGTAGGAAGCTCCACCTTATTCCCCAGCTCTTGAGCGCGGTCTGGCAAAGAGGACGACGTCGCTCCCTGGGATTTAAGCTTGCGCCTCCCCGAGTTCCTCTTCCCCATCGTCTTGCTGTCTGCCTCCGTCAGGGTGGGATCCGAGCTCAGCAGGTCTGTGGATTTTGACCCAGTCCCATCAGAGCCGGCAATAGTGGGCTTGTCTGGCGCCTTGGTGGGCGCTATTCCCTCTGCAGTGCCGTGTGGCGCTGCCACGCCCTTGGGGCTGCCCTTCGCGACGGTCTTCAAGTTCTTCTTCACAGTGGTGCAGATGACGCCCCGGCCCACATCAGCCGCCTCCCCGCTGCAGATGCTGGTCTCCTCCAGGTACACTTGTAGCTTCTTGCAGACATTCCCCACCTCTCCTGCGTCAGTGTGAGCTCCTCCTGGCCTCTCCCTGCTCGACGTTCGCGTGCTACTGTCACGTGCCGTCGCCTCGAGCAGGCTGCTCTGGCTGTCGCTGTCGGCAAAGGGGAGGTCGCCCTCGCCCTGGCTGGACAGGCTGCCCCCCAGGTCTGCTTGCTCGATGCACAACTCTGGTGCGGAAATGTGGGGGAACTTGGCCTCTAACTGCGGGCTCCTCGTCGGGGTCCTCAGCACCTCCGGCTCTGGGGGGGACGTGGGGCTGCTGTCCTGACCTGGGGGGTCATCGTCGGAGGTCTCAGAGAGGCTCCTACTGCTCTTGCGCCGGCGAGTGCTGAAGAAACTGCCGATGCGAGTGAGGACGCCAGCCTTCTCCGCCGAGCCCTGCGTGCGAGACATACGCCGATGGGGTCAGCGTGGCCCCTGCGACAGTGATGTGCTGCCCAGCAAGGCTGCTGCCACTTTCTGGATCAAGGGCTGCGCCACTGTTTCCACTTTAACATCACAGCCCCCAAGCCTCCCCTTTGAAAGTCCTCTAGAAATCAAGTATTTTACTTGAAATAAACCACATAATATATAAAAACAGACATTTTCAGGACTTACTGACTCAGAGACATTTGAAACCCGTTAAGCATGGCATCTTTCCTGTACTGTGTAAAACTTTCTAACAGAAACACACTGTATTCCCTTACTACTTTCAAAGTACAACCAGTACATATATAACAGTATAAAAACGTAAGTATCAGATCTGAAGCAGTTTCCTTTTCACAGATTATTATACTCACTAAACCACCATCAGTTTCGCACTCGTTGATGTCTGCGTTTGGGATGCTGCGTAGATAACAAAAGAGAACAAAGTGTGAGCCGGATCGGGAGCTTGTTGTGGGGACAGTCCCCACCTCCGCCCTCCCTAAGTGCGCTTCCCCGCGTTACGGACTCCTCCTTCCAGACTGTGCCACGTTTTCCGAGGAGCAGGGAGGACTAGGCAAGCGTGACACAGAGCGAGGAGAGGCGGGTCCAGCTCGCCGAGCCAGTCCGCCTTTACGCTCCAGTCGGTGCCGTTAAAAATATACTGTAACTTCAGTCCAAAGACGTCCCTTAGAGCCTTTCCATCTAAATTTGTAACTTATATATCGGTCATATACGAGTACATTCTAACCAAATTCAGAACATATGAAACAGTTACACCAGACTGTATTCCTGCAGATCAAAAGCACACACTGTAGCCTATGTTAATATTCGCAACTCCTTAGTCACAGATATGTAAATATATCTAGAACGAGCAAAAATAAGTGTTAAAACTAAAACGCACAAGACACGCTAATCTGAACAAAGGCTAACCAGCAGACGAAGCCGGTATCTTAAATTAGCACATTTATGAAGGCGAAAAAAACACTCAATCGGTGATCACCAAACTTGCCTTTCTGCCATGACTGATTCCTTAAGAGCCCGAAAAGCACGCGGAGTAAGTCGGCGGCTCACATGGAGCTGAGCGCACGGACGCTGCCCAAATGCTGCTTCTTTAAAATCGTTTTCTTCCTCGTTTCCATTAAACAAGTCTGAACAGGACTTAAGGAGAGGAACGGCAAACTGCAGAGCACGGCAATTAAGCCCCAAAGTTAGCCCACTTCCGTAAGGTATCTACAAGGGGCTTCGCATGATCCGGACACCTGGAGATCAGACTGTCACCTCCTGCCCGGACACCGCCATGCACCTTTTCGCAAAAATATTCAACAACGCCCAGTTGCTTAAATGCCTGGGGAAGGAGTAATCCTTTGGGAAGGGTGGTTATCCTATTGGGATCGATCTATTTGAAACGAGAACCGCCGTGAATGTGAGCCTTGGGTGGAGACGCAGCCCCGGTGCGCCGTCACCCCCTCCGGCGGCCAGTGCAGGTACGCAGCCCCGCATTATTCCCGCCTTATTGATGCGCGAAGAGACGCTTTCCCCTGCTGACAACGGCACCCGTGTTAAACTTCAGACCCTGAATACTCATTCATGCCCCTCCGTGTAGCCCATGCTGTTGAAAAATAAACCCGTTTTTAAATTTATTTTGCACAATAGTGATATAACTGTTCGCCCATGTTGAATATTTCCAAAAGTTCCGGCACGCAATAAAAAAACAGATAAGTCTGGGCAGGTTGTAAACCTAACATACGAGATAAATGCACCACTGTGTCCAGAGTTACTTGTCAGGTTTCTGTCTCATAGGACAGACTGCGTCCGGGGGACAGTGACATGTTTGTACACAGTGTTTACACGCTTAGATTTAAACAAGCAATGCCTATCCACAGTAATCGTGCCCTCTGCGCAACCGTAAACTAATAAAACACAATAAAACTTTACGTGATTGCTTTTGCATTTTTTGTTTGACTGCGAAGACGCTCCCTTCAGAAACAGGCCGCTATGCTCAGTGGCAGCCGGAGACCGGGCCCATGTGACAGGGACGCTGCAGCTGGACGGGCTTGTACGTCAGGCTCTGCGTGCCTCGGCGGTGTTTCCTCAAAGAATTAAGGCGACACGCGTGAGCACATCAATGGATAGTTTCGAATGGGATACTTTTTCTTTCATTTGCAGAACCAGGCGTAACTCTGAGTTTGAAATCCACATCAAAAGCGTAAACAGATTATTGGCAGAAGACGATTTACAGCACTATTTAATTAAAATCCTTGCGAGACTCCGGTTAGATGCGGTCGAGCTTGTATCTAGTTGTACCTAAATCTTACAAGATTAAAATTTAGCAACAAACGAGTGAAGGACGGCGACAAATTTATATATAGGCACCCGCCTTGAATATAATTCTTCATATCAAATTAATTGTACATTTACTGTCTTTGTCAAGAATATTCACCCAAAGAACCGTATTACTTTAAGCACTAAAAGGTACGGCAGCAGTCCACTGCTAGGGATTTAAATAGAAACCTTTGGGCTAGAAATACGTTACACTGCCCCTGTCAGTACTGTGATAAGTACTGTAACTCCAAAGTAAATGAGTACTGTAATGTCACCAGTGCCCCCCTCCACCCTGCCTCACACCCCCAGCTCCGAGGAGCCAGTATGGCTGGGGAAAAGCTCTGACGCGCTCAGCGCCTTGGAGACGGGCATGTGAGTAACCAACCCCCACCTCAGGCTCCACCCCCTAACCCAGCCCAAGCATCTAAATTGCTCAAAACCAGAACCAGTGCCAAGGGCTGCAGTTTGGATTACAAAACAGCCATTCACTGATCACAGTGCGGGAACCCGAAGGCAGACAGCAGACAGGCACAAGTCGGAAGCTTGAAGAGCCCAGAGATGCCTCGGTGTACACAGAGTGCTGGGGCACTTTGTCATGACCGCAGCAGTGGTAGCTGAGTAATGGATGCAAACACAACTACTTAAACAGACCTCTGCCTTTTAATTATGGACTTATGTCCATCATATTAGCAAATTCTCTCCGACACCCTTGAATAGTATGACGGCCCAGCTTGTGTCCTGCAGCCTCTCTCGCTCTCCTCCCCCCGGGGACTGTGAAACAGGCTGAGCCGCCCTGTAGCCTTGGTAACCTCTGATTCTGGCATCCAGGACAGGGCTGGAGGGAGCCCAAGGTGAGCCTCCATCCTGTTTCAAAGGAAGGAGGTTGGTTAGGGCAGTGCATCTGGCACCAGGCTCAGGAATCCAGTCTGGGGAAGGCCTGTTCTTCCCCTTCGAATGAGCCGACGAGGCCCTGTGTGGCCTGCCATTTTAGACACATTCGGTACTTAGCATTACAGATACATAAATATATAATTTGTTCCTACCTATCTTTTTGCCACACTAAATAACTGAAGTAAATATTTCAGAAGTTACTCCAGGAAGAAAGTGCAGACCTGCTTCCAATACTCCCCTCTTCTGGCTAAAGTGCGAACTACACCCTCCATGGAAATCTGCAGAAGAGTTAATTGGTGGACAAATGGACCGGAGACATCAGTTTAAAACCACCTCTAAATTTCCGGCATCAGTTTGTTTGCTCTTTTTCTCAACACGACATTGCCAGCGGGGCTCTGCCCCCACAGCCTGACACCCAACTCCAGGTAAAGCAAAGGACACCGGTGTAACCCAACGCTACACCTGCCCCAGACAAAGGGGGGTAGGCTGTCGGCAGCAAGCTGGACAGGGCTGAAGGTGGTGCCTCATGGCTGCAGCCCCAACCATGATTGTTCTTTTTGGGGCCCCACAGAAAGTCAGTGCAGTGTGTATACAAACCTGTATATGGACGCCAGGACAGTACAGTGCATCGTTATTATTATTATTATTACTATTAGGGAGACAGTGTCACAGTAAAGCCCGCTGGGCTCGGCTCATCGTCATCAGTGAGGTCTCGTGCTCAGGTGGTCCGCAGAGGACGGCCTGCCCACCAGAAAGCTGCTCCTCACTCACCTTCCTGGACCTTCTGCTGGGGGAGCCGGGGCTGGAAGGGGACATGTCAAAGCTGAACATGGAGCTGGCCTCAGACTGGACAGCTGACCCCACGTCTGTCCTCACGCTGTACTCTGTCATCATGCTCACCTGGTCAAAGGACCTGTGGGACAGAGGCAGCACATGGCCATGTCTGTGACGTAGACAGCAACCCTTTCCCGGGCCTGTTGGCTCCCCCTCCGCCTGTGGCCTGGGGGGGCAGGCGCTTCCCGAATTCCCACATCCACACGCAGGGGAACTGCCATATCACCCATGTTGCTGCCCATTTCCTTTCTCTAGCACTAGATGATCTACAGTTCAAAAGCAGCTTAAATGTATCTTTTGAACTCATTTAACACTGACAATCTTGCTAAAGAGTGACAGGCTGTGCTGAAGCCCCCAGGCTGTGCTGAAGCCCCAAGGCTATGCAGGCTGATTGGACCCCTGACTCTGTGCTAATGAATGCCAGCTGCTGCAGTGGCTCAGCCCATCACCCGCGGGGGGTGGGGGGCAGGAGGCCCACTGCCTTGTTACTACAGCCTCCATTTTGAATCACTGAGGCTGAAAAGGCTACTAACTCTAGTGAAGTGCCCTGAGGGTCGCAGGGTGGCAGCAGTCAGCATGGGGGTAGGGGGTGGGGTACTTCCCTGTTTCCTATAAATGTTTTTCTGAATTGAACTCCAGGGAGACAGTGCTACTTCCCCTCTGAGTCATGGGCAGCAAAGAGAAATATTGCTTTGTGCCCAAAGCCAGCCCTGGCTTCCGCCCCCGCGCTGGCCGGTCTGTGGAGACGCGCTCCACTGCACGCGGAGACCATAGACCACGCGGCAGAGTATCTTATTCTAAAGGGAAATACCGCCCTCTAATGGCCCCTTTCATAACACACCATGAGAACAGTTGCCTATTTTATTTATAAATCACTGTCAATACTGGTAACCGACTGGTTAATGACCGGCAATCTAAATAGCTTTAAACCTTTAAAGGCTCATTTGCCTTCTCTACACACAGCACACAATATGCAATAGGATTTCTTTGTATTTAGTCTAACTAATAAATTCAATAGGCTTTGCAGTGATATTGATTGAACCGACGACTGAAATCACCAAACACGTTAAGTATATAAACATATTAACAATTTTTAAACATAAACAATTTTTAAATGACAGATGTTACGTAACATTTAGTTTTTTACGTAACTACATCTACGGAAGCAATTTACATCGAATTTAAAAGTAGTTTGTTTAATACAATAAGCCCAATCGAGCCAAAATAAATAAGAGTGTAGACGGAAAGAAAAGCAGCATAAACTGCTGGTTGGCTGAGTATGAAATGAATTCACCTGTAACCAATGATGATTAACAGGGGCTGGGACATCAGCAGTGGGTAGGGCGGCACTAGTCATACTCGCATTCACCACATAAGGGCGCACGAGGTCTATTTTACGGAAGCCCTGAAGGACAAAACACACCAACAAATTCGAAAACACGCCAGCAAATTCAAAAACACACCAGCAAAAGCGAAAACAAACCAGCAAATTCAAAAACACGCCAGCAAAAGCGAAAACACTACAGCATTAACGGCACTGAAAACGGAAAGGGTATGT
>JABFEA020000029.1:20221190-20232205 GCA_019775915.2 Cyphomyrus plagiostoma | reverse complement strand
CCCCCCCCCCCCCCCCCCCCCCCCCCCCCCCCCCCCCCCCCCCCCCGCGGCCCGCCGCCCCCGCCCCCCCCCCCCCCCACCCAGGGTCTAAAGGGACCTGCTACCTTGTGGTGTGGCAGATTTTTCAGGTTTGCTGATGTGGAGTCAGAACACATACAGACTCACAGACACAGAAACACATACAAACAGACAGACAGACAGATACACACAGACACACACACAGACACACACAAACAGACAGACACACACACAGACACACACACAGACACACACAAACAGACAGACACACACACAGACACACACACAGACACACACACACAGGCACATACCGCCAGAGGGGTGCGGCGCCTCCTGCAAATAGCACAGCACCAGTAACTCCAGTGTTTGTGTATTTTGGCAAAACAGAAGCAATTTGTTGAAAAGACAAAGGGAAGCGCAAACGGCTCAGATGCAAGGTTTCCTCACAGGGCAACATGTTCCTCTATCAGGCTGAAGTGCATGAAACACAGAGGGCTGTACAGAGGCAGACACACACACACACACACACACACAGACAGACACAGACACACACACACAGACACACACGTGCGCGTGCACACACAGACACGTGGACGCACACAGACACGCATACAAATACATACAGAATCACGCACACAGACGCGCAGAAACACACACACACACACAGACGCGCACAAACACACGCGCACACGCACACACACAGCTGTCCTGCGGCCAGTAGAATGATCGCCGTCCTGAGAGCCAGGCCCTCAACCCCCACCTTCCCCAGGGATGCTTGCCAATGCTGTTCATTAGCATGTTACTTTGAAGAAAACCTTCTGCTAAATAAATTATTAATATTAAAAGGAACACAGATGGGTTTAAGACCCAGGGGCTGGGGTGGCACACAGGAAGCTGCCTGTCAGTGTCCCCTCACATAAATACACTCGGTCCATCATCAAAAGATGGAGACCAGGGCACCTGAAGGGGTCTGTCATCGCAAAGCAATATCAGAGGCAAACAGCGCAGGCCAACCGCAAGCTGTGCTGGGAAATACAGGCTACACGGCTTGGGCCGCTGCGGGTTCGAGGCTGCCTGAACTGGGCCGCAGTTTGCCACCAGGACCATTTCCAAGTGGGGGGCGGGTACTGGGGAAAAGAACTGAGTGAGTGATAGCATAGAGAATAACATTAACGCTGAAAAGGGGGGCGTAGCATGTATGCAGCCCCTTCCTGTCGTCCATGAGTCCCAGGGCTGTGTGGAGGCAATGGGAACACAACCCTGACTGTGTCCATCTCCAGTCGCCTGAAGAAAGACTTACTGTACACTATGTGAAAGCTCACACTGTTTTGTAATTAGCTAAGCAATAAATAACTAAATCATTTCTGAGCCAATTACAGCAGCTCCTTACTGGTCACATGACCATAAAGCAATACCATAAACCCCAGTGATCTTTCCATTGTGCCCCCAGAGTAAGTTCAGACACACCCTGAAAGCACACAGGCCTCCAGCCCCAGGGCCGACCTGGACGCCATACAGAGGCTCTTGCACAAGACAGCTGCTGCTTTTGTTAGAGTTTCTTAAACCACACAGCCAGGGGTGGGCGGCTCGAACCCGCCCCGCACGATGCCTTAACCGTCACATGTACACTACCAGACAAAAGCTCCTGCACACACTGAGATTTTCTACATTTGCATGTTACTACTAAAACATCTACTCAATATTGTTTACTAACAAATGAATTTACAGTATGTTCACCATGCGAGTACCTTTATAAGCAAGAAAGATTCACTAAAGTAACCTCCACTGCTCTGTTTCTCGGGATGAAACGGTAACTAGTGCATTTAAAGTTAAAGGACAGCCTAAAACCTGACTATGCCATCACCACACAACCTGTTAACAGGATGTCAGACATGCACTGTTACATACTCTTTCCATGTTATAAAGGAAACTTGTTTTATATGACTTGTGTTTTCATTTATAGTTGTTGACTCAACTTTCCAGAGCTTAACAAGAATAAAAAATCTGCAGTTTATTAAATAAATGGGAAAGTGGTAAAAACCCGTGGTGTGAAAAGGCTTTTGATTGGTCGTGTATCTCAGAAGGCAGTCGGTTGGATCGGGATCTGAAGCCGTTTGCTCCGCACGCACGGACACTACAGAATCGCGTGACAAGTGAATAGCGTTAGCATGGTGTGAGACGGTGCAGTGAGACTCTGCTTTGGGAAAAGCCCAGAAGGAAGGCAGCCCAGGTGAGCGCCGAAGTCAAGACAGCGCATTTCGGCAAATTCCTACAAAGAGCAGAATGGATGAGGCTGCGACACTGACAGGATTCCTGTGTAATGAGCCCCGCTGTCAGCGTCTGCCTGTCCTGACCAGAGACAGGAGCCTAACACTGAACTGCACAGCGATCAGCTCAGCTACACGCCCTCGCTAACGGCGGCGTTTATAAAACGATGGGCGTGATCCTGTTATCGCCAGGCTCCTTAATCACATGTAAATTAGCATAGAGAAGTGCAAACAGGAACCTGTGTGTGTCCCTTTTCATTAGCAAACCACCAGGACTGAGAGGTCAATTGAGGGAAAGGGCCTTTAACCCGAGATGAAGCTAATTAAAATCCTAACAAGCCACGTCCAGCCAGGACCGAGAGCCACTGGGCACCATTCCCCCCCCCCCCCCTCCGCTGCAGTGTCAGCTGACCTGTCACACGTCACTGATTGGCTGAAAATGGAGGCATGGAATCCCCGTCCACAGCTATGTAACAATTTGTTATCTGGAATATGAATGGTTTTCAGTTTCACACTGAAGGAATGATGTGGAGAAAAAAAACCCAATAGCTTCCTGGAGCTGGACCTGCTGCGGAAATGAGCTGTCAGTGGGTGGTGACCTCAGTCACAGCCACCTTAAAGGGTTTGAAGGTTTGACAGCAGGTTCTGTTCTGCTAGACCAGCACACATCTCAGGATGTGACCAGAAACTTCCATAAACTGCACACTATAAAACAACCACTTCCAGCCATACTTCTGTAACGACAGCTGGCTTGGCGGTGTGACGGGTTCTCCGTATCCGCGGGTTCTCCGTATCCGCGGGTTCTCCGTATCCGCATATTCAACCAACCACGGATCGAAAATATTCAGAAAAAAATCCAGAAAATTCATGAAAGCAAAACCAATTTGCTGCACACCAAGCTGGATGCACATGAATTAATGCATATCTTTTGATGCTGGTGAGTGTTAACACTGTGTGTGTGTGTGAGAGAGAGAGACAGGGAGATAATCGATTTGTTTTCTCTGTAATTATATTTTCTATATGTCCTGCAGTGGCTCTACTGCACTACAGACTGTAGGGGAGGATGTGCAGGTTCTATTTCGTGAACAATTGTCATTGTTAACACCCCACAGCACACAACAATGAAATGCATCCTCTGCATTTAGCCCATATGTGACATCGTGACATAGCAGGGGGCAGCTAATTCAGCACTAATCGCTCATGGATACAGGAGGCCGACTCTACTGCTATCTCATGATTTATTTATAAAAAACAAAATGTAAAACATGATGGCAGTGAGGTGTGCACTCTCTGGCCCCTACCTACCATTCACACTTTCACTGTGTTTTGGCAATGGGAACTAGGCCCTCATGCGCATCTGACTGACAATCACCCCTGCCAGCCAGATAACTCAGGCGTAGGGAAGGTCAGAGGACCAACCGCCTGTCCTCTCAAATAACTTGTTGGATTTTAGTAAGTCTGAACTAAATGTACATAAACAAAAGATAAAGTCCACTCTGCCCAGACTACTTTAAATCCAAAAAGTTAACTGGCTAAGCAAGAAATCCTGCTTCGTGGATCAGCCCCGGTCATTCCTGCTTTGTTACAGGCAGGCTAATTGTCACAGATATGGCATTACAGCTTAAGGACTGTAGGTTCCAAACCCAGGAGCCTGAACTGCCCCAGTGAGATCTCCAGCGCCATAAATGGGTTAAAGCGTAATATGATTTGGATTAAAAATAAATCAGGTATTTGGGTGAGGAGACCAAGAGACTGACTGCAGATAAGCCTGACCGAGCACGCCGATATAACAAGAAAACATTAATCATCAGTGCCGCCTGCCTCAGACTCACACTTGCAGATGAGGTGCATTTTTGACAAATGAGAAATGAAGGAAGAGGCAATCACCCAAAGGCCACAGGCTACAGGCTGCTCTTAGGATCCTGCGCATCTGTCAACACACTAACGGCAACCGAATTCCTGATTTTATGGGTGCAGAGAACAAGGAATTTCACTGTGAGAATTTCATCATTCCCCCACAGCCGTCCTGCACCCCTGACAGGGGGCGGATTCTCACTAGAAGGGAATATGAGCAGATAAATAAGCTAACAGCCCACGCAGCCTGACGGCAAACAGCCAAGACAAAGCCAGCTTGGCAATCATATTTCACAGGTTCCTTGCACTGGCTGCATCCTGAGATAATAAAGACGGATGTAAATAGTACATGCAGGCCTATGAATATTACAGCATATTATCACCGTTGCACTGTATGAATATGAACAGCGGTTTTGATATGTATCCCACCTGTGCAGCTTGGACACCTGAACCCTTGGAGGTAATTTAACACAGCCTCTGTTATGTCATGAGGCATGTGAGTAGACATACGCAAACAAACAGCTCAGGGCTGTCAGCAGCATGACAAACAATGAGACCCAACCTGCCAAACTGGACACTGACAATTAAAATACTGCACCAGTCTAAATATTAACTGGAAACTATTGCTACACATAAAATAAATCACCATTAACTTTGGTCATTAATACAATGGCGAGTTCCTAGTAATGTAATGCATGAAATTATTAAACTGCCAAGATTTTGTATTCTCCTGAGTCCTGGGTTTTTGTTTGGTGTTCATGTGTTATTTCCTTTAGCTATTTGGGATTAGTAGGACCTCATAATCATAAAAACCAAACATTATTTTTTTTGAACAATTAGTAATTTTAAACAAAAATGATGTCCTTATATGAGGACGTGGGGTCTCAGGAGGGTATCGCTGTTTAGTTCAGGTTCTGTGAGAATTAATCAGGTGTTTCACTTGAACCTTCTGGAACTGGAGGTGCAGATTCAGAACAGGCGTTCCGGGCAATTCGGTTTCCCATGTTTCCCCCGTCTAACAGGAAACAGAGTTTCCCCTAATATTAAAGCAATATGTGAAATGTTTGAAAATCACTCAGGTACATTATTACATGTGAATACTGTATTGTTATTAATGTACCGAGGCCCAGAGTTGCTGTATACCTGTTTTAACAAGGGGGAACCAAATTTCCTGGATGTCAGGAAATAATATTTCTTGTAATATTTAGGCAAATATGTATGTGAGATGTCTGAAAATAACTCAGGTAACATTATTAAATGTGAATACAGTAGATCGTCACATATATAGTCTTATAAGCAATACTATACCGTTTTCATCAAGAAATTTCTCTATCCAGCGAATGAAATACTTTCATTTATTATCTGTAAAAACAAAAAACATCGAAAAGGCATGTGATGTTTTAAAATATATGGCTTGTTTACCTCAAAAGCTTCGTAAAAATACATGAAAACCACAGCGAAATCGTGTACAAATCAGCGCGTGACAGGGGAAACAGGGAAACTGAATTGGCCGGAATACCGGGAGCGCAAGGCCGTTTCCTCTCCGCCCTGCACAGCGTCTCGGCATGCGCTGTTGCGACTTGCACGTCTTAAAACTTCGCAAGAAGCCGCTCATGCTTGTAGCTCTAGGGTACAGCAGCTGCTCCCAGGAGGGATGCAAGCAGCCCGAGTCGCAGCACGTTCGCCAGGGAAGGTCTCCTGGGAGCCCCTCATCAATCTTTTCCCTCCTGCGCCTCCCAGTAAATGAAACGGAGCGAGTTTATACTCGCCGGGGCGGGATCACGTGAAACCAGACAGGTTCACAGCCCGGGGCAAGAAAGCGCCCTGCCTCACGGGGCAGGCGGCCACCTGATAAAACTCACCCCTATAAAAATAAACGGAGAAATGGCTAATTAGCACTAATTATCCAAAGGCAATTAAAGAATTACCATTTTTTGTGACCAAGGGAATTACTACAACGAGACTGCTGCCTTTTACTGACAAACACACACTCCCGTTACCGCGCTGCGCAGAACTAAGCGCTCGGTCAAAACCCAGTTAAGCGACTTTAAGTCAAGCAGTATCGCATGTTCATTAAGGGGCCCTGCGCGTAGGCCGGCGGGGTCACTCGATGTCTCAGAGCGCAGGAATAGCTTCTATGTGACGGCTGATGTTGAAGAGAACAATTACACCTAAAAACAGCATTAACCCGCCCACACCCCGAGGCAGCGACTCGCTCACGGAAGCACATCTACAACCTGAAAGGGTTCCACACTTCCCGTTTCTCTTCATTGCATTTCAAGTGGTTTTTCATCTTTGAAAAGATTAAAGTTGTGCATTGGATATGACAGGCTCGGCAGCCGAAAGTGCATTTTTACTATATTTTATCAAACGCTTTTATCCAAAACTTTTGCAGAAATCCTTGGAAAAATCAAGATCAATAGCCCTGCCAACCCAGGATTTGAACTGATAACCTTCCAATCACAAGCACCTTATGCTAACCGGCTAAACCACATACAACCCCCAAAATAACCACTGAGTCGCCTGATGATCGCTATAAACGTAAACGTTTCTGTCGCGAGGGGGATTACGCCTTTTGGGCAATTCACGCCATATAGAAATATGCTGCCACTAAAGGTACCAGCATTGTAAAGCGATCAGGCGGGAACGCCGTCATCGCTGTGCACCAAACCCAAGTCTGTAGGGTCTGCAAAGTACCCCAACGGTTTTGATATAGCAAAATTTAGGTTTATAATGGAATAGCGTCGATTTGCCCTAAGATTCTGAAAGTGAGTGTCACGCCAGAGCCCTGCCAAGACCCACGGACAGGTAGGGTCACTAAGACATAAGGCAAAGTGATCCTTGCCACAGGTTATCACAGCAGAAGAGGTAGGAGAACGGCGTGATTCTGCTCGCAACCCGCCACCTGTCCGAGTGAGCGAGCGGCGTGAAGAGAATCAAAAGATGAGAATAGGTCCTGTGAGTCTATCAGTAACTATATAGGCTATAATATCACTGATATATAAACCATACAGTAAAACAATAAGAGCAGTAAACGGTGTTATAAATATTACAACTACTTATAATATTGCACTGTAAAACACTAATGATAATATAAAACATGATTCATGGATAACATGTACTATTATTGATGATGATGATGATGATGATGATGATGATAATAATAGTAATAGTAGACTTACATTTTATTACTTATGGTGTCAATGTCCTCGGATTCCGTGAATATGAATGGATCGCTAAGCAGTTTTCCCCGTCGCGAAGTTTTTTTCTTGATCCAGGACTTAAGCCTCGCTTTCTTTCTTTGGTTCGGGCTACTCGGTCCCATATCCCGCTCCTCCGGACTGTCGGGTCCGGAGTCCCGGGGCAACGTCGCGCTCGCACGGTCTCCATTCTGCGTTCCGGCGACGGGAGCATTCGACACCTCTGCCTTAATTTCTTTTTCTATGGACTTTGTTTTGAAGAAGAGTTTCTTTATAGATCCGGACTTGCTCATGTTGTCGAGTGCAATTCGCTGTTTCAGATGGATATAGGAGCGGTCAAAGTGCGCGCCTAGTCAGACCTCAGATTTAAGATTCTGATTCGTTGTCTCTGATCGGTCCTAATGCGCCCCGTTTGGCGGTGTAGAGAGGCACAGGTGCTCCGTCCCTCTTCCTTATATCCGAACTCCGATTTAAATCCGATTACAGGAGCTTGCCCAAGCAGACCGATTCATGGGAAAGGCGAGGCTGCCGCCTCGCACGTAAGGCGTATTGCACTTTTACGTTTACTTCGGGGTAGGGGCGGGTTTGTCGTTCCTGGGGGCTAGCTCAGAAAGTCACTTGGGGGGGGGGGTGTCTCCCGCCCAGTGCAGTGACCTTTTGTAGCCAACAGAGGAGCCCCAAAACTCGGGGACCCCAGATTCAGTAAACACCTTCTATTCTCCCATTCCCGTAGCAAAGCACTCCATTGCTCAGTTAGAAATCGCTCCACAATTCCAGACAGCACTGTATACATTGTCAAAGAAGCGGAGAGGCAGCTTTAACTAGCCAGAGTTACTATCATAGCACCCTCATATTAATAATATGCCCGTCAGGTGGAAGACAGTCAGTCCGTGACTGGCACGTGCCAGTGAGAACCCACTCGCCAATTTCTGACGCACCTTTAGTGATTCAGTTCTGGCAGTGTTTCAGTATTTTTGCGTTTTAATTCATTAACAAAATGTTAGAGACGTTTCACAGTTACAGAAGGCGGGGTTAATTAATTTGTTGGTGGCGAAATCGTCACTCGAGCGGCGTTTGCGGCCAGATGGCGGCGCCCTATAGGGTACCGGGTATAGATTTAATCGCCCAAAGCGAGCGAGTGTGCAGTATGTACCCTGCAGTTTCCCGGCATGTCATTCCTTATACGCTGCCTCGGACAGATACCCCAGACAGCGCCTGGGAAGGCGGATGGATGGACAGGCTGTACGTAAAGACATTTCATTCTTCAGCTTATTGTCGAACAATATTGTCTGACAAGGTGCTACATGGAACACATATGATATAAACTTAGTAACCTTGTCAAAGCGGTTTGGGAAGAATTAAGCAAATGAATAACGTCATAAATACAGCACATGCAAATAAATAGTTCTTTAGATGCTCATAAGTAATTTGCGTAGATGACAATGAAGTATTAAAATAGAAACTTACAGATAAGAGTAACTACCTTGAACATGTAGGTCTACAGAAAGTTTGGACAGAACCTTGTGGAAAATGAAGTTGTTTAAAGGCTATAATTTTACAAACCTCAACAGTTTTACTGATGGTCTGGACTGAATGGAGGAAGTCTGGACTTTCCTTTTGTCAAACTGGAAATACCAGTAAGATAAATTCTGAGGAGCTCGTCAGAAACACCCATAGCTGAGTGGCAGAAGGTGCCACAGACGTTTTACAATTTTAACAAAAGGTGACAGACATGTTCACATGAAAACTAGATGCTGTCACCATAACAACAATGTATGGCCTTAATGGTCCCATCCATTCAATTCAATTCAATTTTATTTGTATAGTTTCACAATATTACACTGTCCCAAAGAATTTTACATTATCCCTGCCCGAAGCCCCCAGTAAGCAGGAAGAGGTGACAGTGGCAAGGAAAAACACCATAGAAGGAAGAAACCTTGGGAGGGACCAGATTCATAAGGGGAGCCCATCCTCCAGGGGCCGGCAGGGAGAGTCAAATGCGCAAGATGGCAATGTTCCAATTCAAAGTGGGGGGGCTGGCAGGTGATGTCAGGCAGGTGATGTCAGGCAGGTGATGGCAGGCAGGTGATGGCAGGATAAACGGTGGTGCAGCAGTGGGGCATTCAGGAGAGACGTCACCAGCATCAGCCCCTCAGCTCTCCCTAATCCCCACTCCTTCCACACAGCCCCACCTCCACCTGTAGCCCCCCAAACTAGGCTTATCTCATTTTTCACACTGTCATACCAACCTGGGCTACATTTCCCAATGGCTCCCATTGTAACTCACATTTCAGATTAATGCTATCATTAGCAACTGTGCTATTGTGAAATGCAGCCCAGGTCTGGCAGCACGGCGAGGGGGGGCCATTCCCTTCTCACTTGTAGCAGACCTACTGTGCCCTCTTATTTTTGCCTTCCAGTCCATCTACTGCAATGCTATATATTTTTAAATTCTCTAGTCCTGAATTGCTTCCATTTTATAGATGATGGGCGTGTTCCTTATTTTCAGCTCGATCACAGTGAATGGCGAGTGTGTGTAACAGAATAACAGACTCTCAGTGGGGGGATAGTTGAATATCGGTCCCCCACATCGGTTCACTCCCCAGGCCTAACGACAGGAAGTCCTTGTGGAGACGAATCAGTATCACCCGGCACCGCAGTCCAATAGGGGCAGGAAACAGCTTTGTGCAGTTTTTGTCTGTTCAGTTTCATGTATGATGAAAGCTGGGCCACTGCTTGAACTTAACTCAGCAAAAATATTGTGGCTTGTGGTCAGCCAGCGCATCTCCCAGCATGCCGTGCTGCCGCTTCTCATGTAAACAGTATGTGTTCGTGTTTGATGCTGTTTGTCAATATGATTGTTTAGAAGCTGTCGAGCAGCCTTGGCACCATCCTCTCTATCAAACTCCGGTATCTGGCGACTCCAGTCCTAGTGGTTGGGGGGAGGAGGCAGACACCAGATAACGAATTACCTGATATAATTAATTTTGATTCCTTAGCTCATTCCATAACAGCCAGAGGTGCCACCCTTGCCACCTGCCAGGACCTTGCTTGTGCATCGTAGCAGGACCCTGCCTGTAACCAGTTGAACTGCTACCCACCACTGTATCACTCATCCCTGAGGATAACCCCCTTTAAGCGGGTCCTGGGGTACCAACCTCCATTCTACCAATGGGAGACAGAGCCGACCGATGTTCCGCTGGTGGGCACCTGGTTCCAGAGGAGCAGAATAATTAAAATTCCACGTTGAGTTGGTGGAATGACTTAACATAAAAATTCACAGTCACCACAAAAAAAAAAAAATCAAAATTCCACAAAAACAGCAAATAGAACACAGAGAACAACAGAAACCTCGATTCCACTTATAAGTGGTGTAGCATCTTAACTCTCCAGCTATCCTCCAGTTCCTGTCACTTCAGTGCAACCTTTATCTGAGTTAGTTGAGTGAGCTCACGGTATTTGGTTTAGTGTTTATTTTTAGGTGCTGTATAAAATTGGTAGCATTGAACACAGCTCTGTTAGTTGTCAGCCCGTCATATCCCCTTTTGGCCAACAGAGGTCGACAGCCATCCTGTAATCACTTAAGCATGCCCAGCCCCTCATGGACATTTTGCCTTCTCTAGACTTGACTGTCCATGTCAGTATGAGCCCTCCTGGATCGACTTCAAATTAGCCC
>JABFEA020000029.1:20139656-20150198 GCA_019775915.2 Cyphomyrus plagiostoma | reverse complement strand
GCTTTGCACCCCCGTACCCCCCCCCCGCCGAGGGCACTGCGGGTTCGGCTTGGCACCCCAGGAATCCCCCCCAGCCGAGGGCACTGCGGGTTCGGCTTGGCACCCATGTAAATCCCCACGGATTCTGCATTTTATCTTCTTGAATATCAGATCCTCTCTGTCATTTTTCCGGTTTATCCAGTTCTCCCAACTCCCGGGACACACATCACACTGGTTGATTATGTGTAATAATAGTGTTGAGTCCTCAGGAGATTTAAATGTCTTGAAATACGTCTTCGATTACAGTGACAACGTCTTAGTGTCACCTTTGTGCGCATATTTATAGGAGAAAGAAGCTGACACTGTGACACAGATGAACTCTCCACAGAGACATTCCGCATCTAAAATAAGGAGCGGCTGGCGTTGCTGCGGAGGTAAAGAGCAGTGAAGTGGGCCAAGGACTCGTGTGGTATAGCTTCAGTAGCACGGAGAGGCCTCGATCAGCAGGGACCTCTGCACAATGAGGCTAAGTAGAAACAAAGTCACTGCAAACCAGTGTGAGGACGGGTGTGGAACAGGTGTCGTCATGGGGCCGGAGACACCCAGAGACCCGCCTGACAAGGGTGGGGGGGCACTTTCTTCAGTGAGACCCAACTTGAAGCCCCAGTGTGACCTATGCGTGGAACTGCTGGGATCCAGCCACTCACAAGGGATCTATAGTCACTCGATAGATCGGCCCTCGTGGAGCAAAACATTTCACTGTGGCTCAGATGGAGCTGTCTGATTGGGCAGGTCAGCGACTTTTTTTTTTGCTGATTATGCCGGCAGGATAGCGATTTTTCCAGCTCACTTTCACTGTAGCAGCTTCATTCAGGATCGTTATAAATGGAACCTGTTGCCCTAATAACATTTCAATATGTTGCTTGCTAATAGGAAGCTGCCAGCGACTATTCGTCCCACCTTTATGCTATTAAATGACAATACTGCCCCCTTGTGTATATACCAGGAAATGACCATCAGGATTCTGTAGTTGCGTTATCACAAAGAGACAAACGCTGGAAAAGACAAAACCGGTCACTTCTGCCTGTATGTAGCACTTCCTATGAGCATCAAAGTCATAAAAATAAGGTTTGCAAAAATAAAGTTAATGAAATGAGATGTACTTTATTGATCCCCGGGGGGAATTTTCAGCAAGATATAGTAAATCATGTGACGGGACCCAGATTCTCAAAAGGAATCATTATGGGACGTGTTCAAACCTGAAGGTTCCACATCAGAGCACAGTCCAGGGCCGAGGGTTACAATCTGACCTGTGGATTTCCATACCCCTGAATGCAGACTGTCCTGTGGACTAGGTCAGCGACAGCACGGCTATGCAGACGTACACGAGAGAGACATACCCACCCTGGGAGGTGTTACTTAACTCACTTAGTGCTTCTTTTGGGGTGGGGTGATCAGTGCTCAGTTCTGTGTGTGTGCACGCCTTGCACACTCTGTGCTGTACAGATCTCCTCCGATCCAGAGACGTGCAAATAGGCTAAATGGCGTCTCTGAATAACAGTAGTGTGCGGCCAGGGGTGTGCGGCCCCCGGCCAGGGCGAGCCCCTGCTGTCTGCCTTAGGCTGGGAGAACATGGAGCCAATTCTGCCCGAGTCAGAATCATCGCGAGGCCACATAGCTAAGAGGAAGAGAGAACACTAAACATTTGGACCATTGTTTATTGCCATTTAAATGCAAGATCTAAAGGGACCGATTTACACTGTAACAAACCAAGCAGGCCTAACCCGTCACTGCAAAGTGGGGAGTCAACCAGCAGCGGGGGGTAAGAGACCCCCCCCGAAAACATGCCACATTCCCCAGGCCAGACTACATCACAGTCAAAGGCAAAGCAGGACAAGCAAGAGGCACACGCACACACAGTCTGCCCCCCCAGCACTACTGACAGAAGCTTGGGGATGCAGTGCCACAGGAAAACACTGCCCCCCCCCCCACCCAAAAGGAACACTGATGACAGGAAACAGACAGGAAAGCAAGTCATTGCCCATCCAAGGAGCAGTCAAACAAGCAAACACATTTCTTAAGAATTAATTCAATGGTTAACTACTCACTCAATGCATTAACAGTAATAATTACAATAACTACCATACTAGGTAAACATTTGTCATATAGGCCAGCTCAGAACTAATTGGCCCCATGAGGGAGCAGCACTGGTCCTAAATGAAAAGGCGGGGCTAGAGTGGGAGGACCAGATGGCGAACCGTGATTGGCTGATAAGCTGCTCAGGGCCAGGAGGCATGGCGGTTGCCAGGTCAGCCAAGCTGAGGGAGGAATTCCGGGCTACAGGGAGCGGTGAGAATGGAGATTCTTGTTCACGGCACAGCAAATCAAGTGATAAAAGCTACAGAAATTAAAAGGCAGTGTTAAGTAAGGCGTTGCTGGGAGTTAGGGGGCAGAGAAATGTCACTATGCACCATACTCACACATACCCATGTTCAAGCACCAAGACACACCACTGGGGGCACTTTTCTCAACATCAGAGTAACAGTAATCCATGAAGATATAAAGTGCAGGCACACGTATAGGCGATACAGGCTTCTCTCCCAGGTACGCTGGGCAGCACAGTCACCACTGGCCAAGAGACACCAGGCCCAGCTCACGTCTTCCCTGTAACAGATGCCGTGTCCCCAGAGACTCACACACAGTTCAGTTCACATTTGTTCATAGTCTCAAACATCTAAGGAAAAATTACATATATGGAGAAGAAAAAAATCTTCACCCCCCATCTCATAGTGAGTAGAGAAAGAGCATCCAGTCACTGATGGCCCATTGTTAGGACACAATGACCTTGGAACTGTCCTCCAGGGCGGCCATTTATTGTAACATGTATTGTAAAAGCAGAAACCAAAGAGACACGAGCTCATCCAAGGCAGGTGGGTGGTTAGGGTGCAGCAGGGCAGATCAGAACAGGGTCACGTCCGTCCCAGTGCTCAGCTCTTCTGGGAGTCGTGGTCTGTAGTCGCTGTCTGCCCAGCCACACCGGAGAGGAACACGGCCTCAAGCAAGACTCAGAGGCTGACGGTGTACGAGGCGGTGAAGGTCTAAAGATGGCGGAGAGCCTCAGCATGGCGGCCACTAGCGGGGCTCTTCGGGGAATCGCCATAGGAAGGTGGTCCACGGGAACAAACCTAGCAAAGGAGGGAAAACATAACTAACAGCAGAGAGAATCCCAGGAGAAACCAAAACCCAGCCCAGAGTTGCTTGGTGTGAAACAGAACAGTCAGGCCAGGGAGGAGCACGCGCACACAGACCACGCGTCTCCGCGCGGGAGGAGCACGCGCACACAGACCGCGCGTCTCCGCGCGGGAGGAGCACGCGCACACAGACAGCCATTAATGCTGACTGGGCCAGTCAGGCCTCTACTGGAGCAGAGCCCAGACAAGGCACTAGAAGAAACTGCAGTGGCCATCTTACTTGGGGGAGGAGTGTAGTCCAGGGGGTGGGGGGGCATGTAGCAGGGGAGCTACTTCTTTCCAGTCAGGTCCTCATCCTTCAAAGTGAACTTCTTCCGCAGTACCTCCGAGATGAGAGAGGCAGAGTCCTCCTCCCTCAGGGAGGTGCAGCCACGGATGTACCTGAGCAGGAGAAGCCAGGAGGACAAAGGTGTGAGGCGAACTGGGGGGGGGGGGAGCAGGGCTGTGGCACTGACTCGAGTCACACAGCATTGCCACTGGCCTTTCATACTGTTCTACTACTCATAGTGAAATTGTCTTATTCTGGCATTTGGACCGTTGGACGTTTCAGCGCGCAGTAAAGCTCAGAACATACGCCTGCTGTGACAGGACGGGACGACAGCACGGACGGGAGGACAGCACGGACGGGAGGACAGCACGGACGGGAGGACAGCACGGACGGGAGGACAGCACGGACGGGACAGCGGGGCTCACCTCTCTTTGCTCAACTTCACACGGTTCATGTCCTTCAGCATGTCCATGACGTCGGCGAAGCTGGTGGACTTGGACAGCGACACAGTGTCCTCCTCCTGCTCACGGAAGTCCATGGCTGGCCGGTCCAAGTCGAAGGTGGCCGAGGCGGTCATGGAGACGGGAGGCAGGGGGTCGGGTGCCAGCTCCGACACCTCCCCGTCCTCTTCGTCTTCTTCCTCCTCTTCCTCCTCAGTGACATCACTGATGACGAATGAGGCAGTAGCTGGCTGATAAGGGGCAGCATCGAAGGCAGCCATTGAGAAGCTCATGCTGGTGTCGTCCGGGGACAGGAGGTCGGGGGTAAACTCACTGGAACCTGGGCCTAAAACCCAGAACAAAATAGTGAGGGATTTGGGAACACAGCTTAATTCCTCCTTTACTCATTTTAAACAGTGGCCAAGCTACTTAAAATCAAATCAATTACTCAAGAAATGAGGAGTGGAGGTTTAACTGAAGACCAATAAACTTTAGACCAGGGCTGGCTAATCACATGCGCAAAGGGCCAGTGTCTATGCAGGTTTTTGGGGTAACCTTCAGGTCAGCTGTTCAAACCCAGGTGTGAGGATTCCTCAGCCAATCAGTCTTCTCATTAGTAATATAATTAGGGAGTTACAGCAAAAGCCCACACACTGATTCAGACTCTCAGTAAAAACACAGGCCCTTAAAAATAATATGTTACCCAATCAAGTCCTTCCTCAGGAAGCCAGCTGACAGGGGCGTCAACGTCAGCTGAATCGCCCCAAAAATGCCCCGCCCTGCTGTCTCACCTGATTCCGCCGCCACGATCTTGGCGATCTGTGCCCGTAGGCGGCTCAGCTCGTCCTGCAGAGCTGTCGTGCGGTTCAGCGCCGTCACACCCGGCTTCTTCAGACCCTCCACCTTCTTTCCCTCACGCCGGAAGTTTGGTACGGAGGAATTCCTGTGCAGCACCAGAAGGGGGGTGGGGCGCCACTCGTGCCTCAGGGGGCGTGTGTCACTCCTGGGGGTGGTAACAGGAGGGTAAGCGCATATCTTAATACATCACGTGAAGGGTTTGATGCAGGGTCCCAGCCTGCACCCTCACCAGAAAAGGTCTCACCGCACTCTTGCATACGTCTCCTCCTCGTCTGCAGCAATCCAAGCGATATCAGCCAACGTGGGCACCATGGGGCCATCCGTGTGGCGCAGTGGAGGGAGCCCTGGAAGAACCTGCCAAGGAGAGTAAAAAAAATGGGGTACATTAATGCATTGTGTTGGGTAGTCTCTCCTTAAAACACCTTTGGGCATTTCATCAGGACAGTCCTTATCTAAAGGTTTGTTCGTTAATGCTGGAAAACGAGATGCAATTTCCTGGAATTAAAATAGAAAAGATTGGAAACGGGATACAGGAAGAATACGGAAGCCAAAAGAGAAGAGATGAAGTAGTTTACCTGAAAACAAGCACGGGGGCACGGCTTAAGGGGCAAGGTGGAGCCGATCCTCCTGACGACGCTGCGCGTCGATCCGTGCGGCTTATTCTGCCAGATGGGAATGACCTGCGGAGGAACGAAGCGCGTCCAGCAGTCTTACAAAAAGATCCGCGTTAGCGGCTGAATGCTTGAGCCCACTTACGGTATCGGTCTCCATCCTGCCGACGTCTTTCGGCTCTGTCGGACGTGCTCTCTCGGTTAGACACTGACCAGCATCTAAAACCAGAAAGGAGATGGGACAGGACAGTTAAACTGGGACAGAAAAGAAATGCCTCCCCATCATTTGTGTTTTCACCTGTAACTGTTCAGGACACTGTCCAGATCAAGTGAGTCGTCAGTCACCTTATATTTTAACCTCACTATGTAGTCGGGTATCTTTCTGCGATTCCTCAGCTCGGTTTCCCCAAATTTCTCATAAAATATACCATTCAATTATACAATAAAATTAACAATTCTGCAAAGCAAACTGATTTTTGCAATGTTTGCTTGTGTCGCCGTTTGTTATATTTAAATGGACTCTAGTATTTTAGCCGTGGTATTTTAAGCAATTACGTAATTTAGGCATTAAATGTGTCCATATCGCCAACATGACTATATTCCTTATTGTCCATTTAAAACTTTAAACAAGGAAACGCTTCATTTTTAATTTCGCAGTTGATTAATCTATCGAAAACCGTTAATCGGCTCTATACGGTCGTGTTATTTAAGGTTTAAGCAGCAGTTTGATACCTCCTAGAAAGAGCGATCAAGCCCTATTACAGCAACAGTCCGACCGAAAATTAGATGTTCCTCGACCATGTACCCCACGATCTCAGCGAGCGAGCTGCCAGCACTTCAGATGACCCCAGGGATGCCGTCGATCAATCCTACCGCATAAAACGACACAAACAAATAGTTCGGCGGTGGGAAAGAGAAAGGATGGAGCTGAACTTACAGCTGTAATGATACAAAGCCTTAGTCAGTTCGCTAGCTCTAGGGTGTTTCTTTTTAATCAGTCGTTCTGCATTTCTGTCCTGGAGCTGTTTTTACCTTTGTAAAGCAAGGCGCTTTCACTAGGCCCTGGAATGAAAAACACTCACTGTACATTCTCACATCTGATTGGACAGTCTTCGGCACTTTCAGGCTAACAGCCAATGGCGTTTGGGCAATAGCGGGTGTAGCAACGTATTTAAAAATTCAGGAGGTAGAGCGACTCTGAGTGCCGCGCTTCTGCTAACCAGGAGCTCACAATTCTTATACTGCCCCTACTGGCGGTGCAGTACTAGGCGTGCTTCCCTGTTACGAGGCGATGTACTTTTTTTGGCTAGTCATGGGCTGCAGCTTCTTTGCGGAATTATCGATTTAAACATTGCTGGGTATAAATACTCTTTAAAAATGTATTCATAAACGTTTTGCTTTAACAGCTTAGGGCAAGCTAACCACCCTCAACTGGTTTGCTGCTCGGTATTTCTGCAATCTGACTGGTTTGTCAGCACTGTATCATCCCAAACAAAACGCACCCTACGACATCAAATGCACATGTTATGTTATCTATAGTAGGAAAAAAAAACTATGACCCAACCCTAGTAAATATTTCCCGATTGCTTTCCCCAGTCAAACGCATTCCTTGCAGCCGGATCGCAGCAAATCATCGCAACGGCAGATTAAGTAAGAGGGAACTGCGCCTTTAAGAAGCGTCCCGTGGGCGTGGTTGGGGCGGGGCCTTGACCTGCTGCGGTGGTCCCGGAAACAAACAGCGCAGCGTGGAAGCGAGCCGAGCGCTCGGTCCGGAGCGCTGCCCAGAGCTGGGTGAGTTCAACCAACACGCCCACTCGCCCGCATTGTCCGCTTGGCTGGAGGGCAATGGCTGGTGTATCTTCCCTTTTTCTAAGCTTCATTTAGGGCAAGGAAAGGACACTTTTCCGCCAAAATAATAAAGGGGATTTTTGCGGTTGACAAAGTTATTTGGAATGCCTGCCGTATGACTGAGTTATATTAGTGCACTTCGAGACGAAACTCTGTTATTTTACTCTAGAGACGGGTGTAATTTCAATGTTAGATAATGTGGCGATTTGCGGCGTTTGTGCTGTTGACGTTTTCTTTGGCAGCCCTCGATGAAATGGGTTATACGGTTGATGACTTTTCACGACAGGAATTGCGAATGCGACACAGGCGGCAGTAATCCCCCGGGCCCGTGAACATAACAGAAATTACATTGTTGCTCTGCTTAATGGGGAATGTTCTAAATTCACCATTATCTTGAAAGTAGCCCAGTTAAAGTAAATATATTATGCATAATTTGGCACGTTTTGAGTCTGCATCCAAATAAGTGAGCTAGACACCAGACGTGGCTGTGCTGAAATATTGAGCATCATCTGCTTACGTTAGCTGCAGACACGCATCGGACAACCTGTCGATCCCTGTGCTGGATCGCTGAAGTGCAGTGGGTGTCTCAGCTCGTGATCATCACATTGCGCGTAACTGATTATTCATTGGCAACCTGACGCAGAGAGAGTCATGCCAGAGGACACAGACGCCATGTCCTTCACAGGACTGTGAGGTTGTTCGTTGCCATGCCGGTGCTGAAACGGTTTGCTGGTTTATACAGCTGGGTATTTTGAAGCATTTAGTCTGTAGTATTGGGGATCCAGCATGTCCCTAATTAGACACCCTTCTCGTGTTCATTACGCCGCTACCCCGTTACTGCTGTTATCAGCATAGCTGTATGAAGTTAGCATTGATGCTGCTGTCTTGCTTGTGGTGGGTGAGCACACGTATCCTTCCGGGGGGCCGTGACTGGCTTGATAAACCCTGCCTGCTCAGCCCCTCTGTATTATTGATTTCCTGAAAGCCTGTGCACAGCTTGTCCACTACGTGTGTGGTGCTCTACAGCTCAGAATGCTGAATTGGCTCCATCATGGGGCTCAGCCTGCTGTGTGTTGGGAGGGGGGGGGCTTGAAAAGAGTATCTCCTGGATTCTGCAGAGTACCTTCTCTGCAGCCCTTCTCTGGGAATGGGCTCCTCCATTAGACCAAGGAGTGGTGGTGCAGTGTCAGGTGCGGAGGGCCGTGTTCGGCTGCCCGGGGCCTTCCAGCCCCAGGCACGCTGCCCACATGCCCACATCTGCCACTGGGTTTCTTACAGGTCTGCAGTGCATGATGGGAGCTGAGCAGGGGGGACCCAACCGATGACTGGTCTTGATCGCTACGGTGACGGACGGCTTCCTAAACACCTCAGCGCCCTCTTCCTGCCCCTCCACCCAAACCATGGACCAGGAGACACCACAGAAGGCGAGAACCAGCTACTTCAGCAATGTCAAAACGAGGTAGTGGAACCTGAGCCGGCCTGCCACCTGCCGCCAGCTAGTGAACACTGCGCACTCCTAGCCAGTACCACATCTGCAGGCCTACCAGTTGGGGGTGGCGTTGCTGTCTAAGCCAAAGCAAGAGCAGGAACAGCACTGACCCACCCTGCTGAAATGCATTCTCAGACTGACTCTTGTTTGTATTACAACTTCTAAATTTAAAGTAGACCCCGGCTCTAAGCAAGGAGCAGTAGTCAGGTGGACAGGGAGCGATGAGTCAGACCCCCCCCCCCATATGCATTTAACCAGCTATCAAAAGGTGGTTCAGTCCAGTGGAAAATGGATAAAAGATGTGAAAGAGAAGAAATGACATGAAGGAAAAACAAACCGAGGACAGAGTTTGATATTGGGCAGCACAGCTTAATAATTTAAATAAGAAGGTCTATTTACTGGGGAATGAATGGATGCATATGAAACGGGGGGTAGAGATCTCAGCTCCTGTGCTCCTGAGAATGTGTCTGACAGCAGCTGTGTCTGCTTGTCATCACCTCCACCTCTGCTCCAGCTTAGCTGGTCTGTTTCTGTCCCTTCCCACCAGGCTGGGATCCAGTCTTCCCTCTGATACCCTGCCAGTCGACCTGATTGTGAGTCCCCCGGGGCCCCCAAGAGCCACAGGCTGTGCTCTGGCCCGGCCCCAGCAGCCCCAGCAGCCCCAGCGGCCCCAGCAGCCCCAGGTTCCACAGCACGTGCCACACATCCGGAACCCGCAGCTACGGCAGTACTACCTGAGAGGTGAAGCACCTGTGTGGCACTGTAACCCCTGTGTGCCCTTTCTGATCTGACACAGCAGGGGGCGCGGCAAGGAAAGACCGGCCTGAGGCCTGTGTAGGACTAGCTTTAGCCTAGGGCCTGTCTGGGAGTGTGCGCTCCCTGGGAGTGTGCGCCCCCTGGTGGTGCCAAGTGGACTGCTTCTTCGTGGCTTTAGCACGGGCTGCTTACATCAGTATCCTTGAGGTTTGAAATCGTGCCAAAATAAGTCCCCTTGTAGTTAATCTGTATTCTGCTAATGCTGAATTTCCCTACTGCTTCCTCATTTGCATTGAAGGAAGAATATTGGACAGATTGTTCAAAAGAGCAGATGTTTGCTTTGAATCTTCTGGTCAATGAACTCTCCTGCTACATAAGGAAGCAGTACTTCATGCTACAGACGCACGCATGCACACACACACACACATACATACGCCTGCACACTTAGTCTCTATTCATGGCAGTTTTTCAGGAGGACGCCCTTTCACCTCATTAGCCTGCCTTACAGTGCTGCCAGGGGTAACTCTTTAGCCTAAAGACCCATAGAAACACCCACAGTCTCATGGAAGCTTTCATTTGGTTGTGCTGATCACTGAGTATCAGGGTTACTGCTCATGCATCCTCTAACCCCCATCATATGCTAGAGGGCAAAGGTCAAGGGTGAGCTGCGGTAAATGACAGCTGGGGAAGACAGAGGGCGTGACTGCAGATTTGGTGTCTGGTTAGGGGGCAGGGCAGTGTGGAGGGGAGGGGAAGGTGGAGGCAGATATAAATGTCAGGGGAAGTTAGAGAGAAGCTGAGGGCTGTTTGTGCACCATCACCCATTCAGAGGCATCGTGGGATTTGGACACAGCCAATACGGCGCTGGCAGCCTCCGGAGCACCTACAGAGAGGAAGATCGAGGACAGTACGGTGAGCCGAGTTCCCCACAGGGCCCATGAACATGCAGACGGACAGACACACAAAGACAGACAGACAGACACAGACAGACAGACACAGACAGACAGACACAGACAGACAGACACAGACAGACAGACAGACA
>JABFEA020000029.1:20104416-20117569 GCA_019775915.2 Cyphomyrus plagiostoma | reverse complement strand
AGTGAAGCTGATGTGTGATGTTAAGTTTGAGACGGGAGCAGGTAGCAAAACTCGATTCGTCAGCGTCCGTCAGTGAGTTTGTGTGTATTTTTTGTTCAGCTGTTATACTAGAATGTCTGCCTGTTTCTGTCAGATACAGAAATGTCCCAATTTAGGCCCTGATGTCAAACAATGTTACTACAAGTATTCAAACAAACGAGACTTTGGTGGGTCTGTTGGCACCTTTGGACGAGCGTGGTGGCGTGCACAGACACGTTAGCCGGCCTGCCCAGCGACTTGGGTCTGTTCGTCTTTGCATTCCTGATTTTTGTGTTGCAGGAGAGAAGCTCTTTGAGTGTAGATCTGTGAACAATCTTCACGATCAAAGGCATGTTCAGTGTCCTTCATCTGTCACACTGATGTTTTCATTTTATGGCCCTTGAAATATTTCAGATATACTGACAGACTAGTGTCTGTACTTGTAAAAATGTAAAAAGGTATCATTTATAAACACTGAATATATACAAAATATTTTTTTCCCCTCTTCACCAACTGCTGAACTGTAAAAATGCTTTAAACGTCCCTGTGACAGAGTAGGTGGGGGTATCTTTTGCTCATTTAGGGTGTCACTGTCCCCATGGCAATAGCGCAGGTGTTACCCAGGAAATTAGGGGGGTAGGAGCCTCCCCATGTGGATTTGGGGCCCCTTTTCTGTCTCTCCTTGTTTTGGGTGGGGGGGTATAGCTTGTTATTTACTCACAGGCGGGAGTCCCTGCAGGGTTGGGTTACTCCAGTTTGGCTGCAGTGTAATTCTTTGTGCCGTAAATGCCGTCCTAGCTGACGGCTGCACATAATCTGAGTTTTACCCTGGCTCAGTGGGCCGGGGATTAGCAGGGGACACTAAGCGCACGGCTGCTGGCAGAGAGGACAGGTTGCTTCTTTTGCAGAGTCCTGGCTGTTTTACTGTGTTAATGTGCCACCCTTCTTAGTTTATTCCGCTCCTTAAAAAACCCTTTGGTCATTGAGGCCGAACGTGCCGAGTGGTTGTTTCCTGCCATTACTGGGAGAGGATTAATCTGGAAAATACTGAGAGAATATAAATCAGACCAGTATTCTGTACCGTACATGGCAGTACCCCCCCCCCCCCCCCAAAAGAACCTGCCCTTCACTGTGTCTTGGTTTGGTGACCTGTGTTATACGTTGTTAGCTGAGCATAGAAGCATCTGGACAGCATGTGTATGGTGGGTTATGTAGCATAAGTGTAAAGCTTAAAAGCACTGAAGCCAGGCTCCGCTGAGGTGAAGGTCGCACCTCTGGGTGGTCGGCAGCGTGCACAGGACACGTCTGTTTGGGACATTTTCAGAGAAATGCACTAGTCCACGTTTCGGTGTACAAACGAAAGTGGAGCCCCACACGTCACAGGCTCGGCACGGGGACCCCACCAAGAGGGGCGTCACTCTCTCATGCGGTGAGTTGTAGTAAGGAACTTCTTACTTTAATACAAGTGTACGGAGAGGTAGTGAGGAGATGAAAGGAGGGAGGACAGGCTGTCTATTGCCGGGACGGAAAGCGGATCTTGCAGTAAGACCGAGGGGAGGAGATGGGTGTGATAAACCTTCAGGAACATGAGGCGGCAGACTGCTTATTTGTTGGGCTGTTACTGGGAGAGGGGAGAGGGTCTTGCGCCTCGTCTCCTACTAGCCCAAGTCCTGTCCCGTTGTGTAGTATTAATGATTAGCATCTCCAGAGATGCTCCAGCATCATTCCTCTTATGCATTAAAGCTACAGCTCAGTATGAAGGGCGTGTTCTTGGGCTCTCTGCAGAATTTGCATTGTTTACCAAAAGGGGAGGTTATGTCATTACTTGGAACTAAGAATCAGAGATTCATTCATGCGTGAAGAAGACAAGAACCTTGCTGCAGTCATACATAAACATTTTCAGACAGTGATCAGGCTTTATGTCATGCATGTGCCTGTGTGTGTCAGCTTTCGCTGTTTGCAGTTGCCGGTGGATGCGACTTGCTGCATGTGTGCTCTGCACCTAAACAGTTAATGTGTTTGGGCTGCATGTAGGGGCCGCATGAAGGTGCAGCCTGGTTACCCATCATCTTCACTCCAGCTACCCCCCCAGCCCCCGCTTTCGTTTGGCTAACCCACTCCCCAGGAAAAATAGGCTCTGCGTCCGTATCGACTCCCCTTCAGACTGGTGCATCGTTGCCATGGCAACCGCTCTGGCAGGCATTTGGATCGCCCTGGGTCCTGAGCGGGGGGGGCACGCTCCCTCCCCCGTTTGGGCGCCTCTGGCTCTGGGCTCCTGTGCCAAATCAGGCTTTAGTGTCACAGCCTGCCGCACTCTGTCGCAGGGGCCCATCAGCCCAGACCTGGGCGCCTGGTGCAGTGGGGTGCGGGCGGGCAGGTGTGAGGGGAGGCGGAGGGTGTGCGGTGTGTTGGCGAGTGACTGGTGTGACAGAAAGTGAGGAAGTTGGGCCAGTATCCACCTGATTTGTGTTTCTCACAACTCAACAGCTGAAGTTCGCTCACTCGGAGGCGTCTGCCCCTTCGGACCTTTGGCCGAGTGCAGGGTCCCAGTCCTTCTGGCTCAGTTATCTGTATACTGTAACTGTCACATGCTTGGCTGCACAAGCCCCGTCGCGTGCCCCCCCTGCCAGCCCCATCGCGTGCCCCGTCGCGTGCCCCCCCTGCCAGCCCCGTCCGGTGCCCCATGCCTTTGCACCATTGTGCTTCACGCTCTCCTTTTACCGCCCTTTTCCTCATCGCACGTCGATAAAGTGACCAGATGAAGACGTCGCACATGTGACTCCACTGAGTCTGCGCCATGTAACCTGGACGCCCCCCCATGCACCTCCCCGAGGACGCGGTGTATGCAAGGGGCCACATGTGCCCAGGGGACGGGACGGGAGGGGGGGCGTCCTCTCAGGTCACAGCTGTGAAAATCTAGCCCTTCTGTAAAGGGGAAAAAAAAGACTCGACGTTAATTGGATGCAATTTCCGGAGTTTAAAAATACCCAGGGCTGGTTTCCAGGGCTCTGCTGCCCCCGAGGCAAAGTGCTCTCAAATTAAGACAGGGGGGGTTAAATATAGCTGTCGCCTCATCAGAGAGCCCCTCCCTCCAGACTGAGGTGTGGAACAGAGGCAGCTGCTCACCTGTCTGGGCCCCCGCCTGCCTAGTTGCTGCATTCACCTTAGGGGGAGGCTGCGGTTTGTACTGTTGTCATTGCTGTAACTCAAACCACATTAGCAAACAAAGATATGCATCTTTAAAAATTACATATCAGTTGACATTGGTATCACCTGGTATTTAAAAATGAAGACCTCCCCACAGGTCCGACGTATCAGTCTCTGTCTGTAATGCCGGCCGATTTTAAGTCTGTATTTAAAGTTAGAAGAACACTTTTTTTTTTCTTTTTTTTTCTAGTGCTGTTTTTTTAAAAATTTTTTTTATTTTTAAATACATTACTTTAAATTCACCAGTGATACACTCTGCAATAATCACTGTGTAGCAGCAGTTTCGTCTTTATGACCTGTAGTGTTTCCACATCATCAAGACGCAAGTCAGCCTGCAGCGGTCAGGTGGTATAAAACACATGTGACGTTTATCTCCCCTTCATATGCTGAAGATTCTTTCTTCGATTTTTAAAAAAAAAAAAAAAAACACAAACACAACACAAGCACAACTCCAACACGACTGACGTTTATATTTTCCTGAGTCAGGGTCCGCGGGCAGGCTGAGGGCTGACTGCATATTTCACCACGGAAAGAAGAGTGTGACTCGCTCCCATCTCTTCCCGCAGGCACTGATGCACTACGCGGGGAGCAGGAACTCTGTGGAGCACGGCCTGCCTTTGCTGGAGGTCTACTGCCTCTCCATCACCTGCTTTGCCTCCGCCCGGCCGCACCTGACGGGGGACTCGGATCGCGTGGCGCTGGTGCTGAAGAGGCTGGCACTGTGAGTCCTGAGACTGTCGGTCCGCAATCTCTGACCCACTGGTCCTGGCTGTGTGATGAAGCCCGTACCGGCCTGTGTGCAGATTCACTTTTACGGCCGAGGCCTGTTCTGCAGCACCGTGCCATGCTGTACCTGACGAGCTTTTCCTCCTGTGTTTCCTCCTCTTGCAGGAGCTGTTTCGAGCTCCTGCTGAACGTGCCAGAGAGCAACATTTCCTACGACACCTGGGCGCAGTTTCATCGCTCTGTACAGGTGAGAGAGGTGCTGAATGGGCCCTCGTCCTGCAGTTCTGCTGCCTCCTTCTTCTTTCTGGGCCAACGTGCGTGTAGTTCCCCGGCACTCATGACAGCCCCTATCTGAAATGGTTGCACTGCATTGCCAGGTCAATATGGAGCAGAGTTACGATTTTCCTGAAGGCTCGTTATAGCAGAATAATGTACGTTCATGATGAATGGAATGTGGGATTTTGGCTCTATGGTGGTAAAGCCTCTTTTGCGGTCTTTGTCCTGCAGGCAGCTCACAATTCCCTCTTGGAATATGGGAGTAGTGACCTACAGGCCTTGCTGCAAATTACAGGGGAGGGGGGTGCGTGGAGTAACCCCGTCCTTGTCGCCCTTCTCACCGGTCAGCAGACCAATCCAGAAGAGTGTATGTACAGCCAGACGCACAGGCCTGCTGTTCTGCCTTGTCTTTGCAGGCCTTTTATTTTACCCGAGTATGTCTGAGTTTTTGGGTGAGCGGCAAACTTCACGGCACGGTCCAAGTCACTCGTGTCCGTGTCTCGTTCCAGTGGACAGGTACATCGCCCTGGAAGGCGAGGGCTTCATGGAGATGCGCGTGAAGCACCTGGTGAAGGTCGGCGAGCTACACAAGGCCACAGTCCTGGCCAAGGTCTGCGCAGACTGCTGCCACCTTTCTAACGGCGCCACCTTCCGGCAGATCTACGTGGCTCACCTCTGTGGCATGCTGCCCAGCGAGGAAGCCATCGTGGAGGTGGGTGTCCCTGTGCTGTTTGCCTGGTCCTGCTGCTCCGCCTGCTTGGTGGATGGCCTGGGTATCTGACAGGCCTTTCAGTGGCCTTCGGGCTGAAAGAGGGTCTGTGGGAGTGAATTGGGTGGAAGAGTCTGCTGCCAGCTGTATAATCTGCCCCCTGCTGGCTGTTGTGTGAAGCATCTCCACCCGGCCTTCCTCGTGCTGACTTTGCTGTTCTGCTGTCGCTCGTATCAGATCGCTAAAGTGGATGGTAAGGAGGTGCTGGACATCATCTGTAACCTGGAGACTGAGGGGCAGGAGAACCTGGCCTTCATCCTCTGTACCACCTACCTGACGCAGCACCTTCAGCAGGAGAGCTTGTACTGCTCCTGGTGAGTCCAAACACTTCAGCACATTGCCTTGGTAACACTCAGGGACGTTTTTTATGTGGTAAGTGTGGAATGGAAGTTCAACAGTGCAGAGTAGGATAGTGAACTTGGGCTGAGAAACTCTGTGTTGAAGTGGGAAGGGACAGTGACCACTGTCAGGAATGAGGAGCTATGAAGCTACTACCGTGGTGAAGCTATCCTCACATAGAGAAAGACTTTCTGGCTTTTTTATGCGTTCATTTTCTCAGGGCCTTAAGCTTTGGTATTTCTTAAGTAATATAAAATGATTATCCATTCCCAGTTATGCCCTGGGTCTGATATCTTGGTAACTTTTTGTCTTCCGGCTTGGCACACAGCTGCAAGAACATTCCACTACCGACCTTGAGTCACTGGGCTTGGCGCTATTCTGCCCAGACTGCCTGCCTTTAATTGTGCCCCCACCCCTTCCCAGGGAGCTGACGCTCCTGTGGAGCAAGCTGCAGAGGCGGGTGGACCCCGCTGTGGAGTCCTTCCTGGAGCGCTGCCTGCAGCTGGGGGCCATCGCCAGGACGGTCTGCCACCTGCTGCTGCTGGTCCGCGTTATCCAGGCAGAGGTGGGGGAGGGTGCCAGTGGCACCCCCTGCTCTATAAGCAGCAATGCACACAGAATTTTAACCTTTCTTGAACGTGGTCATTTAAAATGGCTTTGGTTTGCTGCCTTACCTAAAATTTAATTGTTTGTAAAAGTTTGGGTTCATTTTTGTAGTAGTTCTTGTGTTTGTGTTCAGGCAAAGGTTGTACATTTGCTCACTTCATTTTCCATGCTCTGCCCGCTACAGGCAGACGAGCTGGGCCTGGTGGCATCAGTGGAGCTGTGCGTTAGAGCGCTCCAACTTCCCAGCCAGGAGGATGCAGAGACAAAGACTTCAGTGTGCAAGACTGTGGCCTGCCTGCTTCCCGACGATCTGGAAGTTCGCCGGGCCTGCCAGTTGACTGAGTTCCTCTTAAGCCTGCTGCAGGCAGCCTACCACTCCCTGGAGGAGCTCTACCTCCGGCCTGATCAAAAGTATGATGAGGAGAATGGCATCATTCCCAACTCCCTGCGCTGCGAGCTGCTCTTGGCCCTCAAGGCTCATTGGCCTTTTGACCCTGAGTTCTGGGACTGGAAGACCCTGAAGCGTCACTGCATCAAACTGCTTGGGTTGGAACCTGATGAGGAGGAGGAGGAGGAGGAGGGGGAAGAAGAGAAGGAGGAGGAGCGTCATGAGCAAGAGGGGAAGCCAGCAGATTTGGTGGAGAACGGGCAGCCCAGTGGGTCGAGAGTGGGTGTTGATGAGCAGAATCTGGATGAAGTGGAAAACAGTGAGAGCACTGCAGCCCAGAAGGCAGTGTCCAAGAAGAAGGTAGGAGGCCCTTCAGACAGGTACCTCCGCTGGCAGAAGTATAAATTTTTCTGCCAGCTGTGCCAGAAAGAGGTCATTGAGGCGAGAATTCTCCATCACTCAAAAAAGCATGTGAAGGACGGCATCTACACCTGCCCGGTTTGCCTGCAGACCTTCCATAGCAGACAGGAGTTCGTGCCCCACACGAGCCAGCACACCCAGATGCCTGCACGGAGATCCCTGCCTCAGAAGAAAAAGAAGGTGAAAAAGAAGGTTGACCTACAGAAGGAAATGGAGGATGATGACCTGGAGGACCTGGAGCCTGGTGAAATCACCCTGGACCCATCACTGCTGATGTACTACCAGAACAGCCAGGATCCCGATGTTCTTGAGCATCTGATGGAGCAGGCTGCAGCTGCCCCCAGGAAGCCAGCCGATGATGATTACATCACCTTTGACTATATCAACACCTATTTCCAGCTTCAGGACCGAGAGGTTTACCCCTGCCCTGCCACTAACTGCAACAAGAATTTCAAGCAGTTCAAGTACCTGAGTGTGCACCTCAAGGCCGAGCACAGCAGTGGGGATACCAATGTGAAGCACTACTTGGAGATGAAGGACAGACGAGAAAAGTGCACCTTCTGCCGGCGTCACTTCATGACCGCCTTCCACCACCGTAAGCACCGGCGTGTGCACTACGGGGATCACCCGTACATGTGCGTGGTCGGTGGCTGTGGGGCTCGCTTTGACACCACCAATGAGCTGATAGCGCACAAGCAGGGCCACGGCTTCCGCCTCAACTACTGCTGTGAGCTCAAGGGCTGCGGCCTCTCCTTCTGTGACCTAGGGCAGCTCTACCATCATGAGGCCCAGCACTTTCGAGATGCGGCCTACAGCTGCACCAGCCTTGGGTGCAAGCAATTCTACTTCTCTAAAAAGGAATTCATGAAGCACTTGGCCTCTCATGGCCTCACTTTCACTGAGGAAGACTTTGTGGCACAGAGAAATGAGAAGCGCAAGCCAGTAGATCCTTTCTCAGAGGAGACCGTCGGCAGTAGAAAACTTGCCCCAAAGTCAACTGTAGAACTCATAAATGGTGTGAGAGAGGCAACTGCAGAGAATTCTACAGCTGGAATTTCCTCTTCCGATCAACACTCTAGGAATAGAGAGCCCAAGACCACATTAGCTTGTGTTGCTGTGTGCTTTGATGGTAAAAAATTCACTTGTGGTTTTGAGGGTTGTGGCAGAACTTTCCCTCAGGCCAGAGATATCCAGAAGCACCTGAAGTCTGTTCATCCAGCCCAACTTAAGGCTGAGAAAAAGGGACACAAAAAAGCAAATGGGGATAAGTTTGCAAAGACAAAATGCCTCAAAGTTGAGACAACCAGTATTGAGACAAGCACAGATGGGCAATCCAGCTGTGCCCCTGTCCCAGTCTTGAACCCCAAGAGTTCCCTCCCTCCTGTGGAAGTGTCTGCATACCCTGTTGCAGTACCTGACTCAAGCCTTATAATTGATGACCCCATTAAGGACATTTTACTGGGTTTCAGCCAGTTGAGTCTACAGCCTTCCGATGCGAGAATTTATTTGACTGATTCTTGCCATCCTATCTCAGGGTCTTCCATTTCACAGGTGTCTTTCCCTAGTGCAAGCTGCCCTGCCAAAGTGGTGAGAAAGAAAACGAAGTCCCAGTCGAGCGCAGCTGGCTCAAATCCTGAGTCTTCGCCAACCCCATTGCCCTTGGAGCTGCCTCCTGAAGAAGATCACCAAATAAGCTGCTTTCTTGTTCAACCTTCCACCAAGCCTTATATCTGCGAGGTCAAAGGATGTACCTATAGGAGTGTGACTAGCCATGCTCTTATGTGCCATTACCTGCGGAAACACAGCTTTTCCAAGGAGAGGGTGAAGGGCATGGAGGCATTCAGAACGAGCAAATTCAAGCCGTTTAAGTGCCACGTGTGCCCTAAGAAATACAGACAGAAGTCGGAACTAAGAACCCACTTAATCCAGATGCACAACATAAGCGAAGCTGTAGTGGGCCAGATGAGCTGCTCTCTCAAGAGACGTGAGGAAGGCAAAACCACAGAGCTCCCTCAACCCAAGACCGGTCTTAACCCTAACGTGCAGATGCAGAATAAGCCACTGCTGAATGCGTGGCTGAAGGAAGCACCCACCTGGCAGCAGAAGTACCAGAAGAGGAAAGGGAGTGAGTGGACGTTGAAGTCCGAATGTGAAAATGGAGTCGTGAAATCTGAAGACAAGAGCAAGAAGGTGGATTCTAAAGCCGAGCCCTCGCCAGCCATACAGGAGGCGGATGAAGAGGAGAGAGCGTTGCGCGAAGGACGCGGCAGCAGACGCCTGGTGGCAAAAGGCAACCTGTGCTACATCCTGACTAACTATCACAAGCCTTTCCACTGTGTGCATAAGGACTGCAACTCAGCCTTCACCAACCAAAGCGGCTTAGTTCGCCACCTGCAGTCTGTGCACCATTACAATCGTTCTCAGCTGTGCCTAGAAGAGGACGTGGATTTCACTCACGGCACTGGGGTCAAGGATGGGACTAAACCACCTCAACTTGCATGCAAAGAAAAGGGCTGCATAAGGACGTTCCACAGTTCCTCGGCCCTGCTGCGCCACCACCGTAGGCAGCATGCGACAGATAGGAGGATTCTTGCTGCAGCAGGGGTGTCAAAAGCTGCTAGATCTCCCACCATCCAAGAAACACCTAACCCACTCTCAGAGGAGCCTATCCCACAATTCAGATGCAGCTATGCTGGTTGCAGTGCCACCTACCACCTCTATAGCAGCTTACTCCGACACATGAACCATGTCCATCCTGACCAGGCACCACAGAAGTTACCACCCCAACAAGTACACTGCAAGTTTGACGGTTGCACTCGTGTTTTTTCCCAGAACTCCAGCTACAAGAAACATGTGTTCTACAGGCACTGTGACTACTACGACACACTCGTTTTGCATCTGCAGAATACCCACAAGAAAGACAAGTCTGACAGTGGGTGCCAGAAGAAGTTGATTGTTCCTGCAACATCACAGCCCCTGCTGTCATCGCAGAAGGAAGCACCCAAGCTACCTCTCAGGCATTCTTTGAGGCACGGTCCTAAGTCTCAGGATGGCATGAAGACTGAATGTGTCGAAGAGCATATTGAGAAGAATATTGGTGTGTCTAAGCTCATCAAACGTAAGAGAAATAAAAAAAAGCATCCTGAGCTAGTCTTCCGCACACATGAGGAGGCTTTGCAGATGTGCCAAGATCGCTGTTTGCCTGTAGCATACCCTTGCATGGTCCAAGACTGTGACTCTGTGCTCACTGTGGAAAGCAGCATGCGTCGGCATTACTTAAATTGCCATAAGATGAAAGTTTCCAGGTTCACAGCAAACGTTGACAAGTTGGTCAACAATGCAGAGCAGCTTGAGGAACTGATCCAGAAGAAGTCCGCTATCGCTGGAAGGGCAGACGTTGATCGGGCTCCAAATGGGGTTCTTAAGATGGAATATCAAGCAGAGCCTGAGAAACCTGGTTGCCCATCACTGCCCATGAGTTTGCATTCAATCAAAACCGATGCATTGGATAGTCAAGATCCTTTGGGTTTCACTGAAGATGTGCCCCCAGAGAGTAGCTTGCTGGTTGGGGCTGATGATTTGCTTTACGGAGAGCCCAGTGGACACACAAAAGAACTCCTGACCCAGCGTAGCTGTAGTCGGGATGATAAGGCTAGGCCACCTTCTCCCACACCTCCCTTAGTTGCTCCTCCTCCACTGGATCTCTCTCCACCGTCATCGCTGCGCTTCACGATTGATGACGGCTTTATGGACTGCTCCAGCAAGGAATCTGGAGGCAGGACAACATTTGTTCCCTCCTCCATCACAAACCCTGCACCCTTCTCTGCCACTCCAACCCGTCAGCCACTGAAGCGTAAGAATGAGCTTCCAGAACCCCTTCCCTCTCCCACATCGACTCCAAAGGATGTCCAGCCCCTCAGCCCCACACCCCGCACTTTTGATCTGACAGCCTACAAGCCCATGGGTTTTGAGTCGTCGTTCCTCAAGTTCATCCAGGAGAGTAAGGACAAGGAGGAAGAGTTTGAAGAGAGCGGACCCTGGGGGTCACCTCTTCGGCACGAAGCCCCCGCCCAAGTGCTACGTCGCAGGGACTCTTACCGCCGTAACTCCGTCAAAGAGAACAGTCAAAGGGGGCTCGGGGTCACCCGCAGTCGCCGGGTCAGGTCTCTGAGGCCCTTGCTATCGGCAGGGGAGTCTGTATCTGTCCAAAACCTGCGTTCTATCCTAGACCGAGCTCTTATGGGCTGTGGCGACCTGGCTATCAAGCAGCTGCAGTACCTCAGGCCTGTGGTGGTGCTGGAGAGGTCCAAGTTCTCAACATCCCTCCTTGATCTCTTCCCCTCAAAAAAGACTGAGAAGCTTCTCCTTGGGAATTCGTGACTGAAAAAATACTTCAAAATATAGCCTATGGACAATTTGTCAAACTGAAAAATTCTTCCAGTATTTTTTTCTATTAATCAGTCTATTACTACAATTATTATTGTTTATTATTGATATTATTGCTCATAAGTTGCCAAATTGAAGTTGCTCAAGTACCTTAACTGAATTATAATGGTTATAAGTTTATACATGTATTAAGATTACAGGTCTACTAACATGTTTGTTTTTTGGTTGTTTTGTTTTTTTGGAAAGTTAAATATCCATTATATACATTTCAGTGGTATCCAATAGGTGCTTTTTCTTCCATTATTCCCTTTTCTCACAGTCTGAGCTTGTATTAAAATTTTAAAATAAACTTGCATCCCTCCTGTTTCTGTACTGGGCGTGTCAGCAAGCTGAGGTGTTTGTTGAGCAGACAGGATTGGGGGCTTATTTCGGCACCACATTTTACATTTGAAGTCACGGCCACCTGATCCAGACCGTCTCTGAGCTCATAAGGCTCACCATGCAGCTTCCATCGGAAGGTTCCCTGTCCCGTTATGGAAGGCAGCATTCTGGCTTCTCTCGATTGTTTCACATGACGTTGACCATGTGTGTCCCTGCCATACATATGCATTTCACTTATTAAACTAAGCCTGAGATTGCTCGGAAAAAGGTCCGCGTAGTACAGGGAGATGCTGCATTTATGCCCAAATGGAACATAGCTCGTGATCAGAGGAAACCTCTTCATTCTCAGTATGTCTCAGCCGGAGGGGTGGGGTGCAGAATGGGTTCCAGTAAATGATTCCATGACATGGTGGTAAAACAAAGCTGTGTTGCTTGGACGTGACCGTGTCCCGGTGAGGTGCGTTTTGTAGTGGACCGTGGCGGGGCTTGATTCCCGCTAACGCGTAGCATATCCACACGGTGGCTGCTCACTTGACATGCTGCCCCACTTCGCACACAAGGCGTGTTGCTGGCACTACAAATTCAGTGGCTGCTTAAGGACGGAGCTGGCTGCTGTATTTAAATCCCTGTTCGTTAGTTAAGAGATGTTTGCCCTAAAAACTTAAGAAATGGCCTGCCAGTGAGTGTGTTACCTCACAATAAACATGACCCACATGGAACATGCTGTTTTAATTGTGTACTTGTGCTTCCTCTGGCTTATTATGCTTATAGGATAGTAATTTCTTTTTGTGGGTACTAGTACTTATGCTAAACATTCCACAAAATATTTAATTTATCCATGGGAGTGGACAACTTTGTATCTTCCATTTTATTTTGTCGCCTATCCCTTAAAAATGTTCAAGGCTTTCGTTTCTGTGAAAGCCAGAATTGACTAGCGGGTCCTTAAGGTAAGAGCTTCTGTCTTCCTGTAGCAAACTTCTGCAGACAGACAAGTCTGCAAACCTACAGGCCCCCCCATCGTCAAGCTAACACCATGGTTTGCTTCCAGAGTAACGGTTGGGGGCGTTTCTTGTGGTTTAAGTCATTTGTGTAGATAAAGGGCAACCGAATATTAAGCTGGTACATAAACCAGGTTCCAATAAACACAAATTTCCATTAAGGAAGCAGCAGAGTAGCAGTGTGTGTGACGGGTGGAGTCCCTCATCTCACCATGCCGTGCTCACATTCGTTAGTTTAATGCATTAATACCCTCATGGCTTAATTGTGTTTGTGTACTTTGTTTGGGAAGGTACTGAACTGCCAATTCTGGACTGTTTATAGGACAACATGTAGCCAGCTGTGTAGAAGGAAATAAAGGTGTGATTTTTCTAATCAGTGTACCTTGGTCATTGAGTGTTGTAACAGTACCACTATTCTCTTCTTGCCAGTAACTACTCATTTGATTTTATTACAGATGTTTGACCTCTGAAAAGCCGCTCAGAAAATACTTACTGTTTGACGTGTTCGTTACCCATTGAGATCATCCTTTGAGAAAATGCAATTTTCATTCAGATCATCCCTATATACACTCACCTAAAGGATTATTAGGAACACCTGTTCAATTTCTCATTAATGCAATTATTTAATCAACCAATCAC
>JABFEA020000029.1:20076353-20092681 GCA_019775915.2 Cyphomyrus plagiostoma | reverse complement strand
TTTCATCTAAAATCTGACTAACCACCGTGTTAAAGTCCAGTGTGGCTGCGTTGACATCTGTACTGGACATGAAATTCACTTCTTATGCACAAGCATTAGTAGTGTGTCTGTCTGCAGGGAGAATATCGAGCTTGTTGTGAGATTTACTTACCTTGGCACTATGGCCATGTGGCACGTTTCCCTGAGGGTGATCTGGCTCACAGGATCGTCATTGCTGAGAATCAGAGTAGCTGTACCAGGCCAAGGGGGTGCCCATGTAACACCTGGCTGTGGCAGATATATTTCCAGGGGGGTGGGACGGCAGTGTGTGTGTCGATGCGTATGGGGACACTAACTGGAATCCTGAGGTATTTCGTTATGTGATGGGTGCTGCAGCGTGCTGTGATGCTCCCCGACCAGAATTAAAATGGGAAATCAATAAGCCAAATGCATATTTCAGCTTTCTGAAAACTAGTATTTCATGAGATTTCCCCAAATTGTCCCAACAAGAACCATGTCCCTGATATTCAGGGAACCAATTAACTAACTAGATATTTAAAAATCAATTTATCTATATGACTCTTTTCTACATTTGAAGCAATGGCCTTCTGAAATTCAGAATTCAGAATCACAAATTTCTGAATTTCAGAAATTCCATTATTAGTTTCAAATGTTGTCACATACATGTGTAAGTAAAATATTTCTTCCACCTACGTCATGCATTGCACGTAAAGGCGAAACGCATAACATAAATAAGAACAGTATATAAAATCCACAAAGAATACAGCTAATTAAAAAATCCAATGACCCCGACGTGATTTGAACACGCAACCTTCTGATCTGGAGTCAGACGCGCTACCGTTGCGCCACGAGGCCTGCGGCAATTAGGCCATTTTCTTTATAATTTATACTTTAAATTGTCGTAGCGTGTCCTGACGTGAACATGGGACGTAATACGTTTGATGACAATATCATCACGTCGGATCCACCTAAGCTCCACCCCTCCCCTGATTTCTACACCCAGCAGCCCCGTTCCTCTTTCTTTTTCCACATCATGGCGGACCGCTTCAATAAGGTGTGTAATGGTGTCACAGTAAACGGAACGAAATGTGAATTAAATTCGAAATAGTCGAGTGTTTAGGGCGACTTCATGATCGCATCGTTTTTCTTCCACAATATTTGAAAACTTGATGCATTATGTGACATGTTAGTGAATATTTAACTGGTCTGACAGTGGTAGGTCTGAACTGTGTTAGCTAAGGTAACCACGTTGTTTGACTGATGACACGCTAACCGGTCCAGCGTCTTTAGACGGAATTATTTCTTATCCCAAGCAGTTATGTGCTTCGTGTCAGTATTTTGGATTTCGTTCGTACATTTTGGCCTTTGGATCCAGGATTTCTTCGCTTTATTTCGCTGGGCCGCGCTGGCTGACTTACTCTAGCGTTGCTCTGCCGCAGTCTGTCGGCCTTTTTTCACTTTTAGCTGTAATCATTCTATTTTATTTTACAGCCACACATTCATAGTTAGTAGTGCATATATGCTGTCGATGTTTTCAGATGTGACTGGCTGAATATGTTTGACCTTTTACGTGTGTTTAGCACACGACACATTTTTGAGCATAGAGATATTTTTGGCTGCATGTATACGCAATTTCCATCAGATGTCCTAATCGTCGGTGATGTTTGAATACAGCCTATAGTTCGAGTTTCAACGACTATGAGAAGGCTTTTCATGCACTACCATCTGATACGAGTGGCACCACTATAAAGAGCCGGCTCTCTGGTGCGCAGGCTCCACATTAATTGTCTCGTTTTTAATCCCCAGGTTCTGCTGCTTGATGGCAGAGGCCATCTCCTTGGTCGTCTTGCCGCTATTGTGGCGAAGCAGCTTCTGCTTGGTAAGAAACTTATTCCAGGACGTATGGTGTGAGTGAGGTACTCCAATTTGGTAACTGGGTAAATCAGGAGTAATTTCCTTCCTCGGAAAGGGTTAACTAGCCGCTTTATATTAAATCTCTCACAGTTCCTTAAATGAATGGTTGTGTGCAATATTATTGCTGAGACCTATATATGAACTAATGAGAAATAAATCCTGATTTACCTCTGAGGTTGTTTTAAACCTAAAAACATTGCTGTATTGGCATGTCATTGATGATGCATAACCTACATTGTTTGAGTTTAACTGCCATGAGAAAACTTTCATGCACTACCATCTGAGACAGCCAAGGGTATTCGGAATGATGCCCGTGATCTCACACCCCTGCTATTCTAATGGTCATTCTTGTTACAGGCCAGAAAGTCGTGGTGGTGAGGTGTGAAGGGATCAACATTTCTGGAAACTTCTACCGCAATAAGTGTGAGTATATTCTGGTTTTCAGAATAAGGTTCTTTACCTCATGCCTCCTTGTATCTGCTGGCGTGACCAGCAGGAATTGTATCAAACAAGCTGAGTGGCCTCTGTAGATTTAGTGATGCCACAAGTGCGATGAATGCTGGAAATTGTAGATGGAATGAAGCTCCTGTTGCTGGTTAGCAGGGGTGTAATATTGATATTTGCTTTTGGATAGTGAAGTACCTGGCTTTCCTTCGGAAGCGGATGAACACCAACCCTTCACGTGGACCGTATCACTTCAGAGCACCCAGCAGGATTTTCTGGAGGACAGTGAGAGGTGTGTGAGGGGCTCCGTCTGGTCAGGCAGCCTCTGCAGAGGTGCTCTTTCATTTTGCATTGGCCTGTCCCATACTATGATGAACAATTTATCCCAAACCTGAATCTTTTTGATGAAACAAAATTACGGATCTGACTACTGAGTTGGGACTGGATGTTTTCATATGCAGGCTTCCATTCTGGCCCTGGCAGTCTGCAAAATACTGTGTAAAAAAAAAAAAAAACTCATCCGTGTTAGTCTCATGGTGTTGGCTGTAATTGGAGCTGACCAGTCTTCCAACTCACCAATTAGGTATGCTTCCCCACAAAACCAAGAGGGGACAGGCTGCCCTTGAGCGGCTGAAGGTGTTTGATGGCATTCCTCCTCCCTATGACAAGGTGAGTGGCTCTGGCTGTTTAATACTCCAGTCTGCTTTTTGAGTGCTGTCAATGATGCCTTTTTAACCTACATTGTTTGATTCTTCAACATGAGAACATTTTACATATCTGAGTGGCACCCGTCACTTCTTCGCCACAAACGGTGCCTTGTCTGTCGCTCACCTGTTGGTTGCACTCTACAGAAAAAGCGCATGGTTGTGCCTGCTGCTTTGAAGATTGTTCGCCTGAAGCCATCTCGCAAGGTATATTCCAGAAAAAATAAAATAATCCATTTTACTGTGCATATTGGTTATACTACAATTAGGATGGAACCTATTGACAAAGTAAACACTGTGGATTTCCCCCCTCATTGCTAGGTGATATACTATTCTTACCAACTATGTTTCTGTCTCACTTGCCTCAGTTTGCCCTGCTTGGCCGCCTGGCTCATGAGGTTGGCTGGAAGTACCAGGCCATCACAGCCACCCTGGAGGAGAAGCGGAAGGAGAAATCCAAGATGCGCTTTAGGAAGAAGAAGGCTGAGCGGAAGCTACAGAAAGTGGCAGAGAAAAACGTGGAGAGCAAAATTGCAAAATACACTGATGTTCTGAAACAATATGGCATCCTTGTATGAGCTGGCTTTGACTCGTCAAAATAAATGTTTATAGAAATTATTTGAATCATTTTTCCTTATTGCACGTGAGTGGAGGGCCTTAAATTTGGCCAGTTTGGTTGTGCATGTATGAGGAGGATTGTATTGGCATGTCGGTTCTCAAGTGGACGGACAGATTTAATATCTACTGTTTACGATCCGGAGACGGTGCTCCCAATCCCCACAGGCAAGTATGCAGGTGGCATGTGAATCCAACAATGCCAAAGAACCTAGGTTACAAAGGAATCGCGCCGTCCCGCCCGTTTCTTTGCTTTCATTGGCTGAGCCTTTACGCCCATCACGGAGGTACTGTGTGATTGGTTCTTAATTTTCTTACGCCACGACCCTGGAAAGTGGCATTGGAAACCCCGCGGTGGAGTTGCGTGCGCGCACCCATAGTCAGGGTCGGGTTGACCGCGAGGAAGTGCCGTGGACGATCGTCGGCGCCGTCTTGAGTGTTGCTCCGTGGGCAGAACCAAATAAAGACTTATCAAATTCAAATCAACCACGTCGAGCCCTTTTTTCCTTAACCTGCTCCGAGACGTGAACTGCGGGAGGCTGCAGCGAACAGCATTTTGTGAAGGAGCGGTAAGTACTCGCCGGGTTTCGTGTTTTTTTTCACCCTCATGGCTGAGGGATGGCTTGTTTGGGGGATTTTAGTTAGGCCCCTAATTTTTAACTAATGCATGTGAGTGAATACCAGGTAAAAAGAGCATATGTGGAATTTATTTTAAGGGTCGCTGTGCACCATTCAATAACTGAGTAGCATTCGCGTTTTGTTTTTCCACTAATTTCGGTTTTGAAAGGCTGGCAGAAAATCGAATACCGAGGCGTACAGTTTGAGGGGGGCGGTACGGCTTTTTGTGTACAATCAGCCTCAGTCGCGCCGTAACCATTGTCCTAACACCGATATGCTTCGCATGGCTTCGCTTTACGTCTTGTCGAAAGCGGAACCCCGCGCCGGCGGTCCGGTAGGACTGTCGCAGCAGTGCCGCGTCTCAGCAGCGGTTCAGTTAGCTAGACGGCCGCCGCCGGCTGTTTTTTTTTTTTTGTAACCCCCCCATGAGCCGCCGCTGCCGCGCGCCGGCTGTGACGCGTCTCCTTGGCTCGTGCGCCTGTGCGGCGGATTCTGCGCGAGCCGGTGCAGCGGAGCTGGCTGTCCGGAGTGTGAAGAAGGGGTCGATCCGAAGCCGGCTTTGTTCACTCACTCGCCGTTAGCCGGGCAGGAGCGGTTTGCAGCCTGTCTCATGGCGGTCGGAGATGTCTCCCGGTGAGCGGCAGCGTGTGGATGAGGGTCGGCGGCTCCTGCGCTTGAGTTAAAGTTGCAGCAGCTAAGAGGATCTGGTGTAAAGCCAGACTGATCCAGCCGTGATGGGCTTCGTCCCTTACGTCTGAGAGCTTTCTCTAGACTGAAGTGTAAATCAGCAGCGTATGCTGTTAGCACTGATCAGGCACTGATGTAGTTCCACTAAACTTAAACGCATTCTCGTTGTATCAGTTCTTGCTCTGAGATCTGGCTTTGCTGTGATCGCCAGGAGAATGGCGGCTGAGGTGAACGGCAACTCAGCTCCCGTGAAGGAGGACGAGGAGCCTATGGACATCACTGTCACGCACACGGAAAACTACCAGACCCTCCTGGCTGCCGGCCTCCCGCAGAAAGTCGCAGAGAGCCTGGACAACATCTTTCAGACAGGTGGGGGGTGCTCTGTGCCTGCGCTCTGCACTTTTAAAGATGCTGTAAAGGATGTTCAGGAGTTGGGAGATTGTAAAATGTATTACTGACCCTCTAAATGAGTGCAGGTGGCAACATGGGCATGCTGGTGGATGCATGACTGCTGTAGTAGATTCATGTGTTTTCTCAGGGGGTTAGTCATTGTGATGCTGGACTCTGTCAGATAGGAACCCTGTTAATAGCATTTACTTTAAACCTATAATCTGTAGGCCTTGTGGCTTATGCTGACCTGGACGAGAGGGCCATTGATGCTCTGAGAGAATTCAATGAAGAGGGGGCGCTGTCTGTTCTGCAGCAGTTCAAGGAGAGTGATCTGTCCCATGTGCAGGTAGGCATGTCTCCTGGAGGCTCCCTGTGTGTCCTGTTCTTGTGCCATTGTGGTGGGCATGCCCTCACATGCTGGATTTCCCCTGATTTTCTTTTTTATTTTGAATGTGCGACCCCTTTCAGAACAAAAGTGCGTTTCTCTGCGGGGTCATGAAGACTTACAGGCAGAGGGAGAAGCAGGGCAGCAAAGTGCAGGAATCCACCAAGGGGCCAGATGAGTCCAAGATCAAGGTGATATATCGCCTACACTGGGCCCCGGGGCCTCGTGTCATGGCATTGTTCATGCTTACTTTTGTGGCCCCACGTCATCCTGCAGCTTGTGCTCACTTTCAGGGCCTTGTGTTATTGGGGCCACGCATCATCCCACCGTTTGTGCTTAATGTGCTTTCACAATTGGCTTTATCTGCTGACTTCCACGTGCTCTGAGCTCAACGCCGTAAATGATAAGTGTAAATTAGCAGCAGTGAGTGCTGTTCTGGCTTGGCGCCTCTGCTCACTGCATGTACATTAAGGCATGAGCTGGATTGCTGTCCTGACAGTGACACAGGCCTCCTTAACTCTCGAGCTGGTGGAAATAGCAGTTGGACCGGTTTTGTGGTGTGTTACGTATGTTGATCTTGTCCTGCCTCTTATGGTGTTGCCCCTCAGGCGCTCCTGGAGAGGACAGGCTATACCCTGGATGTCACAACTGGTCAGAGGAAGTATGGGGGCCCCCCTCCTGAGGAGGTGTATTCTGGGTCTCAGCCAGGAGTGGGGACAGAGGTAAGGACCCAAATCACCTTATTTTTCATTTGTTGAGACCATCCCATAGTGTTTCCATGTTTAGTCAGAGGCAAGCAGGTATCTATTGATGTGGGGATGTGTAGGGAAAGGGAGCGACAGTGGCAGCTATGTAACTTGTCTCAGTGGTACGGGAACACGGTGATACAAGCTTGTTTGTCTAAAAATAAACTCTTATACAATGGGGTGTGATGGGGGGGGTGGGCAGGAGATGCTGACCTGACAGTTGTTTTCTGTGGTCATCCCAGGTGTTTGTGGGCAAGATCCCCAGGGACCTATATGAGGATGAGCTGGTACCGCTGTTTGAGAAGGCAGGCCCAATCTGGGACCTTCGGCTGATGATGGACCCGCTGTCGGGCCAGAATCGAGGTTATGCCTTCATCACCTTCTGCAACAAGGAGGCGGCGCAGGAGGCCGTAAAGCTAGTGAGCTCATTGCTGTGGGTCTGGCGGGGAGGGGCTCTTCGGGCAGCTTCCGTGGGGAGGTGCAGGCTGAAGGTGCTGACTGAAATGTAATCTTCCCATTGCCAGTGTGATAACTACGAGATCCGGTCCGGCAAATACCTTGGAGTCTGCATTTCCGTAGCAAACAACCGGCTGTTTGTGGGCTCAATCCCAAAGAACAAGACCAGGGAAAGCATCTTGGAGGACTTCAGCAAAGTGACAGGTTTGAAGGGGTCCACCTTTCTCTGCCGCCACCTGGCTTCTCTGCCCCATGTGTGTTACTGGGTCTGGTTGATTGTTTACCTTTACGTCTAACAGTAGGAATTTGCCTTGGTTATCTCACTAAGAGATGACCGCTGGCTCCCCCTGGCCTTTGAGTGGGGAATGTGATGGCCAGTGCTCCAGGGCTTCATCTCCTCCGAACCCTTGGTTTCTTTCACCCTTTGACCATGACCCGTTTGCAGCTTGTGTTGACACTGCAGTCTGTGAAAGTCTCTTGCTTCGCTGCTCCCCAGAGGGCCTGGTGGAGGTCATCCTGTACCACCAGCCGGACGACAAGAAGAAGAACCGCGGCTTCTGCTTCCTGGAGTATGAGGACCACAAATCAGCCGCACAGGCCCGCCGCCGGCTGATGAGCGGCAAGGTGAAGGTGTGGGGCAACCCCGTCACTGTAGAGTGGGCCGACCCGGTTGAGGAGCCTGACCCAGAGGTTATGGCCAAGGTGAGACACCCAGTGGTGGCGTCCACTTCACGGCTCATGTCGTCTCGCAGATTGAACAGATTTTGAAGCCCAGAGCCATTACGCAGATGTCACAGTACCTCAGCTGTTAGGGTGCTTGGCTGTTTCCATCAGGTCAAGGTGCTGTTTGTGAGAAACCTTGCCACGCCTGTCACAGAGGAGCTCCTGGAGAAGACCTTCTCCCAGTTTGGGAAGCTGGAAAGGGTGAAGAAGCTAAAGGACTACGCCTTTGTCCACTTTGAGGACAGGGACGCTGCCGTCAAGGTTAGAGACTGACTCAAGTCTTACTTTGTAGATCACCAAGGTGGCATTTTTCCCGGGAATGACCATGGTCAATAAGGGGGGGTGGTGTCGACTTTCCCTGGCAATCAGCCGGTGTGAATCAGCAATCGATCCCTTGCACCCACTAGGCCATGCAGGAGATGAATGGCAAAGAACTGGAAGGGGAGGAGATCGAAATCGTCCTGGCGAAGCCACCAGACAAAAAGAGGAAAGAACGGCAGGCACAGAGGCAGACCACCAGAAACACGGGGTGGGTCTGGGGGGGGGGTCCCGCTCGCCCAGTGCATGTCAGGCAGTCTCCATGTCAGGCAGTCTCCATGTCAGGCAGTCTCCATGTCAGGCAGTCTCCATGTCAGGCAGTCTCCACCATGCCGTGCTGTGAAGTCTTACCTCTCTTCTCACCTGCCGCAGGTATGATGAGTATTATTACTACCCGCCGCCCCGCATGCCACCGCCTGTCCGAGGCCGGGGCCGCGGAGGGAGGGGGGGCTACGCCTACCCCCCCGACTACTACGCGTACGAGGAGTACTACGACGACTACTACGGCTACGACTACCATGACTACAGGGGGGGCTACGAGGATCCATACTATGGCTACGACGACGGCTATGCTGTGAGAGGGCGGGGCGGACGTGGCAGCCGCGGGGTCCCGCCTCCACCCCGGGGCAGAGGAGCTCCGCCCCCTCGTGGCCGTGGCGGCTATGCCCAGCGCGGGGCGCCCATGGGTGCACCGCGGGGCAGCCGAGGGGGACGGGGCGGCCCGTCCCAGCAGCAACGGGGGCGCGGCGCTCGCGGCGCCAGGGGAAACCGTGGGGGCAACGTGGGCGGGAAGAGGAAGGCGGACGGCTACAACCAGCCAGACTCCAAGCGGCGGCAGACCAACAACCAGCAGAACTGGGGGTCCCAGCCCATCGCCCAGCAGCCCCTGCAGCAAGGTGGCGACTATTCCGGTAACTATGGTTACAATAATGACAACCAGGAGTTTTATCAGGATTCTTACGGCCAGCAGTGGAAGTAGACAGAAGTAAGGGTTTGGGGAAGCACTAAACACACAGAAAGGAGCGAGGAGATTGGCAACACAACCACGTCTGATTGGCTCTGTATCCTTTAACCTTCGTGCACAAACAGTCCAACAAAAATAACCGAGGCGAGAATTGGCTTCATATCATCCATGTGTTGATTGACTGCGAGAGGCTGCAGTCCGTATTGGGATGAAGATGAGTGTAAATACAGCCTTTCTGAATTTTTTCATATCCTTTTGCTTTCCTTGTGGTTATTTGGGACATTTCCGGCTTTAAATGCTTTTATTCCTTAAATTTTATTTTTTATTTTGTTTGGTTTGTATTTTTTTAATGCCTACATTTAACACTTTAAAGGTGGATTCTCATTTTCAAAAGTTTTTGAGAAGACGTAAATCATGAGTAACCTGCTGTATGCAAAGATGTTTACCCCAATTCACACCTCCCCCAACTCCCCCCGGACTTGTCCCCTGTCAGATTCCTGATAGACGGGCTTAGCAATTTGCTTGTATATAAAGGCTGAAAGCCTGAGTTTATTTTAATCTGTTGAGCACCATTGGGGAAGGTTAACCAACGGGGAGAGATGAAGAATTTCCATTTTTTTCTTGTATTGGGAAAGTAACGTTACAGTGTATGTTTAGCATTTGTAGAAGTAGGTTAATTGTGTTTTTTAAAAAACTGTTATTACGAGCTTTCTCTCTCAAATTTGCCCTTTAGAATTTGGTTTGGCTGAACCGTAACAGCCCAGGCCGTTTGTTCTTTGATGTGTTTGTATTTATAAATTGTTCTTGTTACATTTCAATAAAACTCAACCATACATCATTCGATTATCAGCTACTTCAAATTCAGTTGTGTCATGGCCTATTTGATCCCGTCAAATCCGACCTGCCTCAAGATGGAAAACTTACGTAATGTGAGTGATCCTGCTTGCTCAAAAAAGCATTGTGTTTTTGAAACAAAATCTGTATTTAATAGCAGTTCACTTTCTGCAAAAATGTCTGCAAAAAGACACGCTCCAACCAACCAACCAACCGACCAACCCCCTTCCCCACCAAAAACGACAGCAGAAAAACCCAAATACCAAATAGCTGGTTCGGTCAACTCTGTAGGACGGAACACCAACCCTAATGTCCCAAAATCAGGAATTTTAACCCTTTGCTTTCCAGCATTTGACCCTTTTCTTTCAGCATCACCATTTGGGCCTTCAGAAAATCACATGATAGTTCTCTGCACTTTATATTAGTAACAAATGTACAACGATCTATTTAGACATCCCCTGTTACTGAGCACTTCCTTGTATCTTATTCTTGGATTGAAATCATCAGGGAGTTGCCTGAAGAGACCTGATAGAGCCATGGCATTGTAAGCTCTATTAAGGCTTTGTGTCTGCTAATGGATGACTAGTCGCTCATTGCCAGCAGGGCAGCACCAAGGAGGACGTTCCAAAAGTGACCAGTCTGTGAACGCATCTTATTCAGCCCCTCAGAAACAACAGCTGCTTCTGGCAACCAAAGGGTTAAATCCAACTATCTGATTAAACCATAGTCTGATTATCATTCTGCTTCGTTTGGCTGCACTTGAAACAATAAAAATACTTGTGTATAAAATACAAACATTCCCTTCCCAATTGAAATGGAAGTCTGCAGTTCATTTTTCATTTTTGTTTGTCCTTTTCCCCTCTTTCTTTTTAATTAACATGGGTTTGTTTATGGGTTTGTTTTTGTTTGTTTAAGTTTCTCCTTTTATTTCGAATCACCCAGGTGAAGACGCGAGAGAGGCAGCGATTGCGTGAGTGAGGAACACATCTATCTCTGCTGTGTTCTTCCCAAAAAGGGTGAGCTTGGTCTACCTCTTCAACTCTAACTGGAGTTCTCTCCTTCCCGGGGACGACCAGCGTGCCCCTCCCTCACATGTTTTGCTCAGTAAAAATGAATCGATTTGATTTGATAAGGAGTAGCATAACTTTCTGGTTAGGCAGATGATCTATGAAACATTTATGGCTTACGTCTGACATTCAGGACATCTTTGGTTGGTGAATCTCTTTTTGGTTGGCTATGGACAGCATTCGTTGTAACCCTCCTTTTACCCTGAGAAGGATCTGTATTTTGAAGGAGGTATGTTTACTGAAGAGAGCAAATGTTTGTTTACTGAACAAAACATGGAGTACTGTTCAGATGAGGCCTTCAGTTGTTAAGTTCCCACAATAGTGTGATGTTCACTGCTCACACCAAAACGACCAAGGAAAGCACTGAAGCAGAAAAGAGAGAAAACCCCCAGGTGCAGTGACCCAGTGTTTGTAGGGGCTTCATCCGTCATCCTCAGAACAACATGAGAATGGGTGATGGAGAATGGATAACATCCCACTAGATAAGGTGTGTTCAGCCCTGGACCTGGCTGGCTGGGCTGCTTCAAAGTGCTTACTTCAGCCAAGCCCTTTAACCAGATCTTTGCTCAAATGGATGGATCCAGGCTTCTCCATTAGGACCGAGGTTGGTTGGTTGTCTCTCTAAAGTTAAACCGGCACGTGCCACAGCTCTTCTAGGGCTGGATTGACCACCTTGGATGCAGCCTTTTGTGGCACTGCAAGCATGCTAATGTCCACCAGGGGGCGCAGGCGCTACTGCAGCTAGTCTCCACAGGACTGTCATTCTATCAAGCATGTGCAGAACTACAAATGGACCAAACGATCTGATCACCTACTGTTCTGATTGGCTGCTTTGTTTTAATTAAATCTGATTGATACTGTATTAAATATAAAAACAGTAAAAGCTTGCTATCTTGCAATTGTCTCTTCTGTTATCTAAATTATATACATGTCTAGGTGCGCTAAGGAGTTTAGAATCTTACATTTGACGCAGTGACACCACAGAGTAGCAATTATTGTTAACCGGTGTGCTGTGACTCCTAGCTAAACATTCCAGCCTCCAAGATGCCACTATGCTTAGGATGTGCTGTTATTTCTTGCAGGGTAAGTACATCCCCTTCTGCACTGTGGTGATTTTGTCATGATATCAATGAGGTTTTCCTTAACACTGACCAAAATAGAGTTACAACCACCAACCCCCTTAGACTCTTGGAAAATTACTCACACACTTGCCAATTTCATTCAGATATCGAAATGTAAATCGTTGACTAGCACTTCTCTTACACTGGGGATAGATTTTTGTAAATGGCCAGTGGTTGGTTATGTCCAGCCCTCATTAGTAAAGAGTGCCAGCATTTACACTGAGTCTTTCTCTAAGTGCTTCCCTAAGAGTATAGCAGCACCCTGCCATTCACTGATCCCAGCAGAGGCATATGCCCTTCTGCACCTTTTTGCTGTACCCAGGTGTGGTCTTTCCATTGGGAAGCAGTGTTTTGTGATGGTTCTCTGCAGTGGCTCTGCCTGGCTGCTGGGCTTCTGTGCTGGAAAAAGCCATAGTGAGCCACCTGTGAAAGTATGCTGGCCTTTCCTCTGTGAAGTGTATGGATGAGTTTCCCTAATTTTGCTACAGCCTTTACGAACCACGAGAGCTGAAAACAAACCCTCCAGGGCCATTACAGCCCTCTGATCTGAAGTCTGGCTGCATTTGGAATCAATAACCTGGCACACTGCTAGCCTGTGACAGTTATGGGAAGATCCATTTCCAGAATAATGGGGAATGAAAGCTGTTCATGTGACCATCTCCTCTCTTCTGTTAGGATATTCAGGTCCGTGGGTGTGAGGGTTTTCCCCCTACATGTCATACTTATCAGATTGAAAACCACAACCAGCCTGTCTTCTGACTCTTCAGTCTTATAGAGAACATTTGACAACACTGGAAGCAGCCCCCTGTCATGTTTTGGACTCACATTCAGGACAGTCACATGACCTCAGGCAGCGATGTGCAGCTATTCTGTAATCTGTCGCCTTGCCTTTTTTTTTTAGTTGGCTTATCTATCAGGCCCGTGTGAGGAGGCCCCTGCCCCTGTCTTGTCACGATTTGGACTTGGTAGGTGGGGCTTCGAGACGAGGCAAAGATGAGGATTTCTGGGTAAGGACATCCCCTCCGTCACTGTTCATCTTTTATTTATTCCTGTATTGTTGTCAGGATTGAAAAAGTTTGAGTTGCTGATAATGGGGCCATGTCATATAGAGGGACTACCCCCATCCATTTTGAGCGTGTAGAGGTAGGTTTTCTTTGTGTGATACTGGAAAATGTCCCATGGGTAACAGCAGGCTGTAATCATAGCCATTACGTGGGGGTGGGGGCTCAAAGAACATTCCAGAGTGGGTAGGGGGGCACCTGAGGGGCTGAGGCCAAGCCTGGCAGCGTATGGCAGGCAGAGCGACCCCAACATATGTGGACGTCACCAAGCTGCCTTCATCGTGCGTTCGGGACACTGAGCTCCAGGACACTGCTGTGGGAAGCCAGGCTGAAGCGAGCGAGGCCAGGTAATGCCCTCAGTCCTTATCGTATGGATATTCCTTATCTCTCAGGATTCCCCTCTCTTTTTGGCATTTTGCATTCAAAACCAACCCCCCCCCCCCCCCCCCCCTTCCTCTCAGCGGTCCCCGTGTCTGCTGTGGCTAAGAGGATTACAGCGGTTGCGCCCCCCCCCACCCTCGTGCCGCGTTGGCGTTCTGCCTGTGGGCCTACCACAGCACCCCAACCCTCAGGCTGCATCAGGTAGGTTAGGGGTGCCCTGTTCCCCTCCGCGTGCTTGGGAACAGGTGGGTGGGCCCCATGTCTGCAAGAGGACCCCCTTCCGCGGTTTCCTGATCCTGGGGAGGGCATTTTAGCGCCGATTGTGTGTCTCAGCCGTCAACACCGTGCTGCCTGCCTGGATATTGTTGCCCCCACAGTGTTTGAAGGCCGCATGGTCATGTTTTCGTCTTTCAGACCTCTGTGTTTTATTGGAGGGAATCTGCAAAATCAAGGATATCCTACAACTTTCACACACACCAGCAGCTGTATGCGAACATGTCGTGTTACCTCCAGTGTTATTTTAATAGCCTGTTTGACACTGGTCTGTAAACCAGGAAGACGACAGTCCACTCTGCATGCGCTTAGCATGACTCGCGCCCAGGAGATGGTTTTAATAATGACCATCTCCATTAGCAGAATGACTCATCCAGATGTTATAAATTAACATGTGGGTCAGTTCTGCTAACAGCCCGATTTGCTGCACCTCCCATTTACTGTACGGCACTACAAATTAACACCGCAGGGTTCCACCAGGAATTTGTAGGAATTTCAAGTTGGAACACATGGAAAGAAATATAAATCCACCAGGCGATGCACCATTTTCACCCCGTCTGCTTTTAATTTATCACTTATTAGTGTTTGACTGTTTGTTTTTGTGCATTGCCAATTGTTAAGAATGCATGTACACAATAATAAAGTGTTTAACAACCAAACTTTGTCTCCGACTGTGGTTGGCTACTCCCCTCTCAAGTCATCACTGCTAAGGACTATGATCCTGTGGTGTTTCTTCTGCGGTTTGGGATGCATTCCTGCACCGTCCTGTCACACTTCCAAATGTAGTTCATTGGGCACTTGCATCGCACAAGCACTAGAGGGCATTGTAACACTTGACATTGCTTGCCTGAGGCCCAAGGATGGTTTGGTCTTCTTCCTTGTAATTTCTTTAGTTTTCCTTATATTTAATAAACACTTTGCTAATTAAGTGGTGGGCAGTTGGCAGCATGCCACATCTAACCGGAAACGGCCTGATAGCAGGTCCATATCTGAAGCTCACTTTTTTTAGTGTTAGAAAAGGAACATGCAGAGGTCATACGGTTACTCAGGGCTTTGCAAGTCTCATTTTAAAGATTCTCCCATAATGATGTGTGATATCATGTTAATGGGCACATAGGCACCGAGGATATGCTTCACAGGGATGTATGGGACAATGGGTAGCGTTAAACCGCATGTAAACTCCGGCCAGCGCAGGACGTCTATGCAGGGATGGCATCATATTTTTGAGTCCGTGACCTCAACATTAGCTATCCATGTTTGTGACAATGTGAGGAATATGATTATTTTCAGGTTAGCAAACCTGTTCCTGTGTTGTCTCACATGAGGCCAGCAGTCACGCCTTCAAAGTGCCGACATGCTTCTGATGCGCTTGTTGTTACCATGGTCACTTATCACTTGCTCTTGCCTTGACATAAGATGCTTCCTTAACTTCCTTGATGTCTGCTGCTGTTTTTCTAGAAGTATGTTTCTTGTTTTTTTGTTTCTTTCTCAGGAGCGTACGGTTATTACTCTGTCGTGTCTGGCCAGCTTTACTGCATTAGGTCACCAGAGGATTTCAAGGCCCTGTACTGCTTCACATCGCTGAAGTGGATGTTTGCCTAACAGGTGAATGAGCCGATTGTACCGGGAAGGCGAACCTGATCCATGGAGAGCCACTCAGCCAGTAATAAAGTAGTAGTTCTCAACTTCAGTCCTGGGGGCCACTGTTATTGGCTGATTGAGAGGTCATCCCAAACACCTGCACACACAGTGACTCTCCATGCATCTGGTTCAAACTCTCCCGAGGAAGCATCAGGCAAAGTGAGGAATGGTTGTTTCTTGAAAGGACCTACATTGTGACTCTGAAGGAGGAGGAGCCATACTCATGGGCAGACTCGTTTCAGAAGCAATCTATTCTCGGGGGTTGGGGCATTAGCCGGGCCAGAAGTAACCTGTTCTCCTTTAACTGGGTTTGACTGACTGCTGAAGTTTCCGTTTTTCAGTGATAAAGCCTGTCATCCTGTCACCAGCCTGGTATCGAGCTGTTGCTTCTACCATTGATTAAATCTGTGTTCTCTAGGATGGAGTTTGGTCCATCTCTTGAGAAGCTCCTCCGGGTTAATCGGACATGTGTTTTATTGGTCGGCACTTAATTGCTTACCTGTTTCCTTTTATGGCTGGTTTTCATTGCACCTGTGCATAAAGCGAGCCATTTGATCTGTGGAGAAGCGTATAATATTGCCCACGCGTGAAATCGTTAGTACATCCATTCTCTAAATTTATGTTTTCCTTTGCAGTTTCTATTATGACTATTTATTTATTTAACTTAATGACGCATGCAATGAACCTCACATTCTTCTGCTACTTATCTATCCTGTAAAGTGATGTTCAATGGGCAAATGAGCTCTGAGTTAAAAGGGGGGGGGGGTTCTGCCCTCTCGCCAGGGGCTTCGATGGTAGTGGGTGGGGGGTGAGTGGCCCATCTCTCTCCTTGGTCTCGGGATCCGTGGTGTTAATGCGAGCAGGTGCTGAGCTCACTGGCTCTGGTTCTGCAGCACGTCCTGGGAAGATCAGAGCATTGGTGGACCTGCTGGGGGGGGGGGGGGGGGGAGGGGGAACGGGGCGGGGGGGGGGGGGGGAGGTGGTGG
>JABFEA020000029.1:20064739-20076253 GCA_019775915.2 Cyphomyrus plagiostoma | reverse complement strand
CCCCCCCCCCCCCCCCCCCCCCCCCCCCCCCCCCCCCCCCCCCCCCCCCCCCCCCCCCCCCCCCCCCGCGGGGAGAAGGTTCTACAGTCATGGAGAAGAGGCTGAAGGTCGTCTGAGGCCTTCTGTCAATCGCACAGGAGTAGCACTGTAACTGTGTACGTTTGACTATATTCTTGGGCGTATAAATCAAACACCATTACAGTGTGTTTGCATTCGTCAGTATTTGCACAAATGTCATATTTGCATCTGTCACTTTGTATTATGATTATGCCTCTTACATTAGATGAGGGACAGCAGGAGGCACTGAACCCTTTATTAGTGTCTCTTTCGCATTAATGTCTAACAGCCGAGGCTCGGGTGGAGCTGAAGGTCTCGAAGTAGCATCTTCTCCAGCAATGGTGTGAACTGCTGTAGGCCACCCAGGATGTCTGCAGAAGACTAGGGAGAAGTTGGTGTCTGCGTCTGTGGAAATGGGCGCATCGCAACAGCAGATAGGTGGATGTGGGCTTCTGTGCCGTGTGGGGGGTGGGGGTGAGGGTGACCCCCCCCCCGTCAGCCTCTCATTGTGCTGCTATTCTGCTATTGAAATGGTTTCCTGGCAGGTGAGCATGGTGGGTGTTGGCTATGCTATAACTGTTACTACACACAGGGTGGGGGGGCAGGACTGCCTGTTTTCTTTCGCCTGCAGCCAGTCTGTCACGTGATCCTTTGATGGACAGATGTGCCCCCTTTGTTGTCTTACGTCTATTTTGGGTGCAGCTTGAGCTGTAGGTGCCCAGTGATTGATGGGACGGGTCCTGGTGGGGTGGGGTGTGTTTGAGGGGGAAGGTTATGTAGCTGCAGCTACTGGGGCTAAACGGGGGTACAGGAGCAAACATAGGTCTGCCAGCAGGTAACGGCCACAGATGGACTGAGCTGGGTAAGGCCACTGCGTGTGTGTCTGTATCTATCTGCCTATCCACTGTGTCTGTGTGTGTGTCTGTCTGTCTACTGTGTCTCTGTGTGTGTCTGTCTACTGTGTCTCTGTGTGTGTCTGTCTGTCTACTGTGTCTGTGTGTGTGTCTGTCTGTCTACTGTGTCTCTGTGTGTGTCTGTCTGTCTACTGTGTCTCTGTGTGTGTCTGTCTGTCTACTGTGTCTCTGTGTGTGTCTGTCTGTCTACTGTGTCTCTGTGTGTTGGTATTTCTCTGTCTACTGTGTGTGTGTGTGTGTGTGTGTGTGTGTGTGTCCTTATCTTTCTGTCTACTGTGTATGTGTATCTCTGCGTCTGTCTGCTGCATGTCTCTGCTGTCTGTGTATGTGCGTGTGTGTAGTGTCTGTGTCTTCCTGTGTGTTATTTTTTAGTTTGTTAATTTCTATAAAAGGCCTCCCTTTTCCTGGCTCCTGGTGACATGCCTCTCAGATGCTATTTTGTGCTGAATTTAATTTCCATGTTTGTGGGATGTTGGCCGTCATTGTAACAGGCAGGTGTCATGCTCTCGATGCTGCCTGCCTCCAGCCGTCTCCCGTCTTGTCAGGGTACGGTAATGACTGCTGCCCTCTGGTATTCAGTCAGCTTGAAGGGATGTTGATGTACTTGTTAGAATTAGCGCCACACTCACTGCTCTCTGATTGGCTCTTTGCGGTCAGATTATGGGAAATCAGTTGTTGTCTTAAATGGAGTCACATATCCTACAGGGATAAAGAGTGTCTGGTTTTATGGCGGCAAGACAGGGAGTTCAGCACGACCGAGTCGCCCGTGGGGAGTCCGGTCAGAGCGAGTCGCATGCGGGGTGTCCAGCCAGAGTGAGTCATATGCGGGGAGTCCGACCCGCAGGAGTCGGATCGCACACGGGGAGTCCGGTCGGAGCGAGTCATATGCAGGGAGTCCGACCCGCAGGAGTCAGATCGCACGCGGGGAGTCCGGTCGGAGCGAGTCGCACACGGGGAGTCCAGGCAGAGCCACTCAAATGTGGGGATTCTGGCCATAGTCACAGAGTGACTCAGACATGGCAAGCGAGACTAGGGCTGTGGACCCAACATCCAGCAGGGAAAATGCCCTCAGTGCCTCCTTATCAGATGGCTCTCCTCTCACTCCTAGATTCTTTTATGCTAAAAATAATCAGTCATCCAGTAAATGTAGTGGGTACTGGTATCTAATTTGTCTTGGTTGTGTGATTTGATCTGTAATTTCCTTGTCCTGACAGGGACAGCAGTCCCGTATATCGTGTGTTGATCTGGACCTAGTGAATCCCAGCAAGCTAATGAACTGGCCTCAGCACCAGTTGGGTGGTGTATATGTATAGCGTTAGTCTCCATGGCAATAAGAAGCGTGTATATTGGAGCGGAAAGGTGCAGGATGTGGGGGAGGAGATGGGGGTACTGTACCACCATGAGCTCTCAGCTATGGCCTCTGTAGGTAAGGACCGGCTTCCCCTGAGGGCCAGGATCCTGTGGGCCTGACAGGGTGCCAGAGCTCTGCTTGGCCTGGGGGCACTGGGCCGGTGCGTGGTGCTTTGCCGATGAGCTCCTCGGGGGTGGCTGAGGCTACATTCAGCCATCGCTGCTGGGCACGTGTCCTGCCTGCTGAGAGAAGCTCCTGGCTGCTCAGCTTAACCTCAGTCCTGTGGCAGAACATCAGAGGTCCTATGTATAGGCAGTGGATTATTGAAGCGCAGCTACAGTATTATCTATAGTGAACTGTTGCAGTTTCTTCCGACTGCAAGCCTTGGCACTTTGTAATCATACAGCAAGGGGGCACTGTCTTGTCACAGACACCCCCCTCAGAGTTGGACCCTCCCCACCACCTGAAGAGAGTAGGATTTAGAAAAAATCCTAGCTTCAGTGTAGAGAAGCTGCAGCCTTCTCCTGGTAAGCAGGTGGGCTCTGCTGTTTGCAGGCTGACCTGCTAAGGAGTCTGCAGGATCAGCATGCTGAGGCCATTAAGCTGGATCTGATCGTGAACTTATGAGGGACCTTTAGGTCTTTGGGGTTTTCTGCCTGTTTGCAAATTCCTCAAACATTTCAGCAGTTCAAGACATGGTGTGACCCAAAGGACAGGGCAGGTGATGTTCACACGCACGGGTGTGTTCACATACACAGGCATGCTCTGCTTCTGGATAGCAAGGCGCCTGTCTCGGTCCTCAGCCTTGTCATTGTCATTCAGTGTGACGGTTCTATCTGTGACAGGAAGAGGGAGGGTATTGTGATGCTCTGCAAAGTGCCGTAGCGCTCAGCTCGTTCCACGATTCTGAGCTCTACCTGTTTCCTGCAGAGACAGCAAGCCAGAGTGCCCCCATTTCAGTCCAACCTCCGGTCAGTAGAACCCCTGTGATTCTAGTTGGTTCTGCTGCCAGTGGTGTAAGTGGCCGACTTAGCCCCCCCACGCCTCCATACTGAACCCTGTGATTCCCGCGCAGCCAGCAAAAAAATTCTGCTCTGCGGGCCCATTTGCATCAGTCTCATGTGCCAGAAAACCCCTCATCAGGCAGCAGTGGCTTGTGGTGCTGTTTTCTGTGGCACGGCGGAAAGCCAGATCCGTCAATACCGGGCAGCTGTTGGTCTGTGTGATGTCATCCTTCAGGCCATGAGACTGATGGTGAGCCACACTCTCTGGCTTTCTCCAGATGTCTGAAGTCAGACCAGAGTCATTTTACCAGCTGGCACTGTCTGTTTAAAGAGGGAATTGCCAAAAGCACTAATGTGAGTGATCCCAGTACAGACAGGTTCTGCATCACACAGTATATTGCATATCTGGGGTGTTTAGTGAAGCACAGAATAAATTCCAGGTTGCCATACTCCTTGGTTTGCCATACTCCTTAGTGTGCGGGCAGCAAGGCACTTGCTACCTTTGTTGTGAATGTTTTCCCGCATTGAGCAGAAATCTCCTGGATGTGTCCTTAGGGAGAATCATTAGCATTGATCCTTGTGAGCTGGCATCTGATTGGCTATCCAGGAAACTGTCACACGGAGACTCTCGCTCTTCGGCGGCTGGCCTGTCTGCGTCCGTCATGCGCAGACGGCGTTGCCCCTATGGCTGTCCATGCATGCACCCTGCAGTGCAGTGGGTACCCAACATCAAGCAGACCTGTTTCAGGTGAAGGAACCTGCTGGCTGTGACCCCGGGGAGCACCATAGATTCCTGAAACTCCCTTCATTCCATTAATCATCTTGGTGGCTCAAGTAATATGAGAATCCGCCATGCACAGATGAACCTGCAGCAAAAAAAGAAGAACAGAGACAGAGTATAAAACAAAGGATTTACCATATCTAAGGCAGAAATGCTGAGCTTCCTCTGTGGCTCAGGAGTGCTGGATCAGAGTGGGCATGTGGGGCCTCGGTGCAGCCTGGAGCTTCTGCAGTGTGGACACGGGCTGCTAGGCTCCTTCAAGCTGAGACGTGAGTACCCTGCAACTGTCACAGAACGTTACATCCCTGGCTCTGGGGTGGAATAAGCACAGCCTGGATGGTTCAGTAGCCCCGCCTACAACATTTTAGTCAAATGTCTGGTTTCTCTTAATGTATATCGATGGAACATGTTTCCCGAATGTGGGTCACAGCCCACTGGCCCAAGGGAGGAAGCAGAGATGGTGATAGAGGATTTAAGGATGGATGTGCCTATACACATGGCCCCCGCGTGTCTGATGGGCACTGTGGTATTGTCGCGGGCAGCCTCTACATATGGCCCATGTGTGTCTGGTGGCCTCGACGATGAGGGCACTGAGGGCTTTTAATCCATTCTTACCAGCACACAGACTGGCCATGCAGCTTCCTGCTGCAGCGTATTAACTGCGTGTGCGGCTTCCTGCTGCAGCGTATTAACTGCGTGTATAGGTTTCTGCTGCACCATATTAACTGCGTGTGCGATTTCCTGATGCACCGTATTAACCGCATGTGCGGGTTCCTGCCGCACTGCATTAACTGCATGTGCGGGTTCATGCTGCACCGCATTAACTGCGTGTGCGGCTTCCTGCTGCACCGCATTAACTGCGTGTGCGGCTTCCTGCTGCACCGCATTAACTGCGTGTGCGGCTTCCTGCTGCACCGCATTAACTGCGTGTGCGGCTTCCTGATGCACCGCATTAACTGCGTGTGCGGGTTCCTGCTGCACTGTATGAACTGCGTGTGCGGGTTCCTGCTGCACCGTATTAACTACGTGCCAGCAGGTGGATTTTACCGTTTGGAGTGGCTCTTTGGACATAGTGCAGTGATAATAGGTGCCTGCCCCTTTCCCGCAACACATTACAGAGAAGTAAACAGACACGTGGCAGTGCTGGGGCCACCGTGGCCTGCCACCGGGGATCAGGGCAGCTGTGGCCTGCTGCTGAGGGGCAGAAGCGAGCACTGGAGTAGTGGAGAGGTTGGGAAGTGAGTGACCCAGAGTCGGAAGTGTGTCCAGCTGATGGGGATAGACGGAGGAGGGAGAGGGTGAGCAGACAGAGGCAGAGAGCTTCAGTCTCAGACGTCCCCAGCAAGGCATCCAAATCAAACTGCGGCTGACGGGGGTAGCAGCCTCCATCCCACTCATGTTCATGTTCTCAGTGTCATCCTGCTCTGAAAAAAGTGGCAAATCACTGTGTTACATGTCATCCATGGGGGAAATTGGCTTTTCCATCACCCATGGGATACCAGTAATGGTGGCAGGTAAACCACGTGGGGGTCTGGCTATCTGCATGGCACGGCCTCCCCGGCACCCGCGGCCGCTCTATCCATGGCCTGGCCTCCACCCTGGTTCATGTGTGCGCAATGCGAGGCGGGATGGTAGACCAGCAGGTCACAGGAATAACTGTGGGGTGACACCAGCCCAGGCAACTCATTCAATCCGTTCATCGATCCCCCAAAATCTCACCTTGGACTGTATAAGTTCCAGGTGAGCTCTGGCCCGAAGGCACATCAAATGGATTTTTCCATGTTTGGCAGGAAGCAGGTCAGGTCGCTCACTTCTCGTGTTTCCTGCTGTGTCTTAGATCATATCAGCAACAAGTCTCATGTCCCTATAGCAATATTAACATTTCTTTAAATGGATGTTTTCCTTTAGATGCTGGTTTCTGGTCGTCTGACTTGTATGATGGGCAGAGCATAGGGCTTTGACTCCAGATGCACGTCTGTATTTGTGCTTACAGGGCAATTTGAACTGTGATGCTAACTTTGTGACATCAAAGCCTGCATCTTGGGGTGTCATTCTTACTGACAGCGTGCTGTCACTCAGCCATCGATCTTTCAAAGCGTCTGGCTGATCCAGCTGTCCACCTGCCTGTCTGGCAGCCGCACAGGGGTACGGGAAATGTAAATAAGCTGGGGTGTAATTAATTGGGCTGTCTTGAGGTCGTTATTTAGTTGAGAATGGTTTGCCCTGTAGCTGCGAGGAGATTGAAAGACTGAACACAACAAAGTATTTTGGGAACTATGTAGGAGAAGCTGGTTCTTGTAGACTAATAACACTTATTATTAATCTAATTAACGCTTAATCTAGGAAAATCACAAGGAGGTGAACTGGGGGCTGGTGAGTCTCATCCTGATAAGAAGCATGATGGCAAAAATTATTTTGTATGTTTCTGGAGATGTGGAAACATCACTTTGTGAAGAACAACATCTCTTCGGTTAACGTTTGCCTATTGATGGTCGTGAGAGCAGTCACAGGAATGAGGTCTAAATGGAATCTGGAACAAACAGACCAGACCGGATAGTCTCTGACTCGCAGAACTAGCATAAACACTGACCCTTGTGTGTACGATCTATCTAGCCGCTATTTCTATGTACTCTTGGAAAACAACCGGGCAGATTCGGCAGGAGGCTTGGCCAGCATGCTTAATGCCATGTCCGCGATGGCAGTGGGGAGATGACAGGCAGATACACTTCGTCCTGGGAGGGGACGCAAAGTCCTGGGAGGGGAGGCAAGACGGGCTGCTGATCTTCTGTGGTATTATCATTATAACTGATAGCAATATATGCATTGTACTCATGTTCTTTTTCCTTAACCTTTTGTCCAGAAAGTGTAAAGTGATCATTTTGACATTTCCCGCTGGCTAAGCTGTGACTAAGAAAGCCCAAGGGCAGCGGGCTGCAGTGATCAGGACACCCTGGCTCCGTTGCTGGCATTCGTGGACAGCGAAGCGATGGCGCGCTCTGCTGTAGCTGGGGGTGGATGCCGTATTTATGCCGAGTGACATCTCGATGCTGTAGGTCGCTTTAATTTCGCTCTCATTTCATAACTTCAGCGGGAGTGGAAAGGTGGCTCCTTCCTACAGCCGAGATCTGCCGTGTCAGGCTGGCATGTAACATCATGCACAAACGTTCAGCTGGCACAGTGACGCACGGGCCCTGCCGCCAGGCCACACTCTCGTGCTGTCAAGCTCATTTTAGGACGTTTGGCAGGTTACTGAGCTGGCAAACGTCGGAAGGTCGGCCGGTTATGCAAGCAACCCCCAGCATCTGTCCTTGGTGTGAGCTGACAATATGCCCTGTGTGTGCATCAGGCAAAACCTGGAAGGCTCTAGCCTGTATGGGGAACTTAGGCTGTCGTTTAGGGTACAGATCTCATGCACAGAAACTACGCAGCCTGCAGCAAGGTGACCTGAATTTCATCAGTAAACATTCACGTTGGAACAGATAAAAGCGTGTCATCGTAAGCTGCTCTGAAAGAAAGTGTCCTCAGTGCAAATAAATTATGTAAATGTCAGAATCCCATTTTGCTAAGATTACATCCTTTACAGGTTTGGAAGAACAGCATACTAGAAATTACAAAGAAGGCAAAGGCATGAAATTAATTAAAACGGCGGTGTGGGATGGTTACAGCTTGGGAATGTTTGTGTATTTGTGTCACGTGCTGAATGCTGATTGTAGTGATGTTCAAACAACAGAAAAAAACCCCATTGGCAAACACACACACCATCCATTTATTTCAATGGGAAAAACCCTAATCCCAACAATGACAAATTTAACCCTAACCCAGTTCTAATCTTAGCCATAAGTAACCAAACAAAATACTAGACTTTTGACAATTTTAGTTTTCTGCAGTCATAGATTTGTATGAAACCGATTCTCTCTTTGTGGGGACCGAAAATGTCCACACAGCAGAAAGTGAGTCCATTTGTATTGCAGGTGCCCCCGTCCAGTATGAACCTTGGCTTTTGGGTTAACAAGGGCTTTCTGAGGGAGCAATCAGATCAGGCTCGTTAGAGTAAAGCGTTAACGAGAGCCGTGGGGTTTCTGTGATGTGACGAGCGTCAGTTTCCTTCTTGCTGGTTTCACCGCTGTGATCATGCCCCTGCTTTGTGAGCTTTGGCTGCTGACATTAACCCTGGCAGCAGGAGAGAGCGGCTCCGCTGACCCCGATCATGTCTGGCACAGACCGGGCAGCGTGTTCAAGGCTACCACCGAGCGTGCTCACGGCACGGGTGGCGGCTGGGAGGCATGGTGATCGGCAGCTGTGATGCACGTGAAAGGTCATGGGGGGGAGGGGGGTGCGAATGCTGCGTCCGTCACTCGCTGGTGCCACGATGTCAGCTGGAACAGGGCTGCAGCCTGGTGCAAGGAGATACACACCTCCCTCCGTGTCCACTATTCAGAATGGGAGTGCTTTCAGTATCCAGGGAGGGAGATTGTAGTCAGGGTGGGAGTGTGTATACAATGCAGGGCGGGGCTACATTAACTGTTCGTGGAGGGAGAGTGTTAACACTCCATGGAGGGAATGCATACAATATCCTGGGAGTTATGGCCAATCATTCTGCCTGTTGGGGCTGCTCAGCACTCCATCTGCAGGACCATGGATGCATCGAGGGCATGGCTGACGGTGCAGTGCAGAGGCATGGAGCAACACTGCCCATGCAGAGCCGAAAAACCGAACTCTACTGGTGACAAGTGCTGTGGCAGGTTATATTTGAGCTGTAGGTGTCCATTTGTGTGTCTGGGCTGTTTATATTACACTATTGCACAAATTCATTGAAACTAGTAGTAATTTTTAAAAATATGATTTTCAGTATCATTCCGGAAAGCCAGCAATATGCCTTCATTGGTCACTTTTTCAACGGGCTTGGAGTTACATCATCATATGTAGGAGATTTCATCATTGTTACATTTCGTGACGGGTTAGGTGCCTTTCAAGCATGATCTAGCCCTCTGCCATATGTTGAAAATGGTGAGGAGTTTCATCAACAAGAAGAAAATTAAGGTACTTGACTGGCCTGGAAACTCTCTGAATTTTAAGCCCATAGAGAATCTGTGATCAGTCTGCAAGCAGTGCCTTTGTGGAATGGACTCTACCACAAAAGAAGAGCTTATTCAGGCGTTAATTCAAGTATGGTACTGGGACCCCAAGATCATCAAAGACAACTCAGAATTGAAGTTTTCTATGCCAAATCGCATAAAAATGCTGCTAAAATATAACCATATTATATACTGAAATGCTGAAATGTTGAACTTGTTTCACTTTGCACAAGGGTGCACATTGTGGGGACCAAACCTATTATTTTGACCTTGGAAGAACCATTTATCTTCAGTTTCCTTGTTCAGTTTCAAATCTGTAACTGCATTAAAAAAACTGAAGATACCAGCAGTCTTGTATTTGGTTTGGTTGCTTATGGTTAAGGCTGTAGGGCTGGGTGGATGTGCACATGTCTGTAAGCTGTATAAGACGCACAATTTTTTGTGTTTTTACCCTGGGATACAGGATAATGAGAGGTAATAGGACAGGGAGTGTAAGACCGGGGGTAATAGACGATACTACGGCTGAGTGATGTGTCGGATTTTAAAATATATCAATATATTTTCATACGAGATATAGGATGAGACAATATCATTTATATTCATGTAGTTTATGTTGCGTATAAATTATACTCGTTGAGCCACCAGTTGCCCAGTTTCTTCAGGAAATAGCAAGTGGGCAAAAGTAGTGGGATCGCAAAAGTATGCTGAAGTAACACAAAACTATTTACATTTTTTCCCCACTTTGACATTTTAGGGGAGTCAGCCAACAGCGAAATGACAGCAAATGGTTTAATGCGCTTAAATGTTACAGTGACACTTTCAAATTTGAAGGGGTTATTTATAGTTTGAATATGATTTTTTTCATGTTCAAAGAAATATTCTAATATCCGCTACAAAGTGACAGTACTAACATGTACTCATAATAAAAGTGCCTGTCTTACACTGGGGATGTTGGCTCTTACTTGGAACCGTCTTTTTGTTGTTACTTTATGGGAAAAATATCACTCAGGCCTAGAAGATACATAATGATGCGGAGGAAAGCCATGGTGGTCGATAAGCTGGATCCCGTCCACCTGGGACTCTGGAGGGACTTCACTGGGGGCAAAACGAAGACACATACTGTGTAACTGCTGCTTTCTTCTCAATTAGCAATGTTGCGTTAAACACTGTATGCATCACTGCAGTCGTCATTTTAGTGCCTCTCTCAGCCCACCTTGCTGCCCATCACACGGGTCCAGATGGGCTTTGATTGACCAACAAGCTGTCTCCAGGGGCCAGTTTTTGTTTTCTGCCCTGGGGAGGTCTTTTCCCAGACCAACATGTCATCTGCTGCTTTATCAGCTGACTCAGTATTTGTGAAAATCAGCCCTTTGAACATCAGGAGAGAATGTTTGTATGATTCAGTTTCTAACTCAACAAACCCAGACCTCACTGTGATAAATGGATCACTGATTTCATTATAACCTTTGTAGAATACGGATGTGTTAGCGGTGAGTGGAGCGAAGGCTAAGTAATCGAGCCCTTTGACGAATGTGGTAGTTCCCAACAAGGCAAACCCAGAATAATCCTTAGAATCTGTAAAGCACCCGGCCCAGACGGAGTTTCAGGTCGCGTTTTAAAAACGTGTGGCAACCAACTAGCTTCTGTCTTTACAGATATTTTTAATACATCTCTGAGAGTTTCATCTGTCCCCACCTGCTTCAAGCACACTGCCATCATCCCTGTCCCTAAGAAAAATAAAACAGTCTGCCTTAGTGCCGCTTGGTGGTAATCATTTACTCCCATAGCCATGAAGTGCTCTGAGAAGCTGGTGCTAGAACATGTCAAAGACATCACCCTGACAGCCTGGACCCCTTCCAGTTTGCCTATCGTAGCAGCAGGTCCACGGAGGATGTCATCTCCATAACACTCCACACCACCCTCTCATCTGGAAAACAAGAACTGTTATGCCAGGCTGCTGTTTGGGGACTTCAGCTCTGCATTTAACACCGTCATTTCATCCCAGCTCATCACTAAACTCCTGGATCTTGAGCTCAGCTCTTCACTGTGCAGCTGGGTACTGGATTTCCTCACCAACAGACCTCAGCAAGTGCCTATTGGTGGAAAAACCTCCTCCATCATCACCATCACCACTGGTACCCGCAGCACAGTGTGCTGAGCCTGAGCCCCCTGCTTTACTCTCTCTACACATGTCAGTGTGCTGAGCCCCCTGCTTTACTCTCTACACAGGGCAGTGTGCTGAGCCCCCTGCTTTACTCTCTACACAGGGCAGTGTGCTGAGCCCCCTGCTTTACTCTCTCTACACAGGGCAGTGTGCTGAGCCCCCTGCTTT
>JABFEA020000029.1:20031387-20055935 GCA_019775915.2 Cyphomyrus plagiostoma | reverse complement strand
TGCCGGAACAGACGCTGGCGCAGACTTAAATACATGAAACAAAGCACACGACAGGCGAGCGGCAGCGCCACACAGGTAAAAACACTGGGCAATCACAGGAGGTAATGAGATGGGTGTGGCACACATGGGGCTGGAACAGGACGGACGTCGCAGGATGTAACAACTACAATGGAAAGCAGTGTACGTTGGGCAAGTGGGCAATTGATTGAAAATGAATTTGCGGATGGGATGATAAGAACAATTTCGGAGTCTGTTGCCAAGAATCGAACACTCAACTCAGCAACTAAGTTTGTCAAGTTTATTATGTTAAAATTTGTGTATTATTATTTCAGCTTCAATTGTCCCAAAGCAGAAAAAAATCCAGAGTGTTGCAGCTCGTCTAGGCACGTAAACCCTAATTTTCGTAGGAGCCACCTATGAATGAATATCTCAGAGGACCTGACATGGGCTATTCAACGAGGATTGTAAAAAAAAACTCATCTCATCACAGAAATGGACTGTCGTGGCAGAAGGTTCTGCACCATTATGGGCAAAACAGAGAGACTCACGAGGAGTTTTTATCCTCAGGCCATTCAGCTTCTCAGTAGGGACATGTTCCTAACCCCTCCTTTTAGTAGTATTACATTCCTAATTTTTGTCTGTATTAATAATAATTGTGTCGTTCCACACTGTCTCTATCATTTATTACTGCACATGCACTGTTCATGCTGCTACATTATTACAAGGTTCTCTAAGCTGTTCACACTGTTGTGCAGACATTAAAAAATGCACTTTAACTTTATAACTTGCACATATAACTTCCCATTGGTGCGCCCCTCCACAATACCTCTGCGCCCCCCAGTTTGGGAGCCACTGCTGTAAGGAAACTTGTGACAATCACCCTTTGGCTGCTGGCTTCCAGCAATGAATACAGAACAGAGGGGCACATTTTCCATCTTGTCCATGAAGTTTACAGCGTACCTTAGTTCCTCTCCGCCCGCAGATGCCCCGAGTTACTAGTTTGAGACCAGCAGTTCTGTGGAGCCAGTGTTTCAGGCACAGCACCAGTTAATTGGCATTGGAAAAGCATGGAACCAGTTCCAAATCAGGCACCAGCTTGGTGCCAGCACCGTGTCAGTGGAAAAGGCCTGATGGTGCTCTATTGCTGACTGTACAGCTCCAGGCTGTTTCACACTAGATGGCAGGATCAGCTTACGGCCGTGACTCGGCAGCACAAATGCAGTGACTTTATGCTGGTAGTCACACAGATTGCCTTTATTCTCCCACCACTGAAGCCCATGATTAAATCGGCGGGGGCTGATGGGAGGGGCCGTCATAATTGAAACGTGAACTTAAATATACTGTAACGTCTTCCCCCTTAATCGCCCACTTCCGGAAATGAAGGCCGCCGAACCTTCTGGTAGAATGAAACCCCGGGAAATTAATGGCAGTTCAGTGCCAGTAGCTTCTGGCCCTTTGGCCTAGTTAGAGCAAAGGCGTTAAAGGCGAGAGTGTAGGATGCGCTGTTAGACTCATATCTGCAATATGTGTTGTGTTGCTGTGACCCCGTGCTGCTTACAGGAGGAGGGTGTGGAGCTCGTGTTGAGTTATATCTGCCCCTGTGGACTGCCTGACCGAAAGCAGAAAGCACAGAGAGGTAGGCCCTCTGGTGAAGGAGAAGGCAGGCAGCTCTCTGTAGGTGAAAGGTCCGCCTTTACACCTGGCCTACTGCCAGTGCGAGGAGCACAGCTCGCCTGGGCTTTTCAGGTAGATCGCATTCCGACATAGTGAGTGGTTCTGGGCCAGATCTGCCTGCATCTCCTTAAATCTGGATGCCAGTGACATTGGGGCAGGAGAATCTGCACCAGAATCTGTCCAGAGTCCTAAACGATTACAGCCGGTCTGTATGCACTCTGCAGATCCGGTGCGCATTTGCCTGACCGTATATGTATGATAGCTCACTTACCAGACGCACAGCTGATAAGCTAAGAATCTGAAGGACAATTGCCCCACATAGCGAGATGAGTCTGAACTGGGTCCGGGACAAATGGAAACAGATAAGTGCCACAAATGGGCCATATTTACATTGAATGTTACCAAATCTGGCCCGTATGAACACCAGAGTCAAAGTTAAATTCAGAGCAGCTTCCAGCATATCTGTGGGCCTTTAACCCACTCCTCTGGGGGTGCTGTATGTTCTCTGACTTCTAAGCCATGGGGAAGGTGTATGAGAAACGTTGCATGTAGCTGTGTTTACAGCTTTGAGGTCACAATGCAGGGCCACCTAATGTGCAGTGTTCTCTGCTGGGGCTTGAACCAGCAACTTTTGGATCTCAGGCATGGAGCCTTAGCCCACAGAGCCACTCACTGCCGCCCCTGGAAGCTGCTCTGAATTTAACTTTGACTCTGGAGCTGATACGGGCCAGATTTGGTAACATTCAATGTAACTCTGGCCCACACACGTGGCCCTTATCTGTTTCAAATCCATAAAGCAGATTCACACCAGTATTGGTCCGTTGTGTAAAAAGTCCATGGGCCACATCTAGGTTATGGATCTGGGGCAATTTCTGAACAACATTTGCCCAGATCCAGTTCAGACTCATCTCCCTATGTGGGTTGGAACAGAACCGGAAAATATTGTTTTTAGACAATGCAGAATGATCATGACTTTTTCAAATAAAAGCTGTTGCTCAGCTGGGAAAGTGGGCACTTCTGAGTGTGAGGTTCCTGTACTCCTGTGCCACGTCACCTGGCTTCTGTACAAAACCGTATCCATAGAAACAACATGTTTTTTTCCAGAAACTTGAGACTCGAGGGATAACAAAAAATGGCCGCAGCAAATGTAGCCCAGGAGAGACCAGCTCTGCACAGGGGCAGTTTGAGCAGCAGAGCAGACGATGCCGTCGTTAGGTCAACAGGTGGCGCCATGCATACAAACAGGGTCCCATGATGATGGCCCAGCATGTGTAAAGACAAAAGTGGTGGATTTATGAGGAGGGAAAACATCTGATTTCCAAAAGCATACTGGAGATCCCCTAGTGGTGCCTTCATGGTGTCCCAGCACATGTGAGGACACGGAGAGCCCCTCACAGGTTCTCACAGCATGGCCTCTCATGCGGCCTCTCACGCTGCCTCTCAGGCGGTCTTTCACGCTGCCTCTCATGAGGCCTCCACCCAAAGCTCCACACAGATGGACATAACATCAGTAAACATGCACTGGGAGCGGTGTGTGACTCAGTGGGCTAAGCCTGTGTGCCTGTAATCAGAAGGTCACCAGTCCAAACCCAGCCTCAGCACGTCTGCAGATCCTTGAGCAAGGCTCTTAACCCTCAGCTCCCCGGGCCCCCAACAGGTGGCTGCCCTTTGCAGACAGCTTACTCTACAAAGAGCAAGTTGGGGGAGGTGTAAAGTCAATTTTCTCAAGGAGGTCAATGAAGTACAGCGGTACCTCGGTTCTCGAACTCACTAGAATTCAAATTTCTTGAAAGTTGAACAAACCAATTTGACCTAGAATTCGATCTGAATATCAGAAGTCGAACCATGAACGATGACCTAATATAAATTGCACGCGCCAGGAAATGAGTCACACGGCACGTCTCTGAGCGGAAACAAAAGGTAACGCTTCAGTGTCAGCCTGGCATTTGCTGTAGTAGCAGTGCTAGTTGGTGATAATGCTATTTTATTGAAAATACTGTATCAGGTATCACTGTACTTTATATAATTTTCATAGCCAATGCTCACCAAAACGTTATGTAATAGTTGTACAAATGCTACAACCTAAAAGTTTGCTATTCACAAACAAATAACGAATACAGAGTAATAATAAAAATAAACAATGGACCGGATTCAAAGTTTTTATTGTCATGTACAGACTACGATGCAATTCTTACTTGAATGCCTTCTCCACAGATTGGATGATTAACCAAATAAAGCAGCGCAACATCACAGTAACTAACATTAAATAAACCACTAACTTGCGTGTACTATTAGAGCATTTATGCCATTTATTTAAACTTTATTTTACCAGGTAAATTAACTGAAAACCAGTTCTCACTGTTTTATGTGATATTTGGGAGAAATAGCAGATTACGCATCGGAACTGCCTGGGATACAAACATTATGTGTGTAACTAAACTCTTCAGCCAATAACAGCAAAGGTGTGTCGTCACGTAGGCAGTTCCAGTTTGTGCAGCCGGGTGAGAGGCAATGCATCTAACCATAATGCACTGCGTCAGGATCAGAATGTGTTGCTTTAAGCCAGCGCTGTAAGCAAGTCGAATGCACCCAAAGACCGGACTTGGGAAACAAACTGAAACGCGGACTTAATACAGAGGATTAATGCATCTAACCATAATGCACTGCATCAGGATCAGAATGTGTTGCTTTAAGCCAGCGCTGTAAGCAAGTCGAATGCACCCAAAGACCGGACTTGGGAAACAAACTGAAACGCGGACTTAATACAGAGGATTAATGACAACAACCAGAAATAACTGATCACATAGGGATCCCACACAAGGTTAACGAGGGGGTGTGGCACACGGGAGGAGCGAACAATCGGGGCAGGACAAGGGTAATGTTGGGATAAGATCTTTATCATTTTGGAAGCCATTAAGAAAAAAATTATCTTGTTTTATCCTGTTCATTTTGTGTTTAAATGCTAAAAAAACATATTTAGGTATAATTTTGGGGGGCCGGGAACCAATTAATTGGTTTTCCATTATTTTTTATGGGAAAAATTCGATCAGAACTGAAACTTTTTTGGATTCGATTCGGAGTTCAGAACGGATTAAGTGTGAGAACCGAGGTACCACTGTATTGATTATTATTAATTATAATATAACAATGATATTGGCGAAGTTAAACAATCATGCGGTGGGGCAGTGATTAGCACTGCTGCCTTATAACGAAAAAGGTCCCGGGTCCTTTCTGTGTGCAGTTCTCACGCACTCCCCATGTTTTTCATGTTTTTGTGGGTTTCTGCCGGGGGTTCTGGTTTCCTCCGACAGTCCAAAAGCATGCAGGGCAAGTGGATTGGTGAGTCTAAATTGGCTCTGTGAGTGTATGTGCCCTGCGGTGTGTTGGAGAGTGCCCAGGGTTGGTTCCTGCCGGCACTCATTGTTCCCAGGATAGTGCTCTAGTGACCCCAGTTTGCATTAAGCAGTTTCAGAAAATGGATGGGTGGACAGACGATCTTGTGTTTGCTGACAAGCAGCATTGCCTCTCAGCTATTAAGTGCTAGGAAAAATAACCTTATTCCCTGCTATGCTGCTCCTCTCGTAAGACGACTGGCTTTCCTTGCCTGTTTTGCTTTTGCGTTGTGACAGCTGAGAAGAGGGTAGATAACAGTGAGATATCTGCCTGTGGGAGCCGTGTTGGTGACATGGTGACGAGTGACTCAGAGGTGTGAACATCCTTACCTCCGGGTGAGGACCTCACTCCACATCTCCTCGCAGCACCATGTACAGGCAGAGCGCTGCCCTCTTGGGTGCCATTCTGATTGACTTACATACTGCAGCATTCATGCTGAACCAGAGAATTATGGGTAAGAACCCCAAGGCTAACCTGTTGGGGGCCTTTAGCAAAGTAATTTGTTTTACATGACACGCAGTAGCGGAATTGCCTTACGGCCACGAGTTCGTCTTCCAGGCCTGCCTGTGTCACGTTATAAAATACGTTTTAGATTTACAGTAACAAGAAGTCAAATGCAGGAAGCGTCTACACTGAAATTAAAAGAGCCACAGGGATGCAGCCAGGTGCCCGAGTCTGCATTCAACATCTCTCTCTCCCTCCCTCCTTCCCTCCCTCTCGTTTATATAAAAATACATTCAGAAAAGCAGGTGAAAACAGCACAGACTTGGAAATCGTATGGACTTAATAAGAATGTGAAGAAGGCAGGAAATGAAAGACAGATTACTGCCACACGGCTCAGAAAGGAACGCTTTGCTGGTGCTATATGCGCCCGCTGGAGGGGGCAACCTCAGGCGTGACTAGAGGGGGTGGGGCTGACAGGCGTTTCTGCCTTTTCCCCCTCAGAACCAGGGCTTGCCAGCAGCCGTGTGTCTGTCATTCATCAGCTCCCCCACACCCCCCATTTTGTGCCTCCGTTCGATCCCTCAATTTGTGGGTTGTGATGGCTGAATGGACGGTGAGTCTCCATGCTGCCGGTTTCCAGTGAGTTTGTGCTTCCTGAATGTGGACCCGTGCAGTGCAAAGCTTTCAGTGACCACAGACACCAGCGCATCAGATCCCTGCTTGGGAGGATCACGAGGCCCTGAGGACATGCATCTGGTCACCCTGATTAAACACCAAAGACCAGCTGCGAGGACACTGTCCTACTTTGCCAGAAGGGGTAGAGAACATTCTGGATATCAGACCTTACTCACCACCCCTCTCCCAACCCAGAAACTGGCTTCACAATGTTTTGGTAGATTTGTGTGTGTGTGTGCGTGTGTGTGTGTATGTGTGTGTGTGTGCATTCATGCACACATGTGAGTTCTCATTAATTTAAATCCATGTCTGTACAATAAGGATGCATAATGAATTGCGAGCCTCAGGTGAGGTAGCAGTCACCCCATGTTTGTGCTGCAGAAGCTTCATTAAAGCTATAGCATGGTGGGGCCCTCAGCAGGTCTCTCTGCCGATGTCCTGCCTGGTGTGATGCACATCTCAGGAGGCATCTGCTGCCCCCTGTGGAGGGAGGGGAGCTGCATCATGAATAAGTACATCTACCCTGATGTGTGGCAGTCACAGTGATGCCTTTAATCATTCAGGGCCTACAGCATGCAGGCTGAGTGGCTCAGCTGCGCCTGTGATGTGGAGACACTCCCCACCTGGGAACAAGGGCACAGAATGCTAATTGTGGCCCCGTGTTCTGTAATTGCTCCACTAATTAATCAGGGCAAGCGGTGTCCCTGGAGAAGCTCTACGGGTTCTGGGAGCACTGAAACCACGGCTCTGGGAATGCTGGTATTTCAGATGTAAGTGCCGAGTTTGGCGTCTGGATGCATGTCGATGGCCTGCAGGCCCTGTGCTGCTTAACCGTCTGGGGAAATCAGCGGGGGGTGAGATGATGAGGGAGGTTGGGGTCCCAAGGGTGTTTGGCATGTAAATGGCAAGTCCACCATCAGCCTTTTAGAAGGCACCGTCATGTGTGGCCAAGGGAGAGGTAGGGGCCTGACTCCTTAAGCCGTCTCCATCTTCAGATGACGCTTACCTTAATCTCAGAGTACAGAGGGTCTCCATCTTCAGATGACATTTACCTTAATCTCAGAGTACAGAGGGTCTCCATCTTCAGATGACATTTACCTTAATCTCAGAGTACAGCGGGTCTCCATCTTCAGATGACGCTTACCTTAATCTCAGAGTACAGAGGGTCTCCATCTTCAGATGACATTTATCTTAATCTCAGTGTACAGCAGGTCTCCGTCTTCAGATGACATTTGCCTTAATCTCAGAGTACAGTGGATCTCCATCTTCAGATGACATTTACCTTAATCTCAGAGTACAGCGGGTCTCCGTCTTCAGATGACATTTACCTTAATCTCAGAGTACAGCGGGTCTCCATCTTCAGATGACATTTGCCTTAATCTCAGAGTACAGTGGATCTCCATCTTCAGATGACATTTGCCTTAATCTCAGAGTACAGTGGGTCTCCGTCTTCAGATGAAATTTACCTTAATCTCAGAGTACAGCGGGTCTCCGTCTTCATCTGACATTTATCTTAATCTCAGAGTACAGCGGGTCTCCGTCTTCAGATGACATTTGCCTTAATCTCAGAGTACAGCAGGTCTCTGTCATCAGATGACATTTACTTTAATCTCAGAGTACAGCGGGTCTCCGTCTTCATCTGACATTTACCTTAATCTCAGAGTACAGCGGGTCTTCATCTTCAGATGACATTTATCTTAATCTCAGAGTACAGTGGGTCTCACATTCTAAAGGACAGTAAACACTAGAAAGAGCATATGGCTATTCATAGGTTAGACTACACAAATACATCTTCAGCTGTTTTTTGAAGGCAGAAATAGTGTCAGCTGGCTGCAAAGCAGGAGGAAGCTGTTCTACCACCTCGGTGCAACAGATCAGAATGCACGATTGCTGTGTGTTTTTAGCCTTGTACAAGGAAAAATAAGAAGGTCATGGTGAGATGACCTGAGTGACCGACTGATGTCGTGTTGGTGTACAAGATCAGAAATATACTTTGGGATATATTTCTCAGTAAATGAGAAACTTCTGTCCACCAGGTATAAAGCCCTCCAGGGCAGACCCAGAGATGCCCACGCAAAAATGGAGCCTATTGATTAAAATCGTGTGGTCGACAGTATCAAAAGCTGCACAGTGGTGTTAAAGAACAAGAACGAAGCACTCACCCACATCAGCAGCTATCAGTAGGTCGTTAAAATCCTGACCCAGTGCTGTTCTGTGGAATGCTGTTTTCTGAAGCCAGACTGAAAAACATCTAAAATTTGATGTTTGTTGAGGAAGACCATCGATTGTGATCCTACCACCTTTTCTAAAATTTTTGCTGCATCCAGTTTTAAATGGATTGGATCCAGAACCATTTGTTAGTGTGTGAGGGGGGAGTTCAGTTTTTTGGCATCTTTTGTGAGTTTCACAATTCTAGTATGCAGTTAATTAAGTCCGCTGAGCATGTGACCTTGAGGTGCAGTGACTGGATTCTGGTCCCTGCATTCTGCCATGTTATCCTCTCTGTCTAAGGCTATAACATTCAAAATGACTGCAGTATTGGCAAGACTTCCTGCCTTGTTTAATGCGGCACTTGCATAGTATTCGATAAACACAATAAAGGATACATCACCATACCCTCCTAACGGAAAACCCTGCATAACCAGACTACTGAGGCTACATGTCAAACGCAGAGGGATGTGAAGGCACTGCAAGAAGCAGCCATAGTAACTGCAGCAGTGTTCACCACCACTCACACTGCGCATTGGTGCAGGGCCTCAAGGCTTCACTAAATATTAAATAAACATTTGTTATTTAGGAGATGCGGAAGCAGTATGTTTTGCTAACCAGCTAGCTAGTCGCTAGCTTTTTTCATCTAGTGGTGGTGCTTTTTCAGTGGAGTCTCAGAAACGCCACATTGTCCCCTGTATAATAAGGCACCTAAAATGTTTGTGAAAATGGGGACATTCAGTTCCTGTATGGCAGGTCTCTCCTAGAGGAGAGGAGTTCACACCATCCTTCGGATACATGAAGTGGACCTGGAGAAGCCAAGTTGGACTGGTTGGGAGAAGCTCCCAGCTCCATATGGTTAGATGTCGTGTCTGACGTTCTGTAATTCAAAGTGAAGCAAGGGGGAAATGTGTCACAGCTCGACATTTCAAGAGGCGACAATGGAGAAGCGCTTTTTCAACACATACAATGGTGACAAGATTCAAGGGCAGCGGGTCCTGATGAAACAGCCAGCCCTTTCTTTCAGCGCCAGAATAAAAGCCGGGCTAGAGAGGAGGAGCGAGCGTGGAGCTTCAGAGTGACAACAGCCTTGTCGAGGTTTTCAGTGGGGCCCACTAGCATTTCTCCAGCTTGCTGGAGAAGATCTGAACATTCAACTGGAAACCTTTCATTGTGGTGGCACATTTCCATTCAAAGTCCAGCATGATTTTATGGGGAGGCTTCAGAACCCTTGTTAAGGCTGCTTTTGAGAGCCTGGTGACAGCTGAGGAGAGATCACAGCCTGGCATAGAAGGGATATCCTCTGCAATGCCCATCCACACCCAGCACAAGGACATGGCTGTAAATGTGACTTGAATTCTAACAAAAAAATGTTATTTATTTTCATTAGTCATTTATCTCAAGGTGTCAGGATACAGATTTGGACTTAAGGTGTAGGCGCCAGGACCTCGGACCTTGTAGATGGACTGTGTTTAACACACAAGACTGCATTTGCAACAAGCACTGAGGACTGGATGTGTGAGGATGACTGAGCCACCTCTGGATCTTCTGGACCTGTGATGCATGTTTCTGACCTCCCTGCAGTTCATAGATCCTGACAGGAGGAAGTCGCTGGCAAGCAGTGAAATATACGCGTCGGCCTGCTTTGCAGCTAGCAATCGATTGGGATTGTTAAACAAGCTAGGAGGAAGAGGAAGGGGGGCCAGCATGCTGCCCCTCAAAAGGAGGCATGACAGGATGCACTCAGGGGGCCTTGGTAGCGAGCTAGGCTGCAGGATCAGGAAGAAACTGACAGGAGTGCAGAATACACACCACAGCAGCCTTTCAGCTCAGGTTTGCTTTAGCAGCTCAAAGCTTAAGGTCCCCACCCAGGTAACTCATGTTCTGCCACTCCATCATTGGCACAGCCTGCTGGTTTCTTTCTTTTGTTTGTTACAAATACAGTTCTGTTTTCAATTACAAAATCAAGAGCCATGATTTAAAATATACTTTAATTGGAAAACTATGCAATTTGCGTGACTGATGTAGTCTGATACCGAGAGTCACAGGTGACGAATGCTAATCTGTGCATTAAATGCATGATTGCAATATGAAAACAGGTTTGGAATGTTTTTCACACAACCAAAACTGCAGTTTAAGGCCTAAATGGGAAATCCTACCAGTCCTGCAGTACTGAAAATACTTGCTGTACAATTTTCCTTGCAGTTGAAATACCTGGCAGTTTCCTTATTCCTGCTTCAACACTGGGAATCCCATGTTATACTCAGGATATCGGCTGTTTGACTAAGCCAGCGTCGCTGGCTTTCTGTTTGTTCTGTTCTTCAGTACTTGACCAAGCTTTTACTGCAAACTTTCTTTTCCCGAAATTCTGAATCCATTGTAATAGGTAGGATCAGCTTTCTGAACACATTCCGCTTGATGCATCTATTTTTCCATATATGGAAGAAATCTGTGCGGTTCTCTCTCCTTTCTGCATTCTGGTGAATTTTTCCGGAAGAATGAAGACTTGGTGAATGGCTGTGCCGTTTGATGATATCCTGGGCAAAATGTCAGCACATCTATGCAGGTTTGCAAAAGCATGTGTCCTGCCTTCCTTCTAGCAGGAACTCCACCGGATCTCTGAGACCAAAGGGAAGTAGCAGTGATCCCAGCAAGCCCTAGGCGGGGAACTGTACAGCTTCGGATGGACGTCTAAGCTGGGTGGAATAAACGGCCACAAGCAGCAGTCACCTTAGGCGGCATTACGGCAGCCTCTTTAGACAATCTCTGTGCCTGCTTGTTTAATGAAACATGTTGGGAGAGAGATGGTCTCCTGATGCCATATTGTTATTCCTGGCATAAAGTTCAAAGATCTTTGCGGTTCTATGGACATCATGACACGAAAAGCTGAAAAAGAAGGATCTTTTCAAAGAAGCCTTGAATATATATTCATTAAAAGTGGCAGCATTCTGTGGCCACAGGACCAGAATAACAAACCTGGCATCTCCTGTTTATAGAACTGCTAGAATAAATAAGCTTTTCCTTCTGTTGGATGTTTTCCTGTGATTAGAATGTCTGTCAGTGTAACCTGAGCACAGCCAGTGTATTTACCGTGTTTTACTGACTGCCGCCTTTATTCTGTTTTTATTTTATTCCACAGAAAGTATATGAGGTTTATGAGCTTATAAGTGTTATGTCTCCATTCTTGTGTGAAAATGTAATAATACGGCAGCACTAACTTTATGTCTGAAGGCTGTTCACTGAGCTCACTCTCCCTCAGGGGTGAAATATCGTTGTCACACTTTGCGATCTGTGAGTCTTCTTCTTGTGTTCAGTGGCATCCCTCTGGCTTATTCCAAAACCACTGGAAACGGTGCATTCCATGGTCCAGTTTAACCTGGGACCATGCTCTCATTCCCGACATGAGTCTAGCTTATTCCAATAGTGCTGGAGATGGTACATCCCACGGTCTAGTTTGGCCAGAAACTGTGCTGTCCTGACTAGCATGTCCAGTCCTCGTGTTTGCCATGGCCCCTCATTACCCACGTGTACTACCCCGATTGTGATAACCTGTTTCTTGTTATTTCGGGTTGCCTTGTGTATTTCAGTCTGCGTTCAAGTCTGTTTCCCCTAGTCTGTCATTAACGTTGCGTGTTTAGAGTCTGTTTACCCTGAATAAACCCTGTTTTACCTTGAATAAACCCCATTTTCTAGTATTCCCGGTTCCCTTTGCCTGCTTTCCCATCCCAACACAAGAGAATGACAGACCTCTGGAAGAAGACATTTCAGCTCTCCGTAGCTGAATACAGCATTTTAATAGCGGAGGCTCGGTTACTGGATCCAGCAGCCCAAGATTCTGGAAGACCCAGCAGCGAGTAACAAGGATTTCCCCAATGAAGGATGCCTTCCTGTTGGAGGAAGTGCATCTAAACCTGCAGCAGCTCCGAAGCATGATGGCAGAGGCAAATCGACGGCATGTACCCGAAGATAACAGTTTGCCTTTGGATCCACCGACGGAACTACCTGAGGGGATCCCAAGGTCAGGGAAAGAGGAGACGAAGAAAAGCTGGACACAAACGGAGATGCCCACGATTAGCCTGGGAGCTGCCTCCATATCTCCTGCTTACCTCACTGCTGCTCTGGAGGAGAACCTCTCGAGCCAGTGCCCAGGGGTGCCCATGTCCCACAGAGGCTGCTGCCGTCATCCCGGGCATTACCGCTGCCACTAAGCTGCCTTTGCAGGCAGCTTCCCCCTTCTGGGGAACTCACCTGGCTCTTGAAGGGGCCAGGGCAATTTGGGATGCCATCCTGCGAGTCCCACGGTCCCTAAAAGGGGCAGGGCTGCTCATGAGGTGCCAACCCAGGCTCCCGTTCCTGACCCACCTGAAGTTCCTAACCTGCCTGAAGTTCCTGACCCGCCTGTCCCACCTGCACCTAACGTGCCTGTCCTGCCTGTCCTACAGGCGCCTGACGTGCCTGTCCCGCCTGATCCCGACCGGCTTGTCCCAGCGGCTACTGTGCCATCCAGCGAGGCTCCAACTGCCGCGCCGCCCCCTGCTGGTCCTGAGTCAGCGGTTCCAACACCGCTGCCTGCGGCCCCTGCTGTGGCCCCTCCAAGGGTAATGGATGGAGGAGGAGCTCAAGTGGGACCCCTCGGGGAGTCCTCTAGGAGACTGATCCTTCCACCTTCGCCCCATTGCAGTGGATCTCGGCCAGTACCCCGCTTGTTGGGGTCCCATAATGGAGAGGACGTAGGTGCAAGGATTGGGTCCCGCCCGCCGTTCTCTGGGCTCCTGCTCATCTGTTGCCTGTGGGTCCCCCGGCTCGTGTCCTCGGCAACCTACAGTCCCACATCCAACTCCGTGTTGGCCGCCTGCGGGTTCCCCCGCTCTGACTTGTCGTTTGCCTATGGGTTCCTCCACTACAGCTCATCAGTGGACGTTGCCTCCGCCTGATATAGCTGCGCCGTCGCCTGCTGCGGCTTCCCCTCCCTCCTTGCCTTTGCCATGGTCCCCTTCTGTTCCCTCCTCGCCTTCGGTGGTGCCCCCTTCATCTCCTTGCCCCCTCCCTTGGTCCCTCCGGCTTCCTCCTCAGCCCCTTTGTGGTCCGCAATAGCTCCTGCCTCGTGACTGTCTGGAGTCCCTCCGGCTTCGGCTTTTCAGTCGCCTGTGGCCCTTCCAGCTGCTGCCCGCTGTGGGTCCCTCGGGCTCCCCTTTACCCCTCATCCTTTCCTGTCTGGCTTCCTGTGTTTACTCCTTGTCCCTCTGTGCCTCCTGTGTTTGCTTCTCATCCTTCTGTCCCTCCTGCCTCAGCCCCTCATCCCCCTGTGGTTCCTCTGTTCACTCCTGGTCCATTTGCTGCTCCTGTTGATGTTTCCCCAGTGTCTCCCTTTCTGGTTTGTCTGTCTGTGTTAGCCATTCTGTGTCAGGTTCTATCTTGGTTGTTGCCCTTATGCTTGTTTTGTATTTCAGTTCTGTTTCCTGTGCCCCAGTGATGCTTTTGTCTTGTTTTTCAGGTTCTGTTTTCCCGGTCTCGTCCTGTCTGCCGCTCCCTTTGGGGCATGCTCAGAGTGCATGCCTTGGGGGCGGGTTCTGTCATAATCAGTGGGTCCAGTCCTCATGTGTGCCATGCCCCCTCATTACCCACGTGTACTACCCCGATTGTGATCACCTGTTATTTTGGCTTGTCTTGTGTATTTCAGTACACGTTCAAGTCTGTTTCCCCAGGTCTGTCATTAACATTGCGTGTTTAGAGTCTGTTTACCCTGAATAAACCCTGTTTTCTAGTATTCCCAGCTCCCTTTACCTGCTTCCTTATCCCGACACAACAAGTGCCCTCATTCCTCACTCAGGTCTGGCTTATTCCAAAAGCGCTGGACATCCCACGGTCTGGTTTGGCCTGGGACCGTGCCCTCATTCCTGACTTGATTTTGGCTTATTCCAAGAGCGCTGGAGACAGTACATCCCACAGTCCTTTTTAGCCGATGACTGTGCCCTCATTCCGTACTCAAGCTTGACTTAGTGCCTCTCTGATCCCTCCATTGCCACAGCAGACGCTTCAGACATAGTCACAGCGCCAGATATGTTCTTAATGACAACACCTATTTAAAGACCATGGTGATGATTGCCTGCAGGAAGCACTGTTACTACCTTGGAGGCTGCGCGATGCATATTCATTTAATAATAACAAGCTAATGTTGAGGGTATGCATATTTCCTGGCTGCTTCAGGGGGCTGGATTTTTCTCTGCTTCATCTTGGCTTCTCCTCGACTTCGTATTGGCTTCATCATGGCTTCATCTTGGTTTCTTCTTAGCTTTGTCACAGCTTCGTCTTGGCTTTTCTTCTCGGTTTCTCGCTCATGTTTCTGTTCCCTCACCATCTTTTTCAGCCTCTGTGTTTTACGGTAATTCTAATACAGTGGTCATCTCAATTAATCAGTCATTTACCACTAACATCAGCAATTAGCTATGAGAAAATGGACGGCAGCATCTACGTCCATTTACAATAATTATCTAAAATTGCAACTTATTAGATAATGAGGCAGAACAATAAATATTCACATTAGCACAGTTATGTGTTTTTAAAAAGATATTTATTTTGAAAACAAGAGCTCATTACTTAAATAACGTCTTTGTTAAACAACACATTTATTTGTAAGCAACTGGGGCATGTGAGACAGGATGAATAATTAGTAAAGAACCACTTAAAAATTAATCATTGTTGTCCGTCGAAATCAATAGTTATTCTATGGATTCCATTGAAGAGACTTGCAGCATGTCGTGGTGTGGTTTGATCCTCTGACAGAGATACACGCTGACATTCTGAGTGTGTCTCCATTTCAGCACCTAAAAATGAGCCAGCCTTGAGGAGCAGGGGAATAGTACATATTCAGCATAACGTAATGGCAAGCCAGTATTATGAGTAATTCCCTTAGGGTCTTCCTGCAGTTGTAGATGGTTTAACTCCCTGTTCATATGTGATGTCCTGCACAGCTCAGGCTTTCAGGCTCTTTTATCTCTGGCTATGCATTTTGCCACTTTCATTGGCTCGACAGAGCTGGACACCCAGCATGATTTTGAAGTATATGAGCAGTAATCCTCAGCTGGACGGCATGCAGATTAATTGGCTTGTATGTTTCCATCAACTTTGGACGGTCCAAGGGTAATGGATAAATTAACTGGGGGTTTGCCTCTGGTTCTTGTTCATGCATAGGTGATTCACCGCAGCGTTAAACACCTTCATTTTCAGCAGAATTACACAGGAAGCCCATGAGGATAAAGTGTATATGGCTCCTCCCAAAGCTCCAAACCCAAAGTATGTCAGTGCTGGGGGGCTGAATGTCACTGTACTGGAAAATGGCCACGAACGTCCCGCATTTACTGTGCAAACAGTGTCCTGGGCGGGGTCCACCGCACGCTTTGTAAGAGACCATACGTGTGTGTCATGGCACCCAGGACCTTCTGAGAAGCAGCCGCTGTTACCAGCCTTCCTCCATATCTGTGCCCAAATGGGAGGGTCAAGAGACCCACATTTTGAAGTATTTGCCAAAGGGTGGGTGTGAAAATGCAAGGTGCGTTTGAAAAGGCAGCCCGCTGAGCAAACATTCCAGCGAGACGTCATGTGCACCTTCAACTGCAACACTGTGTCCAACACTACCGCCCCAAGCTGTCCGCCCAGCAGTGATTAACGTCCTGCAGTCAGTTCTGGAAAATCATCCATGGACGTGAGACACATTTGGCCTGATGGAATAGGGAATGTCCGCTTCTGTTCTCTTTGATTTGTAGTCATTGTTAGACCTTAAAACACCCAGTTCACACCGAGAAGTGGTCAGGCAGCTTTGATGCCGTGTATAATTCATGGAAGATTTTACTTATATTGTTAAGAAATTGGAATATGTTGTATTAAAAACCACAGAATATGTGCCAGGTGTTCATAGCAATGGTGAATAATAGTCTTTATTGTAAACATTGATAAATATAAGCTGCAATTTGTCGTTTGTTGCTTGTTCACTGACTTCAGATGAATCCCCGGAGCCGGAGATTTCATTAATGAAAGTGCCACCGCTGGCTGTCAGCTTGCTGCTGTTTCTCCTGAAGTATCACCTTTAATGACACTGACCTCTGACCTGGGAAGCTGCAGAGCAGAGAATGACCTGCCATGCTGGCTCCTTCCACACCCGTGTCCCGGCTCACACACCCAAATGTGAGCTATGAGCGGCCATTAACTTGGCAGTGAGGTAAAGCAAGGGACAGAATGTACTCTGTTAGTTGCTGAAGACACTCCCCCAGCACAGGGTCCGTGTTTCTTTTGGTACTGATGCTAGCCACACCCCCCAGTGATGTTTTCATGGCAGTGTCACACAGGCGTTCGTAAATGTCAAGCCCTGGCGATAATCTTGAGTGCAAATCGCAGGCGCCTGCTTGTCACCGTCACCAGTCCTGAGTGTGTCGCCGACTTGCGAAGCCTGGATGTGTCCATGAGCACAGGATGACACCTGTGATGTAAGAGGCATGGCGTCTGTGAAGCTGACACCTTCCCTTTCTGCTTCTGCTTTCTGGCTGTGGGCAGGGATGCCGCCGGGGCTGGGCCTAGCGTGGTGGCATGTGCCTGACATGTTATAGGTGAAATGGCAAACCTCTCATTCGCTTTCATATTTACACCCATCCCATTTGATGCTGCCCTTCACTGTCATTCCTCCCTGCTGCTCCTGTCACCCCCGCTCCTGTCTCTTACCTGCATTCCCCCCTCCACTCTCTCTCATCCGTGTCCTACCTCTCTGCTCTCTCTCATCCGTGTCCTACCTCTCTGCTCTCTCTCATCCGTGTCCTACCTCTCTGCTCTCTCTCCTCCACGTTCTACCTCTCTGCTCTCTCTCCTCCACGTTCTACCTCTCTGCTCTCTCATCCACATTTCGTCTCTCTGTTCTCCCGTCCATGTTCCACCTCTCTACTCTCTCATCCGTGTTTCTCTTCTCTCTCCGCTCTCTATCGTCTATGTTCTAGTGCTGCTCTCTCTCACGTATATGTTCCACCTCTCTGTTCTTGCTTGTCCATGTCCCCCCTGTTTTCCTCTCTCCGCTTTCTGTCCTCTATGTTCTACTGCTGCACTCTCTCTTGTCCATGTTCCTCCCTCCACTCTTTCTCATCTGTGTTCCTCCTCTCCGATCTCTCATTTGTCCATGTGGGTGTGTTCCTTGGTAGAACATAAATACTCAAACACACGTGTTCATGCTGTCTTGCATGCGCACACACACACACCATCCCACTATCGCATCTCAAGGCTGGTAACCTGTCGCGTCACTGAGGCTGGCTGTTAGCCTGGTGACAGACAATACTGCCTCCTGCTCCCCCTCCCCCCCCATCCCTCATGTTCAAGTACCCCACCTGTCCTGGGGCTGGGCGATGGTTGGAGTCTCCTTATCCCCAGCGTGAGAGTGTGGGGCTGTGGAATGTTCCGGCAGTGTCACTGCGATAGATTTTTGGGCCAAAGCAGCGATGGTGCTGTGTGTCATGGAGCCAAGCGTGTTCCGGGGATGCTGGCAGTAAGGAATTTAAAATCCTGGATGATGTGATGCTGCCACTCACTGAGGTCCCCTGCAGGCTGGATGTGGAACTGAGATGCTGCAGGGCTCCCCTGATTGGTCGAAGCACCGCGGCAGTGGGTGAGCGACCTGCACTGTCGGTAGCAGCGTTTGTATCTTCCCATCGCAGTCTTGTAGAATGTCACAGCGTGGCTGTGTCTCTGACACAGCCGCATGTCCAAGGACACAGCCAAACGAGGGGTTCCCTCCCGAAAAGACTTCAGACTTCTGTGTTTTAGTCATGTCACATTAAGGTTTTTCTTCAGCTGCCTTGTCATTCACATTTGCAATGTGCCTGAGTACCACCAGGGGGTGTGGTGATAATTGTATTTTATAAACCTACCAACATTTAAGCACGTACCCAGTACAGTTTCTGGGGGGCTAGAACCTGTCAGGTGGGGGTACTCCAGACAGGGAAGCTACTCGAACCCATAACCCTGGAGGGGTGGGGTGACAGTGCTGCTCACAGAGGCTCCCCTGTATTATCAGCCTTATTCATGAGGAAAAACAAGTGGAGCAGGAAAAGCCCATTCATGTCACAATAATCAGTTTGGGTGTTTTAACACATAATTAATGTTGATGAACTGCAGCTCTGTTGCTGGTTGTTAAAGGGCCGCTGTGCAGGTGGGCTTTCGCTACGGCTCATTAGAGAGCTGATTGGCTGAAGACTCCTCACATCTGGGTTTGAACAGCTGACCTAAAGGTTATCTGAAAATCCTGCATACACACCGGCCCTTTGCGGATGAGCCTGACCTGGAGTATCCATTCTGCTCACCAGCTGTGCAGTAACCCCCCCCCCCCCCCCCAATTTATGAGGAATGGGCTCCAGCTTTCCTTGGCATGTATATGGGGGTGGGGGCAGCGCATGTGGCTCACTGGGGTAGGACTCTGTTCCTGTGATCGGAATGTTCAGTTCAAATCTCATGGTTAGCAGAGTGATTTCAGCTTAAGCAAAACCGTTAACTCCATCCCACCCAATGACTCCAGGGCCCGTCTGATCCTGCTTTCTCAAAAAAAAAACATATGTCACTTTAGATAAAGGAGGGGAGATGTTCTGTTTCCAAAATAAATAAAAGTGCACCATACAACACAAGAGACATGCAACTGGCAGGTGTGATCAGCTGACCACACCACATCAGCTGACATTCCTCAGAGACTGTCCCTTCAGAGCTGCCATAATGCTGAATTATGCAACAAGACAGAAGTTTGGCTGCTTTGCCTCCTGATCCTGCTTCTCTGCCCGTTTCCAGCATCAGTCTCTGTGCAATTAAAACCTCGACAGTGAGCGGATCTCCTTAATGAGCTTCCAGCACACATGTGTGTAATGTCATGAATGTTAACGCTGGTCACTGTGCTCTGCATGCTTGGCCAGGGCCCTTGGGCCTGCCCCTGCGGATCATGCACCCTGTTTCAGCAAAGGGCCAGCTGGGGGGCCTGATGGAATGTGGGGGAGTCTGGCTCCTTTGAGTAATTTAGAAATCATACATTTCAGGCCACGTTTGCAGAGAGACGCAGCAACACACAGTCACGCAGTCACACACAGGCACAGGTATTATAACGCACCCCCATCTGTATTCATGCTGCACATTCGACCAGGACCCTTATCAAGCAGCGCCAGATGTCTGCAGGAACAGGACAGGGCTCAATGTGGCCCCAGTTGCAGGCAGCAGACGTGGGATTTGGCTGCATTTTCCAGGGGCCCTGATTTTGTTTTCCCCCTTTATCCTCTTAGAGACCACCTCCAAATGGAGGTATTGGACCTGAGCTAAAGGTCGCGTGGGGAGGATGGACAACGTCAGCCACCTCTCATCTCCTAAGACCATAGAGCTGTCGGTGGAGACGGTCGTTGAGGGTGGAAATGATGGAGCCAAGTTTTTGGATAATGACATGGGGTGAGGAGATGTTGTGTGTGTAGGAGATTGTCCTTCCCTCTAGGTGCTCCTCGGCTGACTTGAAGGACCTTGAAGATCTTGAAGGACCAGTGATGTGGGCTGCGACCCATCGCTGAGGCCCTCAGAAGTTCCTGCAGGGGTTCAGTAAATGTTCTTTTGTGTAAAAATGTAATCAGAGTATGATCTGCGTAGGTGGTCTTAGGGGGCGAGACGAGCCAGAAAAGGGACTGAGAAGCAGTTCAGTACTGAGAGATACTGCTGGTTCCTGGGCAGCCTAACAGAAAGACTGACCTTCAGGGAGAAAGGACATGCACACATGCGCACACGCTCACATGCGCACACACACACATGTGCACACGCTCACATGCACACACACACACGTGCACACGCTCACATGCACACATGCTCACAGATACATTCTCTTGATGCTGAAAGACATGTTGTCACTGCATGCCATGTGGATACTTTGCCGTTAGAGAACTGGAGCAGGAACACAGGAGGAACATGGCCACTGAATGAGACACCGCAGTGATTCTGAAGGGTCTTAGTGCCCCTGGGGTTCGTCCCAAGCTAAGCTTTGTGTAAACCTGGTGTTAAACTGCATCTTTTTGAAAGCTGGCGATCAGCCACAAACAGTTTAGCTGCAGTCCATCCCTGAAACAGTATCAAAGAGTGAAAGATCCCAGTGAGACTTTGGAATCCTGTATACCATGTGGCCGCAAAGACCTTTCCTCTCTAGATCTGATCAGACCCACCATTCCCTCTCTCCCTCCCTCTCTCTCGCTCACTCTTTAAAATACACGTTACCCTACCCCTCCTCCATCTCCTGCCTCCTCTGTTAGGCCTCCATTGATGTGTTATGAGGGCACCTCCAGCAGGAGCTCCACTCACACACTCCACATGGGGATGAGGGACATGCATCTCTGCTGACTGTTCTCTGGCCTCCTCCTTCTCCTCCTACTCTTCCAGCTGCTCGTACTGGGAAGACTGGTGGTCAAAGCCAGCTTTCCCAATACCGTGAGCTTAATCACAGTGAAGGACGATGTCATGCCAGGTGCTTCCGGAGGTTTTCCGTTCGTTTTCTGTCTCTCGTGTGGAGGATGTATCCCTTGATGCTGTGGGCAGCCTGTTTATCAGCTTGGCATGTGCTGCTATGCATCATCACACAGGACATTAGCTTTTTTCTCTGTGGGTTTCCTCCTGAGGGTCTCCTGCTTACTCTTTCCACAGTGTTTGTCCACCTTTCAGTCTTCTCCCTGCTCCTCTTACAGAGAGCTGGCCGCTGGAACCTCACTGCTGGCCCCTGGAACTTCAATACTGGCCCCTAGATCCAGAGTACTAACCTCTAGGCATTGGCTCCTGGAATCTGAGGATTAGCCCTTAGGCATTGGCTCCTGGCTCCTAGACACTGGCCCCTGGCCCCTAGACACTAGCCCCTGACACCTCAATGCCGCTCCCCCCAACCTGTGCCTGGGGCAGCAACCCCCCCCCCCCAGTGACGGTTCAAGTTCCAATCTCAACCCCCCATTCTACTTCTCCAAATCCCTCTCTCCAATTCCAGTCTCTCTCAACCTCAGAAATGGTTCATTAGCGCGTAAAGTATCACTATTAACATTATGTTAGTGAGGCGAGTGACACTCAATGGTAAACAGTCAGAAAAGAGCAGGGAACAGTGGACAGAATAAACATTTAGCTACAAATTCACCCAGCAAACAAGGCAGCAGATGCCAGCTGTTGTCCCAGCATCTCTGCCTCAGCTTTCTGTCCATCTACAGGTACAGATATGAGCCACAGGGTCACTGTGTGCACACATACACTCACACATTTAACAAAACCATTCCACCTATATCAGGTCCTTTGGGTAACAGTGCCTGGTTATTGACAGCTGTTACATAAGAGTGCAAAGAGTTTGTTGGGGGCAGAAAATCCCAGCGCTGCTGATTTAGGGTCTGACTTCTGGTCATTAATCTGGTGGAAGCTGAGAGCTCCCTGAGATCCTCCCCTCGCTGCCTGTCTGTCCTGGTAGGTGGTGCGCTGGCGAACCCTGACTGCCAGGCATCCAGAGAAAGGCACAAGCCACGTGTGTGTGTGCATGCGTGTCACACGGTTATGTCAGAAATCACAGCGTTGGAGATGTTTGCAGCTTTTTATAGAGACACTCATTCTTCCCAGTCTTCACAAAAGCATAAAGTATGAAACTTGAGGCTGCAGGTCCAAAATGCCAAACTTGCCACTGGGTCATTTGGTCACAGACAAATGCTTGCAGATCACCATGGTGCCACAGTAAGGCCACACATGTAACATGACTGCAGGGGTGGGGATCTCACAGGGACATGGCACAGCTCAGAATAATCCATCTTTCAGTCATCTTCAGTCATCGTCCTCCGCCAGTCATCATTTTCCGTCAGTCATCGCTTTCCGGGCAGATCATGGGAACTTGAGGAAAACCTCTCCTATTGTTTCTTTTTTTCGGATGATTATTTTCAACAGGAAATGAATGAAGGTAAATAGCCCCCTTATTAAATTGAGTTTGCCTTCCTGCCCTGTCCCCTTGACCCACAACTGGAGCCACCTAGGGTGTCCATATGCCTTTCCTAATGGCTCCGTTTACTCACTGGTCCACAGTGGCCATCAATGGGATGTCAGTGTGCAAACTTAACATCACGGCATGAGCTGATGAGATGCTGAGTTCACGGTGGTGTCACCGAAGGTAGGGTAGATATCACCATACCCGACAGGACACGTGTGTGACCAAGTGAGGCCAAATAGCTGCAGTGGGGATTTGTGCAAGGCTCATTATGCGTGTGCGTGGATGAAAGTAGTGAGAGCTTCCTCTAACTGAATAGGTGAGTGGGCACTGTTCTGAACTGAGACATCCACTAAGTGCTAAAGCAATATCACATGGAGGACCTCAAGGTTTGTAGAGCATATGAACAGAAGCTATCAAAGATTACTGCACCCTGGGCTCAAGGCAGCAAAAAAAATCTATATTATATCTTAAAATGCCAGGAGATCTTAATTATTTTCAGGTTAAATTAATTATGCTTGGTGATACTAATCAATGATAGTTAACTTCGAGGTATGTCTTCCACAGATTCCACCACAGGCGATAGGTTTGGGGGTGCCGCTGGCTGAGGATGGGGGTGATGGAAATGACCTCAGATGGTAATTCTCACTGTGACCAGAGTGCTATATTATATTGTATTTAATGTTCAATTGAGAAGTCAAATAGGAGAGAAGCCTGTCATTTGAGTTTGTGGTGAAATATTTTATGGTGCTAGATATTTGTTATGTTGCTGCATATGATGATGATGATTATTTAAAACATTTCACCATACATCTGCATTATTTAGCATTTTTTGTCTTTTAGATTCATCACATAAAAGGCTGCTTTCCAGTAATATATTCCCTCTTTGAAGTTTTCCTTAAAATATTGTTAAAATATCATCTCGTTCTCATGAACCCAATATGGTGCCGCGTCTCATATTGTGGGCTGAGTATATGATTACACCCCTATTGGTAAGAGCCAAATTGGCCCTAACCCTCGGGGGTCCCCACCGAAATACTCACAATATGTCAACAATATTGGTAGGTGCATGTCTATCCCCAAATCTGCACCTTTGCATTCAAGTGTCCTTTTTTAAAATGGTCGGGGTTGGCCCCCCTCTGCATCGTGAATGGCAAGAATGAAAGAAGAATCCCAGTGAAACTTTAAATGCCTGTGTGATATTCGGGAGCTCTGCTGCTTGCTGGTATGTTTGTTTTCCTATATGTGAGACTAAGAGAGAGGCAGAGAGAGAATGAAGCTGAGAGACAGGGAGAGAGATAGGGAAAGGGAGGGAGGGGGAGAGAGAGAGAGAGGGAATTAAAGAGACTGGAACGACTGTTACTGCGCTCCTGAGTCACTTGGAGAAACTTGGTCAGATCGATCTCTTGCGGAGCCTCAGCGGGCCGTGGGGGACGTCTGCTTCCCATTCCCTGCTCAATCCCAGTCTACGCTTTTGCTGCCTGGAAACAGGTGAACTGGAATAGGTTGTCGGAGTTGCTTCATATGGGATTTTTTTGTTGTTCCTTTGACTGGGATTCCCTACGCTCAGAATTCCAGCCTTTAATTCCAACTTCTCTTCTGGACCTTCACACTCTGGAGTCAGTTAGGAGTTTATTTTGGCGTCAGCAGTCACGCATCTCCATGGAACCACCGGCTGACAGATAACATGTAAGTGCCTTTGCTGTGCTGACTGTTGCATGAAAGCATGAATATTGTAGTTATAAAGTGATTAAGCAGGAACAGTCTCTTGTCAGACTCAAGCTTTTAGGGATAGAATGGACTCTACCCAGCTAAGTGATGGCGATTAATAATTCTGATAATTACAGTTTGCAGCGTTTCAGGTGACTGATTGAAAAAGAAAAGAGTTTCTTCTGTAACTTTGAATGCAAACTGAAGACTTCCAGCTTGAGAAAAGCCAGGACTATGAACCAAACCGAATCCCAAATCAATGGAGCAGCCTGCGCCTGAATATACGCACTATGTGAGGCAGAAATCCTGCAAAGTGTGTGAGAGGCAGGAAGCCCGTGAGGTGTGTGAGATGCAGGAAGCCCGTGAGGTGTGTGTGAGGCAGGAAGCCCGTGATGTGTGTGAGAGGCAGGAAGCCCGTGAGGTGTGTGTGAGGCAGGAAGCCCGTGATGTGTGTGTGAGGCAGGAA
>JABFEA020000029.1:19985799-19995829 GCA_019775915.2 Cyphomyrus plagiostoma | reverse complement strand
CTGGATGTGCATCCCACAAATCTCCATCAACTGCAAGATGCTATCCTATCAATATGGGTCAACATTTCTAAAGAATGATTTCAGCACCTTATTGAATCAATGCCACGTAGAATTAAGGCAGTTCTGAAGGTGAAAGGGGGTCATACACCGTATTAGTATAGTGTTCCTAATAATCCTTTAGGTGAGTGTATATGATACATATTTATATATGATATAATTTTTTTAACCCCCTCCCCTCATACACAAACCACCAACTAAGAGCCATATAAGTGAATGCCCACTCCAACACTGACATCACCACAACCACTACCTTTGGGTGTAGGAGTGTTGTAGTTTTAGTGCTATTTTTGCTGCATCCTCCGTGTGTTCGAAGCTGGGGGGGATGGCCAGTGATCATGTGACAGTGTGGTGGTGAGGGGTCGCTAGCAGGACAGGGCAGGCAGGAAACAGGACTTCGCTCCAAGCCCTTACCATTGACCATGAATATTTCATTAATTCAGGAAGCCTTAACGATGATTGCTACTAATCTGCAGTCTGGGTCGACACAGTGATGGTGAACCGCGGTGATCACCACTGAAAGGCCGACAGGCTGTAGAGATGTGCCCCTTGTGACCAGACCTTCCTCGGGAGTGATTACAGCATTGTCATTACCATGCCAGCATCGGCAGGACTGTCTGTCATTGAGCAGTGCTGCGATCAGCACAAAGTTGGCCAAGAGATCAATTATATTGGCTGAGGAAGGTGACCCAGAACGCAGGCCTCCCTGAATGGAACTCTGTTGTTCTCTGAGGCCTCAGGGACAAGCCCCCCAGCTGGCTCTTATTTATCATTAACAGGAACACAGACGTCCCTTTATTGCTGCTCTGTCATAGTTATAAAATGTTTGCAAGTTATAAAGTGTATGTACTCCCGTGCTCTTTGATAGATGTGGCGTGTATTTGTGTGGGCGTGGGTGTGTAATGGAGGTTTATAATCACCAGAGGTTGTGGGGGGGGGGTTGCTGTAAAATACCAGGAGTGCAGATGTGTCCCCCCCCCCCCCCAGCAGCCTGTGTGTTGTGCCAGTGGGTGGTGCAGAAAATCTGTGGCTTGCTTCAAGTGGCTCTGACAGCTTGTCTGTTTATGGAGCGCCGAGCGCCGCCGACTGAAGCGGGGAGCAGCCACCGTGTGGACTAAGGTGGCGGCTCATTAAAACCTGAGCCAAACGTGCCTCCGCTCACAGGGCGCTTCAGCTTTTTACTTCTGGGGATATATATTTTTTTTAAATGCCCCCCATGCCCATAAATCCTTAGTATTTTATGGCACTTGGTACATCTGAAGCAGCCCCCTTTTAATGCAGGAGGGACTGACTCTGCCCCTCTCTCCATCTGACACCACATTTTGAACTCTCAACATTGCCCCTGATCTTGACCCAATTCCACGCACAGCTATGCACCCCCACCCCCCACTTCATAGTTCTTTACATATGCTGTAGATATATTGATACACTACAGAAAGTATCCTACTTTACTGCAATCATAGATGCTGTGTATACTCACACCATGTGCACCACTGTGTACATGTGTGTTCATTCACTAATTATCACGTCTATTTATTGTACTGCTGTTTCTAGCACTTTTGCACCATTTTTCACTTCACAATCATATTGTGGCGTTTTTCCACTGGGACACGGGGACTAACCCATACCTGAGCCGTGCCATGAACATACACTGGTTACAGCACTGTTCCAGCTCACTTTGGTGTACCACCACAGCAGGATCAGCTCCATTAAAGGCATCGTTGGGCTTGGAGAGCAACAGTGATGTAAAACTGAACAGACGCTTCACACGGTCTACATTATGATTTACTATGTGCTGATTTCCGCTAACAAGTCTGAGAGTCGCCGTGTCGTGTTAGCAACAAATGCCAGTGGAATTAGTATTTGCTTGCGTAAATTTGTATTACGAATCCATTCTGTTCAACTATTACATATTTTAAGTAGGAGTTTTTGAAACTTTCAAGTTCAGTGTTGTCATGAAGCATCAATACATTGTGATGTGTGATACTACTAATAATGAAAAATGCATAGAATGATAAATCCTTCATATAGCCCTTGCATTTCGACACAGATCATCTGTGTTTCCATGTATTTTCACCAGTCTGATGATGGTGACACAAGTAGCTCAGTCTAGTAATGCGTTTTTGCAGGGTCATATCAGCACAGGTACAGCTCAGGTATGGTTTGGTTCTTGGTGGCGTTGGAGAAGTGCCTTTAGATTCCAAACTGCATTTTACACCTGTACTTTGTGCAATTGACTCCAATCTAAAATTTTCCATTTCAGGTCATTGCCATTCATGCTGACTGGCACTCCTTGTGACAAACTGTGCTGCACGAGTTTCACACAGCGACAAGAAGACTAGGTCATCTGGGCGGCATTGGAGAACCCTAAAGGGCCCAGGTGCCCTTAGAAGAGGAAGGTCCCCAACAGTGGAGCTTGGCGATAAAACGAGAGTGTGCTGACTAGTGAAACGGGGCCCAAGTAGATTGTCACATTGTTGTGCAAATGAAGACCCATCAGACGGCTTTAAAGTGCATCCATCTGCAATAAAGCCAACACGATGGCGGATTTCAAAGACACGACGAATCGCCACCTACGACACAAGCTGCAGAGCCTCAGCCGGCGTCTCGATGAGCTGGAGGAGGCAGCCAGCAAGCTCCAGAAATCAGAGGATGAGCTGCTGGACCTGCAGGACAAGATCATTCAGTCCGAAGGCAGTAGCTCGGCCCTTCTGAATGACGTTGATGCTCTTCGCAAGCGGGTGCTGAAGATTGAGGGGAAGGATGAGGAGGTGCGCAAGGCCGAGGACCTCTGCCGACTTGTACGTGAAAAGCTGGAAGCAGAGGAGAACCTCACCAAAAACCTCAAGTCTGAGACTGAGCAACTGCAGAGGCGAATGTCTGAGCTAGAGAAGCTCGAGGAGGCCTTCAGCAAGAGCAAATTGGACTGCACTCAACTCTGCCTCAGCCTCAATGAGGAGAAGAATCTGACTAAGAAGCTCTCCTCTGAGCTAGAGGCCCTCAAGGCACGAATAAAGGAGGTAGATTCTTCTGAGAGTCGCCTGGACAAGGCAGAACAAGCCCTCACTGTGGAGCTGGAGAAGCTCAAGACCCTTACTCAGGCCTTCGTGAGTGAGAGGAAGAGGTTGCTGGAGAAGCAGCGGGAGGATGAGAAATTGATCCTTGAGCTTACAGAGAAACTTGAGAACAACAACAGGGTCAACTCTACCAACCAGAGCAGGAACGCTTCCATTCTTCAGGAGCAGCCCACAGATACTGGTGACCCTCGCATAGAGGATGATCTGTCTCCAGGCTTGACTAGCAAACTTAGCCTTCAGAAGAAGAGCTTTGACTTGCTAAAACTCTCTGATGATGTTAGCCTGAGAAATAAATCAGAGAATGAGAAGAACAGTTCAGAGAACCAGGAAGATAATAAACTTAAAGATTTGTTGCAAGAAAATGAGAAGCTGAAAAACATTGATACTGAGAGGCTTCAGAAGTTAGAGGCACTACAGGAGGATCTTAAGAAGACAGAGTACAAAAATGAAGAACTACTGGAGAAGGTTCAGCTGGAGAAGAATCGTAGCAAGACCCTGAATGATCAGGTGGAACAGCTGAAAATGCAGCTCAGTACATATGCTGGAGGTGTTGAAGACAGGGTGCTTGAAAATGGAAAGGCAGAGAATGAGGAGATCAACGTGCGGGGAGGGTTTAGGCAAGAAAAACCCAAATACAGGAGTCTAGCTGAGTCTTCAGTCTCTAGGCACAAAATCAGAGAAGTTTCACCACAGCAGAGAAAGGAGAAACCACTGAGGACCCAGGACTTGGTAGAGAGCTCCCCCAAAACCTCAAGGCGGGCCCTTAGTCCTGCACATAAACCCAAGAAATCACCGAGAACAAATCCCTCCAGTGATTTTGGGATGAGGGGGAGGACTCCTGAGGAGAGAAGCCCAAGTGGCACCTTGACCTCTACTGGTGTGTCATTGAGTGACTGTAGGAAGCCTTCAGTGCTTAGCCGCTACCCTCCAGCAGCTAATGACCAGAAACCCTGGAAGTCTGTGAAACCAAATGAGAATGATAAAAGGGGCCAGGCTGACAAATTATCAAGACATGGCAATGATAATTCCAACAGTGTAGATGTGTTGCTAGAAGAGTCACGGAAGATGTCAAGCACACCCCTGCCTGAAAGGGAACTTTCTGAACAATCACAGGACCCTACAGTCACCTCCAGCCCCTCCAAAGCTAATGGACCCTATACTGCTTACAGGCCACGTGCATCACAGCTGTTGTCAAGTGACCAGGGCTCTGAGGGTCATTCCTCAGCCTCAGAGACTGAGTCCACTGGGTCTAGGCGCTCAGCAGGAGAGGGAGAGCCCACTCCTGATGTAACTGTGATGAGTGGCAGGACCACTACTTCTAAGTACTCCAGGCACGCACGTTTGCACGAGACTCGGTCTGGGGGCTCATCCACAAGAAGTTCCTTTGAAGATGATCAAAGTAGATCCTTGGTGGGAGAGACTAACTCCCAGGAACTGACACACACTCCTTCGGGCATTGAAATTCATCGCGTGTGTAGCCCACGGGAGGCACTGATGTCGAAGGCAGAAATCAAGCCGGCTATTGTAGAGATCGACAAGAAGGAGCTGATGGTATCTGTTGGTAAGGCAGAGCCTCTGCTGTCCAGTGGAAAGCCTAAAATCTCCTCCAAGCCTTCCATGCCTAGCAAGATGACCAGCAGTATCACAATTTACCCCAGCGATCCCAGCTGCTCTCGGAGCAGTAGTAGGAGCAGCAGTGTGTCAAGCGAACCAGCTAGAGAGAGGCACACAAGCAACATCATTATAACCCCCAGTGAGCATCGTGGCAGCATCTCTATCCCCTATGAGATCTCCATCCCTAAGAGTGAGATCACCCTTCGGCCTCCATTGGACAACGAAGACTGTGATGTGTTGAGAATTGAACCAGCTCGTTCAGAAGCCCAGATTCTACCTCAGCGTAACTTCACTTGGAAGTCACCGGAGAAGGCACCAGATGTCAACAATGGCGCCGAGTCTGGGTTTGAGAGTGGCAGCAGTACCGGCACCAACACTACAGTGACAAGTTGGAGGTCCCACCAACCTCATGGGTCGTGGGATGATTCTCTTCCTGAAATGAAGAATGTGACTGTGAGGAGCACGTGGAAGAAGAAGGGAGTGGCGGACAGCAGTGCTTCAGGAAGCAGGGTGGATGGGTCTGAGGAGGAAGCGGAGTCTGCAACCACATGGCGAGCATATCGGGCCACTACGGTACTGGATGCGGAAGATGCAATGACTGCCAATCCCAGCGCCACAGCCACTGGAGTAGCGTCACGGACAGGCAAGCCAAGCCCCGCTGAGGTCTACATGCGCAAGATCAACAGTACAGCAGCCAGCAAGGATGTCCCCGAGCCCATGCGGAGGAGCCGGAGCTCACTCTCCCCCACCGAGGGACTGAAGAAGGGTGTCCCCCATGAGCCGGTTACCGCTCAGGAGTTACAGCCCCGGCACAGAGCACAGTCCCCGGTAAGTATAGTGGCCTGGCCTGCAAGAGTGCCCATGTAGCCTCAGGCATGAATAATTCAAAACGATTCCATTTTGAGGTTTCAGCAGGAACACTTGCATCACGTCTAACAACAGTGGTGTTATAGAGGGCTAGTCGGCCTTCTTAGATATCAGGCTTCTGGTAGGTGAACCTGGGGTGAATCTGATGGGGACAAGGGGGTGAGGAGGGAATCTGTTTTCTGGGTTACAGAGGAGTGGTCTGACAGGAATAGCTGAAATTTAGATTTGCTCTTCATACATAAACAATGACTGCATAAGGTGGTAGTATTTACATACGTTTCTGATCTGATATTTTGTGAGAGCCCACATCCCCCCCCCCACCACCACACACACCGCATTGCTCCAGTAGGGATAAAAACACAACAAAATATAAACTGCAGTCCGAGGGAGGGGCTGTCAGTGGATCTGGAAGCACATTTGATGGATCCCCTTGTAATCCAGGATGGGGAAGTAGCTGGACAGCATGTAGGTCTGGATGCATTAATTAGTGCACCGTCCCAGGCCTCCAGAGTGCGTCACTGCACCCGCTGGTTTCCCATGATCACTCTGGAGTCCGCGATTTAGTGAGTTACCTGACCAGGTGCTATTGCCCCGCCCTCTGAGCGGGAGGAAATGGGTTGAAGATGTAACTTGTGGACATTACTTTGTGGTATCGGGGCACTGAATGGGCTTCAGTCAAATGCCCCCGAATGCCATTTCACTATGTGCCACACATCACACCTTCAGAAGTTCGGCTACTATGCTTTGAACCTCATTCAAACCAGATTCAGGTAAATCTCCAACTTGAGGTGAGTGAGAAACTCAAGGTATGCTTTCTGTGTGGTAGCACTGTGCCGGGCTGGTCATGTGACTCATTTGTGGTACGACTTTGCTGCATGATGCGGCAGCTCAGGAATCCCATCTGTGACATCAGCAGAGCAGTAATTTAGTTATTAACGCACGGCAATGTCATGAAGGCTGCATTTCCAGCGGGTCACATGGTTTTAGATGCCGATGGAGCCCGGCCCAGGTGATCTCTGCTTTCAGCAGCTCATTGTTTCCACATTACTCATTAATGGCGTTCCAGGATCGGCCAATACCCAGTTTCTTGACTTTCCCTGGCTCAGCGTGCTCCACTCACAGCACTGAAACACAAGCATGGCCCCAGTCTGATCTGGCTGCAGAACCTTCTAGCTCGTACACTGCCAGGGTCTCTGAGGCATTTTTCATAGTAACAGTTCTAGATCCTCAGTTGCTACTATTGTTGATTCCTAAGGGATTTGTTTTAACGGGCTGGCAACATGATGCTCTTCGGAATGGGTCAGTGCAGTTCCGGCAGGCCTGAGCTCCATAACGCAGTGTGTGTGTTATATGGGTTTAGTAAAGGGACCAGACATGCTTGGCCTGTTACTCTGTAGTGAGGCCCTGCAGGGAATGCACTCCAATTAGGGTTAAGGATGTGTCATCGGGGATCAGGTCATATCAAATGAGCAGGGGGTGGCTTTGCTGGCCCCTCTAGTCAGAAATGTTATGCACCAAGGGATGGACTCTTCCCCATGACAGTGCTAGTTACATATTCCCGGTGGCCTGGGAATCCTGCAAAAACACCCCACGTGAACCTGATGGCTTGGGAAAATGCCCTGCCTGTCACACTGAGGTGGGTTTGTGGCTTTATAGCGTTTCAGAGGTTGTCGCTGCTGCCCGATAGAGGGGAGGCGTCAGCAAAGTCTGTCTGAAACGGGGCGTGTTCCGACATGCAGGAAGGAGCAGCCCAGGCCATGAGCAAGTGGGGAAGGCAAAGGTGCCGATGCCAACGAAGGTATGGGTGACAGCGGAAGGAAGTGTCAGTGTATAGGCTGAGGATTAGCGTATCTGAAAGAGGGTTAGGGTTCCTGTCACTGTGCTTGTGGTGGAGCTGGGTCAGGTGGAAGGGCTGTGAGTGGAGTCATGGCCTCTCTGGTTTTTTGCCTCCCATTTCCCATTTTAAATCATGAACTACTAAAAATAAGCTACAGCATAAGTACAGTACCAGTCAAATGTTTGGACACGCCAAGCCGCCAACAAAGGAGAGTGATAGTGTTGCATCACATGACCTGGCCATCTGAACTGAACACAGTAGGGATGGTTTTGGTGGAGTTTGACCAGAAATTGAAGGGAAAGTAGCTAATGAATGCTCAGCATTTATGTGGGACCTCCATCTGGACAGCTGAAAAAGCATCCCAGGAGGCCACCTCATGAAACTGACATAGAGGAGAAAGTACGGTCTGCCAGTCCCTGGGGTAATTGGGGTTAAGGGCCTTGCTTAAGGCCCCAATGGTGGGATCAGTCTGCTGACCCAGGGATTTGAACTGGCAACCTTCTGTGTTCCAACCCACAGAATTGCCCCCCCCCCAACAAATTTTTTTTTTGTTCAATGCTTTTTTTGGTCAGTGCATAATTCATATATGGTATATAGTTTAGTTTTGCTCAGGGCCGGTTCCTTGGGGTCGACGCCGAGGAACAGGCTCTTTGAGGGCCAGGGACAGCGGGCCGTGCCTTAGGGTCAATGCTGAGGAACAGGCTCTTTGAGGGCCAGGGACAGCGGGCCGTGCCTTAGGGTCAATGCTGAGGAACAGGCTCTGAGGGCCAGTGACGGGTCACTCTTTGACATAATATAGCCCATAGCTTTCTGATGATTGCTCTGCATGGATAATGTATTGAACAAGGGATCATGAGGCTGTTTTCCAGGACCCAGTGTGGTGCAAACTCTCATGGCATTTGCAGGTATGAAGATGATTATGCCCCCCAACACACTGCCAAACAACTTCAGAAGTGCTTCCATTCACAGCTGCCTGAAGTCTCACACCTCCTGGCATAAACATGAGCGTTTTGGGGGTTCAGCCCATGCTGCTTGTGGACCGACCGATTAATGGGCAGATTAATGGATTTTTTTTTTTTTCCTTTTGCTCAGGCATCAGAAGAGATTGGCGATTCATCCACCACCTCATGGAGGAAGCAGGCGTCAGGAAGCCAGGGTTCTTCTGGGTGGACATCCAAGACTCAGGCGGGCAGGGAGCGGGGGGCGGTGTCTGCACGGGGGCAGGGGGGGCGACCCTGGAGCCACCGGCAGACTGATAACTAGTTTGGCCACACACCCCCATCCCTGGAGCAGGTGAGATCTGCAGGTGAGACGTCGCCTGGAGGTGAAAATGTAGCACTAACAGAGATTGATAGTGAGGCATGGCATTTGTGCCGTGTTGTGGGGACTGTGCTGCCTCCTTAATGTACAGTGCTGGGAATTCCTGGCCGCTCCTCCAGACCTAATTACAGAGCCACGCGCCTGTTAGTTAACGGCGTGTTAATTAGCCAAACCTTCAGGGACACAGCTTTGGGTTATTGTTGTGTCATGTGACCACGCTGGAAATTTCTACCACAATTGTGTGTTGTTGTTCTCCAGACCCCCGTCCCTGTTCCTAGGAACCCTCTTTTGTTCTGGATCATCTGTGAAACAACAACATCTCGAATTATCCGCACGTGATTCTGCTGCCCGAACGACCAAAAGCTGCCCAAGCCCTGACCTCCTAGTGACCTCACGGCCCGTCTGCATCCAGCCAACTGACAAAGGAAGGGCCCGTTTGGGGGAGGGGGGGGCTTCGAAAAGGGCAGGGGCGGACAAGGCCAATGGCACACAAACGGGCGCCATGCACCGTGCCCATCCTGGCATGGACCCAGAGGAGACCTGTCCAGGCCAGTAGCAGAGAGCCAGTGGCTGAACATGTTTTATTTCGTCTCACTTGGGGCTTCGCTTGTTGGACCTTTTAATGCGTTCCTTTTATTCGACATTCTCCCCGCTGAACATGACCATTGCTGCCATCTCTATCACACTGTATGTGAAACTGGGCTGGGGGGCAGCCCCATTTACAGAGATTTACAGAGACTGTATCGGCATGTAGCGGATGTGGCGTTTGCCCATGGAGAGCTCTAGACACCAATCTTACCATATTAAAACTTAGGCAGGAAAGTGATTTTCATTCTGATATATAAAGGCAGGTTCATCTACACCTTTAAATACCAGCATTAACACCGACTCCCCTAAGAACCAGGTATTCTGGTTTCGGTAAATGGTTTAATTGGCACGCAGAAATGATTGGCCTCCGTTGTTCTGTTTCTGTGTAATAATCCGGGTTAAGAGGTCAAAGGTCAGAAGCTGGGGTCATCAGCAGTCTCTGTCACCTTGTTGGTTCATGCCGAGGTCAGGTGTGAAAATCCTGGCTGCGGGTGACAGAAATCCCTGTGGTGGGAAGGAGCTAAAGTCTCCCTGCACACGTCCACTATGGGATGCTGTGGCATGGCCTTATTTATTTTTCCTGACACCCCCTCAGGTCTGGATGGGGTGGGGGGGGGGGGGGGGGGGGGGCGGGGGGGGGGGGGGGGGGGGGGGGGGGGGGGGGGGGGGG
>JABFEA020000029.1:19964790-19975051 GCA_019775915.2 Cyphomyrus plagiostoma | reverse complement strand
TTGTATCTCCAGCCAAAGCTCCCTGGTTCTGAGCTTGTATCTCCAGCCAAAGCTCCCTGGTTCTGAGCTTGTATCTCAAGCCAAAGCTCCCTGGTTCTGAGCTTGTATCTCAAACCAAAGCTCCCTGGTTCTGAGCTTGTATCTCAAGCCAAAGCTCCCTGGTTCTGAGCTTGTATCTCAAACCAAAGCTCCCTGGTTCTGAGCTTGTATCTCCACAGGACCCCGCCAAGGTGTTTACTTTCGGCCTTTTCCGCCGACTGGTCCTGCGGCCCTCGGCCGAGTCCTGGTCAATGGCCCCTGGGCCTGTGGGGTGGGCCAGCAGGGGGCCACCCTGCTCCCCACTGGGTGATGCACGCTCCTTCTTCTTCAGGGAGCGGTCGCTGGGTGCTCCACCCTCAGAAGAGCTTGAGGAAGAGTTGGGGGGCCCTAGCTGGCCTGATGCTGGCAGCTCTGGGGCTCTGTCCCCTCCAGATCCTGAGGTTGACGACGATGACGACCCAGCATCTGACTTCTTACTGGACAACATTATGGAGGAGTGCCGAGATCTCTCCTGTGGAAGAAAAAACATCTTTCTTTTTATAGCCATATTGCCCCAACACCCTCTTCTGTGCAGCAATACAATTAACGTGTGGAATTTGGTAGAATACATTGGGATGTCCTTTTGGAATTTGTCACCGATAGTCAATAGTCATTAATCAATACAAAAAAATCAGAATGGGATGTGTGTCCCTCACCAAACACCAAAACAAAAAAGTGACAAACACAACAATGCCAGTGGCAGCGAATACCCGCTGAGATGGCATCGATGTCCCTCGCTGTACAAAGATACCGCCTCGGGAAACGAGTCAGGTTAGTTTTCGCCCTCGTAAATTGGCAGAATATGTATCCAGGCATATTTTTCGTGTACCATACTGCAAACTTAACATTTTTTGATTAACCGTTTAACTGATTATTTATCTGTTAAAATTCTTCTTCCGGGTTATCAGGTATACAAAGAATTATGAAACTGCTGACTAGAGTCTGTGGATTATCTTCAGTAACCAGGTAGGAGACATTGGTGTTTTGTTTGGCACTTTAATCACGACAGAAAAAATGCCATTCAGTCCCATGATATTCGAGAAAAGACTGACATTTCTACGGCTATTATCTCCGAAACTAGACAAACCTCATCATAACAATCTAGATGGATAAATATTAATGCTATCTGAAAAGTGTTTATTATTTTGGGGTGAAGTGCCCCTTTAAAAACGTATCCGGTGGCAAACATAATTCATACCCCCTGAAGACCCAAAGTAACAGATACCTGTCAGTGCGCAAACAAAAACCAAAAGACAAGACTGGGATTATTGCCTAAATTAACCATTAATCGGCAAGGGACAGCAGTCCGCGTTCGAGGAACGGGCTCGATATTTCTGCGCTTTAGCCGAGTGTATTCAATATTGACCTCTTATTTGAATTAAACACCATGTCTTTGTGACTAACTCACCCAGCAGGAAAACAAACACGATGGTAAATGAATGAAAATGTTAAAAAAAAGTAAGTTAATATTTTTTAACTACATTCAAGACAGGTCACGCTTAAAGTTATTCTCCATTTAACTCGATTAACCTGAGCGTGCATAGCGCTCCCACCGACTCAGTCACTGGTTTAGGGTTAGCTGTTCAGGCACACTAAGGCTCCCTGCTAATCATTTTAAATTTGCCGGGTATTATACCCTGAAAATGCCTAAGTTTATTTCAGTCAGATTTAACTGCTTCACCATGAAGATAAGGACCGAACCAGCGACCCCCCACCCCCCGCGTCGCAAAGAGTGGGAGCTGCTCGCTTGTCGATTAGCTATATACTACCCGACAACTTTGTCTCGCGAGTCTTATGGAATATGCATTTAAAAAAGAAACAAAAGCGCTTAACTTTAAGCCTATAGTTCTACCTACTGCACACGTCTTAGCATTGTACCAAGACATTAGTATCAGGCTAAGGCTAATGCTATTCAGAGTAGCAGGCTAGTGAGGTAGCTTCACCACCAACTCACTTAGCACGACGCTAAAAATAACGCTAGATTAACTCGAACATTCCCCAAAACAAAGCTGCCTATCTGGGCATATTCAGACGCACTACGATGGTCCTCACATAAAACTAGTGCAGTGATCATGAACCAAAAAACAAACACCTCACCTCTAGAAGCCCGCAGTTATCAGCACAAAGAAAGCGCTGTACGCGAGCCTTCCGTCCCACAGTCCCGCCTACTCTTTAATCCCATTGGCTCATAGAAAAGTGATACAGGGTTTCTCACACGTTGATTGGGTGCGAAACATATCAATCGCGATCAGGGAGGCATCTCTGCAAGTGACCGTTTGTTAAAGACAGCAACCGCGGGTGCGCGCATCATAGAGATAAAGACACATTGCGCGTTCACGATTAAAACCGGTCTTGTAAAAATTGAAGTCGTCACCAGCGCCAAATAGTATTAGTCAACATGAAGTGCGCGGAACACCCGTTTATCTGAAAATTACGTACATCGGGGTTGTCTAATTGCTTTAATTATAATCCATGTTGTATATTAAAATTAAGATGGCACGAGACTTCCGGTGGAGACGTCAGGAGGGTGATCCGGAAGTAGGTGCACACCTGCCCCAGCTCTGGGCTGCACCTGGACAGGTAAGGTGAGAGTACACTGTAACAAGCCAATATACGCTTCTTCGTTATGTTACTAAAGAAACAGCTTTTTATTGCAAGAAAATGTTTCCTTCGATGAGTACTATTTAACCGTTTGTTTATTTTTGTAGATAAGTGTCAATTTGTTCGTCACTTTCAGGAAAAGGGGTGAGTCCTTTGGCAACGGACTGTACCGAGTGTACGGGCAGTTACGGAACCAGCGATATTTATACATCCGATAGGCAAATAAGTGCTACATATGACGTTTACTTGTATGCTTTCCTGGTTAATATCGTGCGTATGTATAGTGCGGTAATGTCGATGGTACCTTCTATACCTTCGCGGGAAGCTCTGATTGTAAATTTGGGTGTTACTGATACAATAATCGAGCTTCATTTGCTTTAACTGGAAAAACAGCTTTGCTCTTTAGGATGTGTTTATAGTCACTGTCGGAGTCAAATTTAATGTAGTTGTGTTATAGTGCTATTCTGGACTACTACTTCTTATCAGCCATATTCTTCATTTACCCTATTTAATGTATTAGGTTGGGGCTAGGCAGTCTTTTACAGAAAGAGCCGTTGTTTGTGCGGTTTTCACTGCAACTCCATAATTGGATTACTAATTAGGGGATTGGTTGTCCTCACACTTGGGTTTGAACAGCTGACCTAAAGGTTATCCCAAAAACCTGCATACACACTGCCCCTTTGTGGATAAGATTGGCTTTGATATATATTTGTCAGGGTTGGCATTTACCTTCGCGGTCTTTTTGGCTTCCTAGCTGCATCGCCTCTTCCCGCTGTTCTTCTGGAGCAGCATCTTTGACGCCACAACATGAAGAGCCAGCAAGCAGCCAATCGGCCAGACAACACAGCCTTCACGCAGCAGCGCCTGCCTGCCTGGCAGCCTATGCTGTCTGCCCACTTCGTCATCCCAGGCTTCCTCCTCATCGGCATGGCCTTCATCGGCATTGGGGTGGCCCTCTACATCACCTCCCAGAACATCCAAGTGCTGGAGGTAAGAGGAGGGGCCGATCTTCATGGGTCCTCTGCAGCTCAACCAGATGATCATTAGCTCGTGTCCAGTCCAAAATGCTCATCCATTCTGTATCCGGCGGTTGGGCTTTTGAGCAGGTTGAGGTCACTGAATATAGCTCAGTTGTGGTGCTCATTAAGCCGGGTGTCTGTGGATTTGCAGAAGGACTACACAGGTACAGGACAGTACACCGCCTGCTCTGAATGTGCCAACATGCAGACCATTCCCTGCATCTGCAACGTGACCTTCCCTCTCACCACACTGTTCACGGTAACATTCAGAGCCGTCATGCCAGGCAGACCATCCTGCTGTGCAGGCAGCTTCCTGGGCTCTGAGCCATGGACCTGCGGGCCCTCTCTCTTCCACAGGGGCCTGTGTTTCTGTACTACGGTCTGTCCAACTACTACCAGAACTATCGCAAGTATGGCGTGTCACGAGATGACGTCCAGCTCTGGGGAGATCCGACTAAGGTAGAGAGAGCTTATGATGGTGGTGATATGATGTGAAGGTTTCCACCGTCCTGCCAAATGTTTGCTGTCCCACAGAGCCCCGCTGATGCGTGTGCTCCGTACCAGTATATCGACAACAAGCCTATCGCACCATGTGGGTCCATAGCCAACAGCATGTTTAATGGTAAACCGTTTAAGCCCCTCTGCTGCCCCCATCTTGTGCTTCTGGTGGCTTATTGTGCGGATGTCAGACTCCACCTTTGATTTGCTCCCCTAAAGACACCTTCAGCCTGTATCAGATCATCAACGGCACCAGGAAACTGGTTCCCTTGGATGGGAAGGGCATTGCCTGGTGGACAGATTATAATATTAAATTTCGGAATCCTTCTACACAAGGCTCCCTGCAAGATGCCTTCAACGGTAAGTGTCCTTTTTGTGCTGTTCACTGCTGTTTTGCGTAGCTGCAGCTTCTGCATGAGGCCCTGATGTTCGCACTGGGCTTCAGAGCCACTCAAACCTGGCACTGCTTGTTTTCCCTTCCATCCACATCCTTTCCTTTTTTTTGTATATCGACTTTCACTTAAAGTCCCAATTTACTGATCAGGATCTAATGTTCTAGGCACCGTGAAACCTGTAAACTGGTCCAAGCCTGCCTACGAGCTCGACCCCACAGACTCTGACAACAACGGCTTCTTGAACCAAGACTTCTTGGTGTGGATGAGGACGGCAGCTTTGCCAGATTTCCGGAAGCTGTACCGGCGGATCACCGGTGGCGACTATGCGCTGGGGCTCCCTCCTGGGGAGTATTTGCTCCAAATTGAGTACAGTATCCTTTTGGGTGCAAGTATGATTGTTTCACTTGTGGGTGGGTCTGACCAACACCTTATTCAGTTCCTGCTCAGAGTATGTTATGAATCCCTCTGTTCTGGTAGGGTCTACTAAATTCTATTAAAAGCAGGTAAAATGTAATGGTGTCTGATTCTTTGGCTAATGTACCTGCCTGGATCCTGCCTCAGGCAGTGTTCTGTAAGCCTGTCTTACTGGTTCCACCACTTGGGTGTAACTTCACAAACAGAGCACAGATGGTTTTTTTTTTTTTTTTTTTGGACAAACTGAATGGGGGGGAGGGGCACCCAGGTTTAGAGAAGATTCTTTCGCTTTCAACAGAGGCAGGGCTCCTTTTGAGGGGCTTAACAACGGACCACCTTCAGTCGTTCTTATAGGTACTGATTGTTTGTCTCCCGTCCCCAGTCTGACAGTAATGTGCTTTGTGCCATAACTGCTGTGTTCCTGGTTTATCCCTAACTCGTCCTTTCTCAAGACTACGCCGTAAAAGACTTTGGCCGTAAGAAGGTGGTGCTCAGCAATGTCACTTGGATGGGAGGAAAGAATGAGTTCCTTGGGATCGCATACCTAGTGGTCGGCTCCCTCTGCATCATCATGTCTGTCGTCATGCTCGTCGTCTATGCCAAGTACAAGTTTGCCGATGAGAACGCGTGAGCGAACGGCAGGAACTGCTTATTTGCCCTTTGGTCAGGGGTGGGGAACCTATTCCATGGAGGGTGGTGTGGATGGAGATATTTTGGGGGGCCTCTCAATCAACCAATAACAGAGGGTCCCCCGGACTGGAATTGAAAATTGTTTTACTATTGGCTGGCTGATCATCCCAAAAATCCACACACACACCGGCCTTCCATGGATCAGGTTACCTACACCTGCTCTGAGTATTAAGACGGTACAACTGAATTTAGACCCAGCAAGTAAAGAATAAGACGGTGCCTTTTTCTCCTTTCTATAATGTTTGAGTCTCCATCAGCTTCCAAAGGTGCTTAGTGGTAATTTTATGGAAGCAGGTATGAGAATTATATTACTGACTACTCCCAGTGCCTGAATCCTTATTGATTCTGGCTTCAGTAGCCCTGCAGGGTAACGCTTCCTGTTTTTGCTGTTTAATTGCTCTTTTGGGTGCTGGGGCTTACATACACCGTTACGGACAATAGACTTGCATTTTTAGCTATTTTAAAATTCCACGAAGAGGAAGGTACAATTAATGTCTGTCCCTTAATTTTTGTTCCCAGTTGCTGCAAAATAAATCTGCACTGTTTATTTTCTTGTTCACTGTTCTCTCAGGTACTTTTTTCCCTCTTAAACTTCTTTTTGTCTTGTTTGAAAATACTTGAATTTTTGTCATTTTAAATGAAAGTGTCTGTATACCATTTTACATATTGTAAAGCCGCCCTTTGGACTACTTCTGTGTTTTTAAACTGTGATGTCTGACTTTTTTTTCCAGAAAATAAACATGAAGTATTTACCCCTCTCGGTTCTTTTTCCTGACTGTAATTTGATACTGCTTTCTTGGTGGTTCTGCGCATTTTCTTGCCTTAAGCAGGATTGCCAACTCTCGGTCACGCACGAAATCTTACGGTAAATCTATATTATTCCATTATGAACCTAATACTAGCTGCATCATCGGCGTCGGGGTAGTTTGCAAACCCTACCGACTACTTACGAAGTAACAAAGCTTGAAAATCTTACTCCAGCCAGCGGAGCAGTGTTTGCAACCCTGTTTAAGTAAAGTAGACATAATGTTTTAAAGAGTGACTATCCAGGCACTCGTGCCACAGCTCATGCTTTTTAACGATATAATTCACATATTCATTGTTGTTAATGATGGGCGGATTAATTGCGTGGAACGAGCCGAAAACTCTCCGGCCAATCAGATCTTGCTAACATTGGACCTTTTAAAGGCGCGCCGCCTGACGTCATCATGGCATGCCCGAGCCGACATGGCCGCTAAAGACGGCGAAATAGCTATATCAACTAATGATGATGATGCTGCTTTTCAGACATTTTACACCGAGGTGGGGTGAAATAATATGATTGCAAATGTTTTATGTTCTCATTTCTGAAATATTTCTAAATATTACGGTACTTTCGTGTAAAGTGCTTACTTTCCATCGAATGAGTTATCCCCCTTCTAAGTAACCCCGCCTCCATACACTGTGTTATTCAAGGTGCTGTAACTCTCCTGCATTTTCTTATTAGGTGAAGCAGATTGAAAAGAGAGACTCTGTCCTCACACCAGCACAGCAGATAGAAAGGCTAACCAGGCCAGGATCTTCCTATTTCAATTTGAACCCCTTTGAGGTAAGTTTGCGCTCCCTGTACCCTGACAACATGAGAGGAGCAGTGAAATGCCAGCAGGTGTTGGAAGGCTGCCGTCCCATTTACGGTCTCACAGTCGTGGTCGTTTGAATTTTAAGGTCCTTCAAATTGACCCTGAAGCAACAGACGAGGAGATAAAGAAGAGGTTTCGGCAGGTGACTGCTTTACCCATCTTTTTTGTGTGCTGAATTGAAATTTAATATTTACTGATAGGGGTCTTTTACCGCTTTCATTTAAAGAAATGTAGCAATTATGGCTAATGTTGGATTTCTTCAGATAATACATACCACTAAATATCTTTGGTTAATAATTGGGGACTGTCTTTGCCAGCTCTCAATTTTAGTCCATCCAGACAAGAACCAGGATGATGCAGACAGAGCCCAGAAAGCTTTTGAAGGTATTGTGCTTCTGGAGAAGTTTAGTACTGGCCAGTTCATTTTAAGCTCCCTGCTAAACACGTTCCTGCCCTGTGATTGCATCAGATGCCTAGAACCTTCAGGCTTTTTCATGATGTTAGATAGTCAAATATTATTACAATTATTATTATGTATTAAGTCAGAGTTGATTACTCATCATAATAATCAAACATTGTGAGAAGCACTTATACCTTGGATAAGTCAGTGAGAGCTGCACAGTCTTATTTTCATAGTGCTTCTCTTCTTCTTCTCTAGCGGTGGACAAGGCATATAAACTGCTTTTGGACCAGGAACAGAAGAAGCGAATCATAGACGTGATCCACGCCGGGAAGGAGCACGTAGAGCACATGGTGAGCAGACGCCTGGACAGTATCGGGTCTGAGGTGATGAGGTGTGTGTAAGACAGGTTGCCACTTAAATGTCAGGTGGGCTGCAATTGACCGTGAGTGGGGGTGCTGACCGTGAGTGGGGGTGCTGGCCTGGCTGCTGTCCTCTTCCTCGCACTGCATGCAGGTCCCGGTAGCTGTCACACGTGTCCTGGGAGTGTGGTGTGTGCAGGTCCTGGTAGCTGTCGTGTGTGTCCTGGGAGTATGGCGTGTGCAGGTCCTGGTAGCTGTTGTGCGTGTCCTGGGAGTGTGGCGTGTGCAGGCCCCGGTAGCTTTCGTGCGTGTCCTGGGAATGTGGCGTGTGCAGGCCCCGGTAGCTGTCGTGCGTGTCCTGGGAGTGTGGCGTGTGCAGGCCCCGGTAGCTGTCGTGCGTGTCCTGGGAGTGTGGCGTGTGCAGGTCCCGGTAGCTGTCGTGCGTGTCCTGGGAGTGTGGCGTGTGCAGGTCCCGGTAGCTGTCGTGCGTGTCCTGGGAGTGTGGCGTGTGCAGGCCCCGGTAGCTGTCGTGCGTGTTCTGGGAGGTAGCAGGCCCCTGGTAGCTATCGTGTGTAGGTCCCACAGGAGCCCAAGTGAAACCTGCTCCCAGAGAGTATTCAGGTGGCAGTGACTGATGGACAGAAACCAGCTTCGAGCTGAAACTGCCCTGATTGTTTCATGTTGCTGCCTGTCATCTTGGGTCAGATGGAGAAGAAGAAGAAGCAGTTGAAGAAGGACGGCAAGGTCATGGTGGTAGAGGAGGATGACCCAGAGATGGTATGACGACCGAAGCCCGTAAAGAGAGCGGCCCCTTGAGGTCCCCTGCGCCACTGACCTGTAGCGCTCTGTGTGCTGCTTCTTGCCTGCGTAGTTCAGACAGGCAGTCTACAAGCAGACCATGAAGCTTTTTGCAGAGCTGGAAATCAAGAGGAAGGAGCGAGAGGCTAAGGAGATGCACGAGAGGTGGGTTGGGGCACTGCAGGGTCTGGGGAGGGGGGGTTGTGGTCTGAGATCCGTAGTGATGGCAACAGTTATTTTTTTATGGCTTTTCCCCCCCCATGCAGGAAAAGGCAAAGGGAAGAAGAGATCGAGGCTCAGGAGAAAGCCAAGCGTGAGAGGGAATGGCAGAAGAACTTTGAGGTAACAGAGCTTCCCCCAGTGCATGGGTTGAACGTGCTACTGCACTCGCTGGCCACTAGGTCGTGCTGCTGTGCTGGTTGGATTAGCGGTGGGGGTGGCTCAGAGCAAAGTGCTGGGAACTTGAAGTAGCTATAAATGTTCTCGCCCCACAATGTGGCAATTTTGCTCACCACCAAAATCCTGCCTAACTAAAGGAAGTTGCATTGTTTCCTGAGTGGAGAAGTTCCCTTTACTGGTCCCCTTTCACTGAGAGACATTCTCTCCGTCCGCCCAAAGCAGAACTTGCACCTATGTCAGTCTTTCATGATAAATGTGTGCTGAGTGTGTTAATGTTAAAACTAGAGTCTTTATCCTGCACTTTCATTCCCATAAACATGCCAGAACATTCTGGAACAACTTGGCGGCCGTTTGGGTGGTAGCGCCAGGCCTGGGTGTCTGTCGTCTTCCACGGTTGTTTGTTGTGGGGTCTCGGCCCATGTGGACCCTGTCTCCTAGGATACGCGGGATGGTCGCGTGGACAGCTGGAGAAGCTTCCAGGCCAAAGGGAAGAGCAGGAAGGAGAAGAAGGTACGGACATTCCTCAAACCGCCGAAGGTCAAGATGGAACAGCGGGAGTGACTCTGCTGTTTAACGCCGGCCCTTATCAGCAGATGTACACACATATTTATGAAGTACGAGTCCCCTGGCAGAGCTCAAGGGACCCATTTTTGAAATTGTCCCATTTTAATTTATTTTGGGCTCGATCCTTTCCTCTGTTTCACGGCTGAACCCTCGCCTCTACCTCGCCGGATGGATGGAATTCAGACTTCTTGTACTTCCTGTTGCTGGAAAACAGCATGAGAAACGGTGCCCCCTTCCTGTCAGAGCTGTGATTTTAATTAAAGTGCTTTACTGTTGTCCCTGCCACAACCCTGTCAGTGTGCGGGCTGCCACCTCCGCACTAGACTCTGTCAGAGAGGCTGTACCTGGCCTCTGTGTGATGTGACTGTTAGAGAGGCTGTACCTGGCCTCTGTGTGATGTGACTCTGTCAGAGAGGCTGTACCT
>JABFEA020000029.1:19943980-19960042 GCA_019775915.2 Cyphomyrus plagiostoma | reverse complement strand
CACGTCAGGAACACATCATCTACATGCCATGCACACACACGCACACACACACACACACACACACACACATCTGGCATCCCTGGACCCCCAGTAGCATCAGACAGGGACACAGTGGGCACATTGACATTCAGCATGCAGCTGTGGCGCTCAGGTCACAGGACGCACTTCAGCTAATGGCAGAGAGCACAGGCAGGTTCCTACTCAGGCTCCTACTCAGGCTCCTACTCTATACACAGTCACTGCATTTAACCTTACGAGGTTAATAAGATCAAATCATTTAGCATGGGAGCTATCAGAGCTTACTGCATTCTCGTCTGAAGTCCCCGAGCTGCACATACATCCTTATTCAGCATGAAATCCGGGCTTCTATGCTTATTTATTTATTTATTTATGTCTCCATTAAAGTGTAATAAAATATGATATTTGCCCTCTCTGTCCTTATTTGCCCTTTTCTGCGTGTCAATGCCCCTGGTCTTGTTCCTGGGGACAGGGTCACCCACAGCTCTTTCCTGTATCCTGCCTCGCACTCTCTGTTCTTACGCAGATCCGGCCTGTTTAGATGTTTCATGAGGCTAATCAGGTGTGTGCCTGTCGGACTCTTCCCCTCAGTGTGACTCTGCCTGTCGGACTCTTCCCCTCAGTGTGACTCTGCCTGTCGGACTCTTCCCCTCAGTGTGACTCTGCCTGTTGGTCTCCTCCTCTCTGAGAGACTCTGCCTGTTGGTCTCCTCCCCTCTACGTGACTCTGCCTGTTGGTCTCCTCCCCTCTACGTGACTCTGCCTGTCGGTCTCCTCCCCTCTACGTGACTCTGCCTGTTGGTCTCCTCCACTCTGTGAGATTCTGTTGCCAGAAGAGGCGCTTCTGCTGTGTGAACACATCCCTCAGACAGGGAGCACTCAGGAAGCACACTGGGAGTCACTGCTGTGGGCTCTGACTGCTCTGTCCTGGAACAGAGACGCCAGATAAGCCATCTGAGGCTGTTAAGATCTCCTCTCCTTCACCAGGCGGGCTGTGAGCTTGCCAAAACACCAGAAAGTATGCATATTCATTTTAAAGCGTAACCCTTTTCTGAGGAGTGTCTGGATAATAACCATCCACACGAAAGATGTACCACAAGGAATCATACACTGCAGCCTGAAGATCTGACCGTTCTCCTGGGCACTCCTGATTTCCATAATCAAGCATGAAAATAACAGTAAAGATTTTAGCAGAAACAGGAAGCACAGCCGGCCACAGGTTAGAATTCAGAGCTTCAGCCAGTCACTCCTGTGCTAATAACCTTTTTGGATCATTACAATCATATCTGAGATCACCTTAGGGTTAGTCTAAAATGCTAAAAACCACTAAATTCTTACAAAATGCAGATTTTCTGGTTGATGTGTGGTACTGAGCTGAAACTGTCCTCTGTGTGTTCAGAGGGGCCCACCTTAGACCTAGTGACACTGAGCCTTCACAGAAGCCTGTCCTGTAGGGTCCATGGCCCAGGGCACGGAGGGAGCCTGCAAAGCCCTCTAATGGAAGCTTAGGGTAGACGTGAAGCCTTCAGGGAGCTCTGAGGATTAGTAACCCAGACATCTGCAGATGCATGCATGCTCTTAGATGAACTGATGACCTGCTTTTTACTCATTCACACGTTTACACAAAGCTGTAATATCAGATCATTTTATCAGGCATGATAATTTCACCACAGACAGAGGTGAGTGTGTAGGCTGCCCTGCTCTCACCCTGCAGACAGTCTCGGTGCCCCTCTTGTACTCTGCCTGTAACATTTGACTTCACTTATCTCAGCTATTAATTCTGAAAGAAATGGGCTTGATAATGGACCAGCATGGCTTCTGTCCACCATAGAAACCCACTCAACCAAGAGCCATTGATGACATGCTGTTTTCAAAGCTGACTTGCTTTGCTTCATGGTCATATGCGGTTTGCCTGGGCCTGTCCTGCAGTGCTCTTTCCTTAGATAAAGGAGAGTATGTGTCTGTCAGATGTATTTCTAGTTGTGGAAGATGTACAGAAACAGAAGTGAACATCCACCCATATGCTGATGGCTGAAAGCAGCAGCTAGAACGCCTGCCATTTCCCACACAGAATTCTTATCATCTTCTTGGCTTCTCAGAAATGTACTTCTTGCAGTTCGGAAATCTTGCAAAGGCCGAGGCGAACTTCTCTCTCTGGAAGATAATGGGAACTGAGCACCTGGCCTGCATTTATCTGCCGCCTGGAAGCAGCCTTCGCCGCGCTGCCGTGCAGGATCCACGCTGCTGTGCAGGATCCACGCTGCCACGCTGTCCGCCCTGTAGCTTCCTGTTAACTTCAGCGTGGACCCGAAATAAACAAGCGGCGTTTGTGGTAAAGGCCCCAGTCAGAGGGCTGATGGAATCCCCCTCCCATTTAGTCTCTCTGAGATAATGATACTGGTTCTACTGCATCTGCTGACATGTATCCCTGCATGCGACGGTGCCGACGCCCGGCTCCTTCCCACTCAACGCCCACTGTGAGGATTGGCAGGCATAGCATGATGCAGCTCTTCAGGGCAATCTGGCATTTGGGGCCCTTTCATACAGTTATGTGTATCGTTGTACAATGATGCTGCCCAGTGCTGATATAATTCATAATCTGTAGGTTCTGCACCACATTTATTATAAGTGTGTTAAACTCTCTGCCAAAGAGATTAAATCTTTTCCTTTTTAATCTTTGTCTGTTGATCTGCTCAATACATCAGCATTCAGAAAAGTGAAACTATTAGAAGGACATAATAGATGAATAGATGGTGACTCCCCCTTACAGAGAAATAACCCCAGCAAAGCACCGTAAGATAAGCAGCTGCCTGGCAAGTGGTGGGAGCGAAGTGGGACGGAGGAGCAGACTGACAGCGACGGCAGGCTAGCAGGGAGGGACTGAGCAAAGCGGGACGGAGGAGCAGACTGACAGCGACGGCAGGCCAGCAGGGAGGGACTGAGCAAAGCGGGACGGAGGAGCAGACTGACAGCGACAGCAGGCCAGCAGGGAGGGACTGAGCAAAGCGAGACGGAGGAGCAGACTGACAGCGACGGCAGGCCAGCAGGGAGGGACTGAGCAAAGCGGGACGGAGGAGCAGACTGACAGCGACGGCAGGCCAGCAGGGAGGGACTGAGCAAAGCGCTTTGGCTTCCGGCTCTGCAGTAATACGGCTTGGCTGCTTTGACAGCGGCGCTGTGCGAGATCCGGGGGGGGCCGTCAGCCGTGACTCTTAGGTCAGTTTGCCGTAGAAGTTCTCCTTCTCTGTCCTGGAGGGGTTCAGGTCACAGTAGGTCTCTGCCAGTTCTTTGCAGTTCATGTAAATGTCTCCTCCTGCCATCGGCCCTTGCACTGTCCTGATAGGCAGAGAGGCAGGATTTAGGTACAGCAGCACTGTGGGGTTATGGGCAGGTAGAGCGTGTCGCAGGTAGAGCGTGTCGCAGGTAGAGCGTGTCGCAGGTAGAGCGTGTCGCAGGTAGAGCGTGTCGCAGGTAGAGCGTGTCACAGGTAGAGCGTGTCGCAGGTAGAGCGTGTCGCAGGTAGAGCGTGTCGCAGTGACCTTACATACACCCATCACACATGGACCCAGCAGAGCACACTTACACACGCACACACGTGTCGGGTATCTTTATAGGGACCGCTCATTCATTTCTATGCTAGAAATGCTAATGCTAACTATAACAACCTTAACCTCTACCCAGCCCTAACCATAAGTAACCAAGATAAATACAAGAGTTCATGCATTTTTAGTCTTTTCAATGCATAGACTTTTATTAAATTGAGGAAACTGGTCCCCATAATGGAGAAAAATGGGTATTCATCACATAAGGTAAGGTTTACCCACTCAGGCGCACACACACACGCACATGTGCACGCATATGCAGACATACACACACACACGCACATGTGCACGCATATGCAGACATACACACACACACACACACACACACAACCACAGATGCACACACACACAAACGCACACAAAGCTGCATCTGCTATCTGTGTGCCCTACTGCTTACTGTATGCAGGTCGGAGACCCCGTCAGACCTGAAACGGAACAGAAGGAAGGAGCCGTTACTAACGAGCTCCTGCTCGGCCTCCTTTCACCAACTTCCAGGTAACTGTAACGCGATGCTACACTTAGTGTCACTCACCTCCAGGGGGCGCTTGTCTGTCCATCTGCTTCAGGGCTTTGCTGGCTTTAGCTCGTCCCACATAGAGGTACAGAAGTATCAGGAGCAGGATGGTCAAGGCCAGCAGGACCAGGGCAAACGCTGCAATGCCGATGGTTTCAAGCCCTGGGGGCAGAGTGGCCGCCAGTCAATGCAGTCATCATCTCTTACTGTCATCACAAGGTCATCGCCTGGCCGTCGTGGCCACACCTGCTTAACAGCTGCCATCGGGGACCGTTGGTCACAGGGCTGTCAAGGCCCCTGCATGGCTCCTGCAGAGTTAGGCTGCGCTAGCGTGCACAGGCAGTGACAGCTGCACCGCTAACCGGCCTTTCCATTTCTATTCTGAAACACCCAGTCTTATTCTCATTTGCCTGTGCGAGACGCCCCCTCCCTCTCCAGCCTTGGTGTTCAGGCACCAATGCCTCCGTGGGGAGGATGGGGGGGCAGACAGTCGGGGAAGCAGTGTGCCCGATGAAGCACCCCCCCAGTGAGAAGCCCCTGCTGCTAGTATTTACAGAGGAGTAACACAGAGACCCAGTGACTCACACATCTCCTATGAGACAAAGACTCACACCCACACATGCACTCTGGAGGGTGCCCTCACATGTCTGTGCTTGTGGGGAATTTCCACTGACTCATGCAAACCTTCCTGTAAAGTCTGTGATGAAAGATCTGCTATCTGTGGACGTTTCACACAAGATAAAATAATAAAATAGACTCACACATGGGCACACAAACGCAGACAGAGACACACACAGACACACACACACAGTCACACAGAGAGAGAGACACACACACACACACACACACAGTCACACAGAGAGAGAGACACACACACACACACAGTCACACAGAGAGACACACAGAAACACACAAACGCAGAGACACACACAGACACATACACACACACAGTCACACAGAGAAAGACACACACACACACACAGTCACACAGTGAGACACACAGGGACACACAGTCACACATAGAGACACACAGGGACACACAAACGTAGACAGAGACTCACACAGACACATACACACACAAATACACGCAGACATACATACACACAGACAGATACACACAGACACACACACACAGACACACACACACACACACACATCACCCATCACCTGCAAGCTCACCTGGCTGGGGGAGGATGAGCACTGCATGGGCCCTGCTGGTCTGCAGCTGCTCAATGCCCCCCACGGACAGGTGTGCTTGGCAGCGGTAGTTGCCGCTCTGCCCCATGGTGCTGAGGCTCAGCTCCTGGCCCAAAGCCGCGCTCTCTGAGCTGTTGACACCCAGCCTCTCCCAGCTCCAGACCACGAGAGGAGAGACGGCGACTCCTGAGGCTGACAGGCACCTCAGTGTGAGCGTCTGGCCCTCGAACATGAAGAGGATCTCGGATGTGGCAGCCACCATGACAGGGGGGAGTACCTCTGCGGAGACAGCGACAGGAAGCCCCGTCAGGGGGGCGTGGCAGGTACGGGAAGGGGGGGGGGCGCCTGTGCGGAGACAGCGACAGGAAACCCCGTCAGGGGGGCGCGGCAGCTACAGGAAGCCCATGTGCTGAGCGGCCGAGCAAAGCGCCTGTGAAGCAGGACGTACCAATGACTGTCAGGTTAATGGGCTGGCTGACGTCTTGTGTAGTGTAGGTACAGGTATAGCTTCCGGAATCTTGCACTCTCACATTATGCAGATTCAAGACGTTGCCGGACTTGACTATGGACCTGTCACGTGGAGTCAGCCGGTACCATGTGGCAGGTCCCGGGCTTTCAGGCCAGGAGTGACACACCATCTCCACCTCTGTGCCAACCAGCACGAACGGCGCCCCCTTGGCGAAGGAGATGTTAACCTCGGGGTAGATCCCTGTTGGGCAGAACATCGGTGGATCAGGTTAAGGAAGGCCCTGCTGCAGAGCTTCTGACGTCAGTCTGGGAGAAGGAGCCATCTCACTGAAGATGACTTGTCATCAGCCTGGAAGCCTCCAGGGGGCAGGCACTCTTTTGAGGGATCGGACTGTGCGGTTACAAAGAGCTACCAAAGAGACAAAATGCCCCCTTTCTAGGCTCCATCTACACCAACAGCATGAGACACAGGAGGCTGACAAGATTGGTGATGCTTGGCAGCCACGCTGGGCCTGGGCCAGCAGATGGTTGTGTGATCGCTCTGAGGCAGAGCGGAGGCATGATGAGGCTGAGGCAATAGAGCCGCAGCTTCTGCGTAGACTGACAGAAAGCCTGGGGCACAGGAACCTTTGCTTCCACTCCCCTTACCACATCGACAACATGAGCCCACAGTATGGTGCGTCACCAGATGAGGAACGAATGTGAAAGCAGTGCTCAGCTTCCCCATGGCGGCACACCTCGGTGCAGCTCTGCTGGGGCACCTGTGCCATGTGCTGTAACTGCCTCTTTTAATACCTTCTGGGGCCCGTAATGGTGCTACAGGCACTAAACAGAAACCAGGATTCTGCAAAGCCTTCAGGATGGGCCAGAGCAGGTCCAGAATGCAATGGCAGAGGCTGGACCGAAGCCCAGATACAGAGAGGGAAGCTGCCTCCATGAAAATGACTTTAGACATAACAAAACCAGGAATGCACTTGGAAAGCCTCCCTGATGGCATGATGATTGAGGTTTAGCGCTGCAGTGTGATAGTAGTTCAAATGAAGCATTTTGGTAGACGGTGTTGAGCTTAGCTGATGCCTGTCTGTGTGCTCCCTCTCTGGCATTGAGCAAACAGTCAGTAACCTTACAGAGAAACATTCAGTTTACTATCTGACAATAAGGAGATTCTGCTGAAGGCTGAAGGATATAGCCACACGGACGCGCCCTGTGTGTACACTCCCTTCCTGGGCCACGGCCGACATACTCCCCACTGCCGATGAGGTCGACAGTGCCTAACTTGTAGAATTACATACTTACCACCCCCCCCCACCATCAATGTTTGTGCTGTAAAAATGGCATTAGACGCCTTCCCCTCTCCAACCACCCCGAAGAAAGGGGCTGGCAAGCAAATTAGGCTTAATAAAATCGACATAAGATTCCTTCTACTAACAACAACAAAAAATAAGCGAAGTAGCAACAAAAAACAGCATCAAATATACAAATAAATGCCAATCAGAGTGTCTCCTGTGAGCTTATTACAGATATGACAGTGTTGTGCCTTCCTGTCATAAATGTCCTTTCCTACTAAATCCTTCCCTACTAAAGAGCCAAATAAGAGGGTTAGGGGGTTTGGGGGTTGGGGGATGAGGATTAAGTGCCTCCTTACCTGCCACCCCAGACGCGCACAGGAGCAGCGGCAGCAACATGCCAATGGAGGCCACCTTGCTGGCGATGCACCTCATCTACACACAGCGGGAGGAAGCTGGGTGTCTATGTGAGGAAGCTGGGTGTTTATGTGAGGAAGCTATGCTTCTCCTGTTGGAAAACACTTAACCTGTGCAAACCTAAGCCTGTCCTCCTGCTAGTTCATCCCCTCACATCCCAGCAGAGCAGCACCTCCCTTTGCGGGGAGCTTTTGCGGTCATGTTTAGGGACGTGCTGATCCGATATTCAGTACCAGTATCAGTCCTATTCTGGCCGAAATTACTGGATCGGGGAGGAATAAATGCTTGGCAACAGGGTGTAAGCAGACATCACGTTCTCACATTGAAGCAGCTGTGTCACGTGATATGATATGAGCTTCTCATATGAGCATCTGATTGGAGCTTTTGATTGGAGCTTCTGATAGGAGCTTCTCATATGAGCATCTGATTGGAGCTTTTGATTGGAGCTTCTGATAGGAGCTTCTGATTGGAGCTTCTGATAGGAGATTCTGATAGGAGCTTCTGATTGGAACTTCTGATAGGTGCTTTTGATAGGAGCTTTTGATTGGAGCTTCTGATAGGAGTTTTTGATAGGAACTGACGCCTTGTCTCCGACTCCCAATTCCTTTCAGGCATCCTGTCTCTGATTGCCGAGTCTATGCATTGTCTCCGACTCCCAATTCCTTTCAGGCACCCTGTCTCCGATTGCCGAGTCTATGCCTTCTCTCTGACTCCCAATTCCTTTCAGGCACCCTGTCTCTGATTGCCGAGTCTATGCATTGTCTCCGACTCCCAATTCCTTTCAGGCACCCTGTCTCTGATTGCCGAGTCTACGCCTTGTCTCCGACTCCCAATTCCTTTCAGGCACCCTGTCTCTGATTGCCGAGTCTATGCATTGTCTCCGACTCCCAGTTCCTTTCAGGCACCCTGTCCCTGATTGCCGAGTCTATGCCTTGTCTCTGACTCCCAATTCCTTTCAGGCACCCTGTCTCCGATTGCCGAGTCTATGCCTTGTCTCTGACTCCCAATTCCTTTCAGGCATCCTGTCTCTGATTGCCGAGTCTACGCTTTGTCTCCGACTCCCAATTCCTTTCAGGCATCCTGTCTCTGATTGCCGAGTCTATGCATTGTCTCCGACTCCCAGTTCCTTTCAGGCACCCTGTCTCCGATTGCCGAGTCTATGCCTTGTCTCCGACTCCCAATTCCTTTCAGACACCCTGTCTCTGATTGCTGAGTCTATGCATTGTCTCCGACTCCCAATTCCTTTCAGGCACCCTGTCTCTGATTGCTGAGTCTACGCCTTGTCTCTGACTCCCGATTCCTTTCAGGCACCCTGTCTCTGATTGCCGAGTCTACGCCTTGTCTCTGACTCCCAATTCCTTTCAGGCACCCTGTCTCCGATTGCCGAGTCTACGCCTTGTCTCTGACTCCCAGTTCCTTTCAGGCACCCTGTCTCTGATTGCCGAGTCTACGCCTTGTGTCTGACTCCCAATTCCTTTCAGGCACCCTGTCTCTGATTGCCGAGTGTATGCCTTGTCTCTGAGTTCCCATGCTGTTATTGTTGCTGTTAGCAGGTTGGGGCTGAGGCTGCCTGTCTGTATGCGCTGTTATCCTATCATCATTAATTCCTTTTATTTTATAGCTGAAGAAATTCACTCATTTGACACATATCCTCCAAATCCCCTTTAGAAGTGTGAAACAGGTGGTCTGCACTGCTATGGCCCAGTGTCCTCTCAGTTCCCTCACTACATCAATAACTTATTCCTGGGGGCCACATTCTCCTGGGGCAGTGGTGGGGAGGGTAGCAATGCCCAGGGGTCCTATGCCTTCATCATGCTCCTCAAAGTGTAGTTCTGTGGCTCTATGTTAAGGATGTCCTTGCATGACTCCACAGGTGGTGTCGTCAGGCAAAAGCAACAGGTGCCATAGAGTGGCTCAGCCAATGAAGACACTTGATGCATGATTGTCGGCAGCCCCAACCAATGGGCTCCCAACACCTCACCACCTCATCCCACCTACAGTGTGGCAGCTGCACATTGTGTGTATTTGTGCGTGTAAGTGTGTGCGTGTGTGTGTGTGTGTGTGTGCGTGTGTGTGTGTGTGTGTGCGTGTGTGTGTGTGTGTGTGTATGTGTGTGCGTGTGTGTGTGTGCGTGTGTGTGTGCGTGTGTGTGTGTGTGCGTGTGCGTGTGTGTGCGCGTGTGTGCCTGTGTGTGTGCGTGTGTGTGTGTGTGTGCGTGTGTGTGTGTGTGCGTGTGTGTGCATGCGCGTGTGTGTGCGTGCATGTGCGTGTGTGTGCGCGTGTGTGTGTGCGTGTGTGCGCGTGTGTGTGTGTGTGCGTGTGTGTGTGCGTGCGTGTGTGTGTGTGTGTGCGTGTATCAGCACATGGACTAAGAATGATCAGCTTTCCGTTCACCATGCCAGCCAGAAAAACTGACAAAAAATATCCTTCAGCACATTATACGAACAGCCCACACGTTCGGGCCATTGCATCAGTGAAAGCAAGTCCTTCATCATTATTCTGTAAAATTCTGTTATATTCCTAATAAGTCGGGCTTAACAAACTGACCGCACTAAATTATGCTGAAATTATAAGAACGATTTCATTTGGCCAGATGGCTGCAGTTTGTCTGTTTCAGCAGCAGATGAATCAATTGTGTACTCGATTAATAATGCATGTTGACTCTTCCTTAGTTGCTGATGGGGCACGTGATCATTTTTATAAATATAAAAAACAACTATTGACCCAAAATCTTCAGATAAATGTTGTCATATTTTTAGTAGCAAGGCTGTTCTGTCCATATGACAGCTACGTATGACTAGTCAGCCCAGAAAAATACTGCATAAAATTAAAATTCATGACACCCTAAAAAACATCCTACCTTGACTCACGAGGCAAGGGCTTGTGCCAGGGCGGTGTGTCAAGGACTCTGGCCCCAGCTCAAAGCTGATTGGCCCCTGGAGGACCCCTCACCTGTCACTCACCGATTGAAAACATATCTTTGGTTAAGGATCCATGTTAGCGAATAATTATGGCCCCTGTTATGCCCCCCACCTTAAAAAAAATCTTCAAATCGCTCCTGCCACCAACTCAGAGACTCGAGTTCATTGCCTGCTGCTACCTCCTCTAGGTCCCTCCTCCAGGACGGACCAGACATGCTCTGGGTGGAGCGTAGAGGTGTGGAGATGCGCTGCGGGAGACGCAGACTGCGCCTGGCCGCCATGAAGCTCCCCTGCTCCTTCTGGTTCCTCCTGCTGTTCGGGGCAGGAGGCCTGGTGCTCTTCATCCACCTGCAGGACCTCTCCGAGATGGTGCAGCAGCAAGTTCCAGGTTAGTGTACTCCGTGTGCCTGAAGGTCATCTCCGAGAAGGTCACCACCCCTCGCATCCACTTACAGGGAGTTTCAGCGACTGTGTTGCGAGGTTCCCAAGTGGACCCAGATCAGCTATGGACCTAAACATGAGCGACAAAGCATCAAATGAAGTTACAGCTTCTGAGTGAATCTAGGTGTCTCTGTGGGGAGGGGCATAGGAGCCGGGGGTGCACCGGAGGGGATGTCTGCCCCCCAATATTTAATTTGCCTTCATCCTTCCTATGAGTAAACCTTTGCAATTAAAATTTGTATTAAGTTGTGTCGCCCTCCTCCTCCCAATATCAAACTCTCTCGGAGGCCATCATCAGTACCTTCGTACCTTCGAACCTCATCTCACATTCTAGTCTATATGGAGTCTACAGGATAGTTCAAAAGCCGCACATACGTCTCCTGTCTGCACCCAGAGTGTATCTCAGGATAGCCGATTCCCACACCTGCATTATGTGTGAATAAATATTTTTGTTTAGCTAATTAAATCTTAAAGCACCATCTGAGAAGGTAGGGCTGCCGATCTTAATGTAGGCCTCTTTCTCAGTGTCCCGTTTAAGAAACGCACGCGTGCGAAGTGTAATTGGAGAGCAGTGCCTGACACCTTTTTTAACAAGCGTTTATACCGCACTTCCCTCGGCGTAAGAGGCCCTTAAATTGCTATTATTGCACTCTGCGCTGTAGGAGTGTCATTAGCATTCAGCGTATTTCACAGTACATTTGCTTGCCTTGGATGGCAAAGGGGATTTTCTTTAGCTGCATGGACTCTGTGACGAGGCCTGCATTCTGAAAAGAGGTGCAGCGGTTTGATAGAGGATGCAGGCCAAGTGGCACTGACGACACGAGCCATGAGTGTCAGGCTGCTGTCGGAGAGCGTGTCAGCTTTTCCAGGGGGGGGGCTCTCCTGGGGTTCTGACACCTCCCTGACTGACACGCTGTCGACGCCGCTGGGCCATGCTGTACTTCGGTACCTCTGCGGAGCCTCGTGCCGGCTTGCCCGTGCGGCCATGCCCAGACACAGACAGGTTGTTTTTTTTTTTAGCAATTCTGGGTGTTTTTTGGTCCATAAGCACCTGTAGAACAAAGTAATGAGCATCACTGTTGCCTTTTTTTTTTCAACACAACAGCACCTGTGTGTGGAAATTGCACCTATTTTTACTGATGTGTCTTCCATAGTCTTTCTCATAATGACACCCTTACAATAAACGGAAGGCACTCCTTCTAAATAAATCCTATGGGCGCTGCATGCTAAGTCAGAGGAGAGGATTTGGAGTGAATGATAACTGGTTTCCTACTCTTAGTTATCAAAAAAAACCACACACATTCAATAAATACGAGAGCAGGGGTGTATTTGCTTTGCATTTCTTTGCCGTGTTATATATAACACAAAATATTTTAACTAAATTGCACTTTGTGGCTCGTGGGAGTTTTATTTATATCAAATGTTCTGAGAGTAGAAGGAAAATTGATTGGTTCAGAGAGACAAGCGATCAGAGTGTAGAGGTGGTAGGGCCAAGATATCTGAGTGGTTCATCCCATCTCCTCTAGCTGCTTGGATCCACCTCCTCTACAATCTCTCTGACCCAGTCATTTTTCCTTCTGTGCTCAGATCATCGTTGTGTGCGTGGCAGTCTGTGGTTGGGATTGGGAGCAGAATCACATGACACAGGACTGGGCAGGAAATAGAATGTCTGGGAGAACATTCTCCATTTCAAGCTGAGGAAATGGGAAGCAGATGGATCGGTTCAGCACAGCAAGGCCTCAGCCTTGCAGGACTGTGCGGGATACGGCTGCTTTCAGGAGAATACAAGACACACGAAACAGAACAGGTGGCACCGATCACATGCTCCCTGGTCCAAAACTTCTACATCAGAGGGTCGCCGATTCGAGCCCCAGCCTCAGCAGGGCAGTCACATGTCTGTGGGCCCTTGAACGAGGCCCTTAACCTCCAGCTCTAGGGGCACCTCATGTTATCTGACCCTGTGCAGTGACCCCCAAACCATGGGGAGCAAGATTGGGTGGGTGAGAAAAAGCATCCCGATGTACTTGTGTGAATGGAAAATAAAGCATGTTTGTTTTGTTTGTTATAAGTAAGTCCAGTAATTTTTGGAATAAGCAAATGGGCTCCATTTTTTTAAACTGAAATTTATTAAAACTGTTTTTGTATATGGCTTAAAATACAGCGGTGATGTTCAGTTTTAAAAGGGATTTGAGACAAGTATTAGTGTACATTTTCAGCAGCTAAAGTTTTCATTGAAAAGCATGATTTTTTCTGCACCATGGGCTAGCTACACGCATGTGGAAGGAGAGTCACGCTACACGTTTCCACGCATAGTGACAGGTCAGTGATCACATCAGCCACACACAAGAGGTGCAGAGCCAGGCATGGATTACAGCCAGACGCATAAGTAGAAAATTAATTTCTTCTTGGAGCTGTGAAGTTCGCTGATTCTTGGCGACAGCGGTGATTTAACAAGAGCAAATCATGATGTTGCTGAAGGCGTGTCTTCTGAGCTGATTCTTGTTAGCCTATCAGCTGCTTTCAAAGGACACAATGGGGCCGTTTTAAGCAGTGCTTTATGTGAGGGACACTGCTTTTGAACATACAAATGCAGACATCTGGAGAAGACACTGAGGATCCAAACATTACATTAATCTAACAAGCATGTACTATTACAGGGGGGTAGGGAACCTAATCCAGGTTTTTGGGATGGCTTCTCCATCAGCCAATAATAGTGGGTCAGCAGGACTGGGATTGAGAACCACTGCTTTCTTATTGGCTGATTGAGAGGTCATGCCAAAAACCTACACTGGCTCTCTGTGGATCTGGTTCCCCACCACTATACTATTCAATTGTCATTTATTGGCCACCATAGAACATTTCTAAGAATTTTTAAGGGACTCAGATGGCATACATTTTTTCATTTTATTAATATTAATTCGTCCACTGCACTAGAGGTTTAGAGATTACATTGGTGTATCCATTAACGTCACACACAATACAGATATACCAGTGGTGTAGTGTTACTTGGTAGGTGGGTATACTGTTGTACTGTATAGTTGCGTATGCATACAATTTCTAGGCGGGTATGCGGTAATTCCATCTTTTACAGTTGGGTACATGCTGTACACCTGCCCACCACTATGCCTCTGGTACATATACACAAACACATACAGTACTGAGCAAAAGTCTTAGGCAGCCAAAGTAAGTGGTGTTTAAATGACCTTTGTGTTGGTGTAAAACTATGCTGTTATGCCTGTCAGAGTGTGTTAGCTTAGCCATTTCAAAACCTCTGCTAACATCACCCCAGTATTTGCAGCCACCATCCAATACACTCACGTATTTTTTGACTTGACCTCTAGCTCACTTCGTATATCAATATTACATTGCCCTTTTTTAAACCAATTAAATTAATGAATTAAGTGAGCTGGTAGTGAAATTTAATAAATATATGGAATGGCTGAGGTGCCCCTGAGGAGAAGTTTGGGACCTGAAGCGATGTTCATCTAACCATCCAACTAGATATCAGCATCTTTTTGGATAGCAGAATAGTGTTTATCGTGTCACTCTTAATATGCATATGTTCTAAGATATTATTGTGTTTTTTTGTTCTGTGCAAATGTGCCCTTACTACCCAGATAAATAACTTTAAACATTTCCTTTGACTGCCTAAGGCTTTTGAACAATACTGTATGCACTTGCATCCATCCATCCATCCATCCATCCATCCTCCAGCCTGCTTATCCTTCTGGGTCGTGGGGGGTCCGGAGCCCATCCCGGAAGCTACGGGCATGAGGCCACACACTCTAAATTTAATTCAGTGTCACTTGAGCTGTGCATGTTTGGACAGTGTGCAGAGATTGGTGCTGTTGAGGTTACAGTTAGCATGGTAGGATGAGGCAGCGAAACTGCCTACTAAGCCACAATTCCATCCAAAAGCAAAACTGAGACATCCCCTAACAGTCTTTGCCATCATTATTGTAATTAGCTATTACTGACTAAGTATATACTGTGGTCTTTCTCTGGGGTGTCATACCTTAGCACACAGTGTTATGCAAAATGGCCGCCTCACTGCCCAGATGACCTGGCAGCACTGTGAACCCCATTGTTAATAGCACTGTATTTTAATAAATCATTCGGCGACAGCTTCTATATTGGAGGGCTTTTTTCCACACACACACAGTCCTCAGCTATGGTCTTAATAACACAAGTGCCGAGTGCCGAGACGGCTTGCAGCTTAAACGGACAACAATCTCTGATTCATTTTTGGAAATGAGGGACAGTAAACAGAAAGTATTGTTTATTGCCATGGGAACTGACACTGTAATTTCAAACCGATGTTCCTTTTTCCCCCCTTGGTGTGGAAAATAATAATAATAAAAAAAAAAACATTTCTGTGATTCTTGAAGGATACTTTAGAAGAACATGGCAACACGCTTCACTTATCCGTTTTCCTAAATTATTTATCTTGGGTGTCCAGGCTAGGGGAAAATTCTCTGCTTTGTACAGTACAAACTGTCATTGGCTCTTCCCAGGATGCATCTGGAAAAGGGATTGAAAAAACTGACCAAATGCAGCCAGTATGACCCATAATAAATTAAAAATAAAAAGCCAATGCTTTGTTAGTGGAGACTTGACCACACATCCTTCCATCCATCCATTTTCTGTAATCATGTATCCATCAGACTGATGTTGAGCCAGAATCAGCTCTCAGAGAGCATACTGTAGGATTTGGTATTACTTGTACTGGATGACAGTCCAGTACAGGATTTGATCATATTAATCCAATCCAGTGCATATCAGCTAGAGTCCATTTTAATATACCTGTAGCCTTTTAATGGCAAAATTTAGAGGTAGGCAGAATTTTCCTCAATTTGCATTTTCTCATAACTGATGCTATAGGAGCAGCTATCAGGGCCACCTACGTAGCAATAGCATTGGTTATGTAAAAGCCCAAAATCGTCAGCTTTGGTTCAGAACTGAGCTGGTAGCTTGCTGGGGTCTCACTGGGCTGACAAACATATTGTAGGATGAGTGTTGGTGCTGAAACCTAAGGAAGCCAGGTGTAGCAGAGTTTGTGGAATGCATGGGGGAGATTGGTCCTGTAGTTCAGACAGGCTCAGTTAGCCAACAGGCAAAATTCCAGGAAGTACAGTGCTGCATACTAAAAGGCGCAGTGCATACTAAAAGATGTAGTGCATGCTAAAAGATGTAGTGCAT
>JABFEA020000029.1:19927492-19943880 GCA_019775915.2 Cyphomyrus plagiostoma | reverse complement strand
CTAAAAGATGTAGTGCATTCTAAAAGCTGATTTTTATTGAATTAAAGTAGACTACTGATCAAGGCACCTTTGGATTTTTGGATGTTTATAATTTTTTCTTACCTTCAACAATACAAATTGACTATGTGAAGCTGTTCCTTTCTCAACATTTAATATGTAGAAGGCTTCACGTTTGCTCTTCAATGATTCTATTACCAACCATGTTAATCCACTTAATGAAATCCTCAATGTGGCAATTCTAGTTATAAAAGAACACGACGATGTATCACTCAGAATCACGGTCTTGCGGAGCAGTGAAGGCAGGTGAGTGGTATCATATCGGAGACAAATTGAGTTTGATCCAGATTTGGTAATCTGATGAGGAGATGGTCTCTCTGCTTACACTCTCTGACATTTATAATTCAGGAGTATGGTCTCGTATCCGTATTCTGTTTGCAGCCGCTAATCACGGCGCTGTGTTACAGCCCAGCAGTGATACCAGCCTGTCACGACGCGTGAAGTGCCCCATCCAGACGTCCCCGTGTGACATGCTGCTGGGAGGAATGCTGCGTTCGTTTGGCTTCTGCGCAAAGCAGAACGAGAGATTTCAGGATGGGTACACTCATCTCCGCTGAAAACGTTCGAAATTAGTCATTTGTAGGAATGAACATGGAAACACTTTACTCAAGGCCATGTTTCTAGTAATTTATAAACACAAATAAATATGCATTCATAAAGCATTATATGCACTACAGATACCTTTATAATGCAGTACAAAACATTCTCAATGCTGATACCGACCAGTATAATGCATTATAAAGGTATCTATGGTACATTATAGGTGAAAGCTTCATTGGGTAATCATGATGCATAATAATCATGGCTATAATGTGTTATGCCTTTTGATAAACATTTGTAGCCATGTTCATAATGCTTAATGAATACATTATAATGAATTATGAATGTGTTTATAAATTACTAAAATACATGACTTTAAGTAAAGTGTTACCAAGAACATTTTAAACATATTGAATGCAGGCTGTCATTAGGATTGTGGCTTTGAGTTCAGCACGGTCTTGCTGTAGGACTATTAAGCTACTGTCTATGTAACCAAATGTTTTCTATTGTCAGTCTTGTCCTTTTCAATATGGGAGCAGTACTGCCACGGACAGCACAGACAAGAGAAGATGCTCCTTAGAGATGATATGGGCTGATTTCTGTATTATTATGAGACTGTGGAGGGGGCTTCCCTCCTCAAACTTACAAAAGAGGATTTAGAATATCACAAGTGGGCTGGTGCTCAGCTCACCCCCCCCCCCCCACACACACACACAAACACACACACACATACACACACACACATTCTTGTTATGAGGAGGTTGGGTACAGTGGTACTTGAAAAATATTTTGAAGGTAGCTTTTTGGGTGGCGGTTTTGCAACGGAAACCAGATGGGGTCTGCAAGGTAAACCAGACGGGGACTGCAAGGGAAACCAGACGGCGACTGCAAGGTAAACCAGACGGGGACTGCAAGGTAAACCAGACAAGGACTGAAAGGGAAACCAGACGGGGACTGCAAGGGAACCCAGATGGGGACTGCAAGGTAAACCAGACGGGGACTGCAAGGTAAACCAGACGGGGACTGCAAGGGAACCCAGACAGGGACTGCAAGGTAAACCAGACGGGGACTAAAAGGGAAACCAGACAGGGACTGCAAGGTAAACCAGATGGGGACTGCAAGGGAAACCAGACAGGGACTAAAAGGGAAACCAGATGGGGACTAAAAGGGAAACCAGACGGGGACTAAAAGGGAAACCAGACGGGGACTAAAAGGTAAACCAGACGGGGACTGCAAGGTAAACCAGACGGGGACTGTAGAAGGAGGACTTTCAGGCTTTTTTTGACCCCTCCCCCACATTCTTCAACTTCCACTGGTTATGAATCATGCTTTTTGTTTCAGGACAACTGAACCAGATATTCAACGTCCAGAAGTCCAGTAATCCCTTAAGCTTTTTCGCTTGACAAAGTCCAGTTCAGCTGTTCCTTAATGTAATTAAAATAATTAATGAATAGATTCTGCACATGACCATGAACTGTTGCTATGCAAATCCCTTTGCAAAATGTCCCTGAAAGACAACAAAAAAACACAATACTCTCCCCATAATGTCACTGTTCCCAGTCTTACGCTGAACAAGTAGTGCCGGTTTCTCTAATTTGAGACCATGATTAACCTTCTTGGGGAACCCTTTGTCCCTGCATTTCATGTCACGGATAAATGATAACTTCCCTGGACCCAGAGCTCAGGGTCATGCAAGATCTGGTTTCCTATATACCTGATTGCAGATGAGAGAGGGATCAGGTGAGCAACCAAGTAATCTTCTCTGACATCTGCTATAATTTAGGTCAGGCTTTGGAAATTTTTCCATCTCTGAGGCTACTGAAAGCAAGCATTGTGTTTATCTACTGGTGTATCGCAGTAAGATGACATAACCAGACAAATTGGAATTATGCACAGATGCATTTGTAGCTACATAAACGCCAACGACATGGAACCATTGGTCTCTCTGTTTATCCCTCTACACGAATCACAGCATCCACACATCTGCGGCACTTCAAATCCCCGATTTCTTCTCTTCTTTTCACACTTCAAGAAATTGATTAATTAAACCCTTAAATCTTTTCCATACTGGCTGAAACAGAACGTTTCCATCTGATAGGGATTTAAGCATGGAGATGATTGTCGTGAAGCTCAAAACACAGATTCAGTGCTGGGAGTTGGTAGTCAGGCTAAGGGTGATGAGGCACAGACAGGGCGAGGGTAAGGGGGCAGTGTGTGACTCAGTGGATTAGGGCTCTGTGCCCATGATCAGAAGTTTGCGAGTTCAAATCCTGTGGTTGGCAGAATGATGTCACCATTGGCTCCTTGATCGAGGCCCTTAACCCCAGTTCCTCTAGGAACTGGCTGTCCCTGCATTCTCAACTGCATGTCACTCTATGTGAACAAATCTGCAAAATAAATGTCATCCAAGGTCACAGGTCAGATGTACAGGACTAAAGCTATACCTGGAGAAAGAGGCAAAACTACTGGACACAAGATGCTAATCTCTAAACAGGCAGTTAAATGTAGATGTAGACAATGATCAGGAAAAAGGATTTTGGTTTGCAATTATGTAGGCAAGAGTGCATTATGGAAGGAAATGACAGTGGCAAAGATTTCAATGTGTCTAATTGATTTGCTGCTCTGGTCCACTAAAAGCCTGCATCTCTGTGTTAACAACACATTTACTGTCACTGCATTTATATCAGGCAGCAAAACATTTCCCAAAATCTCCTGCTTGAACTGATTTCTTAGAATTGCAATTAGTATATGGGACCACAGCCCTCCTTCTATAAGGAATTCCCTGAATATTATTACTGCAACAGCTTGTCACAATCAGTAAGGGCTGCCGAATCAGCAAAGGGTGTGTTTATTTAGCCCTCATTGTCCAGTGTGAGCACTTCTGCAGGTCTGTGCTCTGGAGACTGACCACTCAGGATGATGCAAGTCTCTGTAAGCAGCACTCGCTCCTCACCTACATCCATCACCTTGTCCTGCTGCACCTCCCCATGCTTTTGCCAGACCTCAGCTTGCCCATATCTGCATGTATTTCCAAGTGTTTACACCTGGCCAACAACCTGAGATCTGACAAAAACATCTGGCGGGATCCGACTGGAGACAGTTCCTCATGCCAAGTGGGAGTCTGTCTTCCCAAACAGAGGGGGGAAGGGGTCTGTGAAAACAGGGCATTAGTCACACAGAGTTGCCTGTACTCTAATTGGGAACTTTCATCATAATATGTCCAGTGTACTCTCAGTATTCTGCAAATATTTCACTTTTAAATAGAAAATTCCAGTTTCTCAGTTGGAATTAGAGCGCCAGAGTCTCTTACTGTGGGTATTTGCTTAAGACCAGGTTACTAATGTAGTTCCTATGTTGTCCTTCTGAATTAAAGAATATGGTTTCATTTGTCAGTATAGTACCAGTTTGTGTGTATTATAATTCCTTAGAAGGGATGGGGTTGTACCATTAAGTGCTTTCCTGGAAAGAGCATGTGTCCATCAGCTGTGAGTCTTGAATGAGATGTATCACTGGTGTGATTTCAGTGAAAGCACAAATAGTACTTTCATTATTATTTTTAAAAAATTATTATTATTATCATTATTATTTGTTTTCACGCTGTTTTACATTAGTGCCATGAACATTAATTACACGGATTAATTAACACGGGAACGTGCAAATCCACCGTAGTTAATTCACTGTCGCTGAGCTCTTCGACAATGCAGTGAGAGAACTTTCTGCAGAGTGTCTGAGTGTTTTCTGGAGTGAGGAACACCTCGTGAGGAATCCGCCTGCTTAATTCTGAGTGTGCTCTCCAGGCCGACTGAACCCCCCCTAGTTCAGATCATCAAATCTCTGGTTTCACAACCTTGTCGATCCGTAGCATAAGCCCTAGAGCTATGGACGCTGGCATTTGGCTTTATTTCCTGCATCTCCTGCCTGATTTGCTTTGCTAACCTAACCTGTTCACACCAAATGCAATCCCCAGCCTCTGCTCTGGCTGATTCCTTCCCTCCTGTCTTCCTACTTCTGTGTTGTAGCAGGGGCCCGGCGCCAAATTGCTTTTTTAAGTGTTTTTAAAACTGAATCTGGTAGATGTGTGAGCAACAGTAGAACAGCAGTGTATTCCTCATCCGTACATATCAATCACTTTCGTTTGACTCCTGAAGGCACTTTGCTTCTAACGAGTCTCACAATTACTCATGCCATCACTTCCAGGTTAATAATTAAACATGCTCCAAATTATATGCAATTGTTTTTTCTTCTCAGTCTTTGCTGCCTTGAACTGCAGATATGTGGCAAAAATGTAATAATAAGTGTGGCTTTTGAAATGTCTTTACGGGGAGGTGTAATTTCCCACAAAGAGTCAGCGTGACCCATTACTTTACAGCATCTAGGAAAAAGCCCGGTACTGTGAGACCTAACCTTTTAAATGTCCCACCACTCCATTAGACAGAAAAACCCAGAAATATCTGAGGTTTAATGATCCATGAGCCATAAAATATGAAATAAGTAAAAACACAAAGCACTTCAAAAACAACAAGAACAGCAACTCAGAACAACATTAAACAAAAGAGTGTGCAGTTTAATCTTAGCGAGCGAACGAATGCTTTCATCTTGTTTTTCTGATCTTTTGCTTTCAGAAAAACCATCCCACTCGATTAGAAAGCTCAGTTTTGGCAGTAGACATGTAAACAAGGCAAGACAAAGCAGTGAAGTAGAAGATAGCCTTTGTGTGAGATTAAGTAATCTGGCGAACTGGCTGACACAGTGGAGAACCGGACCCAAACCGAACCCTGTTTTAGCTCAGTGCTGATCCAGCTGAAAAAAGACAGACTTCCTACTCCATCACCAGAGTCCAAGCTCATAATTGCCTTCATGCAGTGTTATAAACGCACACAGACTCATGGTGGTAAGGTGAGGGTAACGCTTTACTCAAGACGGGACATAATGTAATAGTACACTATTAGTTAATGTATTAATTAACCAGAAATCAAGTGTTACTATCATTCAGATCCTGTGCTTTTTCATGATTAATCAGTCATAATAGTTCATGTACAGTATTTCATACATTTAGTACGTCTGTTCATGATATATACTTGAATAATAACTCACATCTGGCGTGGCACCCTCACACGTCTGGCGTGGCACCCTCACACGTCTGGCGTGGCACCCTCACGAGTCTGGCGAGGCACCCTCCCACGTCTGGCGTGGCACCCTCACACGTCTGGCGTGACACCCTCACACGTCTGGCGTGACACCCTCACACGTCTGGCGTGGCACCCTCACACGTCTGGCGTGGCACCCTCACACGTCTGGCGAGGCACCCTCACACTTCTGGCATGGCACCATCACACTTCTGGCGTGCCACCCTCACTTTCGGACGTCACGCTCACACAAGAAATCTTGCTGTAAATGTGCATTATTCCATTAGAAACCTAAAATTAACCACATCAAAATCATTGTGGTAGTTTGCAAACCTTGTAGACTATTTGTAAGGTAATAAAACATTTACATACATGTAAATGCATGTGCAGACTTGTCTCGATTTAAAAATCTCAAAGTTGGCAACCCTGTAACTGAGTTACTAAGTTACTTGTGTCCCCTCAAGTAAAGTGTTGCCACAGTGAACGCTGTACAGTCTGAGGCTGCTAAATGACATGTAACCCACATGACATGTAACCCTCATGTAACCCACATGACATGTAACCCTCATGTAACCCACAGCCGTGTCCCCCTTACACTTTTCCAGGTGATGCCTCATCTCCGTGTACCTTGGTCTCTCAGGTCAAAGCATCAGAGCAATTAGCGGGGCTGCCGCTTTACATGAGGTCACAAAGAGGAGGGGCTGTAGGGGGTGTTCTGTTCACTAGGTGCTTAGCAGCTGCTCTGGCAAGCTCTCAGCATCCCTCTTCCTGTCATCCTTCTCTGTCTGTCTCTTTTTCTCAAATTTCCTTGCATGTCTTATTCACAGTCTAAAACATTAGCTTATCGCCGACTGCTGGCACTCGTCCTAGATCCCGAAAGATGCCTTTTCACGGAGTCGGCTTCCCGCATTTCTCGGCCGAACGCCCGTCGGCAGAAACGTCAGCTGGGATCGAGGACGTCCCTCTTAACTTGAACCACTGATGTGACTGGTCTAGAAACCAAACAGTATGCGAGCTGTATGGGTTTTCCTCACTCATACAACTAAAGGTGTCCTAGCGAGCACTTTCAAGACCCTGCATGTACTCATGTGTATCTGCCCCCCCACTCCATGAAGACCGTTTCTTGTAAGACAACTGATCAATCAGGACAGGACTGTTCACAAAAGCTCTCCAGAACACACCAGCATGTAAACAAGTCTCATATGGAGCCATTGAAGCCAAACATCAGCATTCATTCACAGTGTTTACATTTCATCCAAATAACAAAGAATGAAAAAATTTATATATTTCTTTAATGTGCATTAAACCAATTTTTTCTTTTTCTTTTTATTATTATACATTTATTTTAATTCAGATCCCAAGGACAAAAACTCCAAGCCAAGGTCTTGTTTTTCATTAAGCTCAGACTGTAGATTTTAATATATGTAGTTTTCACGCGAAGGTCGTTAAAGCCCATTGCTCGGTATTAATGCTGATATTAATTAGGGTAATTAGGGTAGTGTTTCAGCACAAAGTAATAGTGTATTCTTTTTTTCCACAAAAATAAACCAAAACAATCTGTGTTAGACTCCCAAAAGAATATTACAGTTTCCACTACATTCTTTGCGATAAATACACCCTATCAGTAACTATACATTTTGTGCAGAAATCATAAATATCACTTGAAGCCTTGGTATTTGGGTATGACTACGTAAATTCGCTTAAGGTTTATCTGTAATTCTTCATCTGGTCATATCACTTGTTCTTTTCTCCAGTCTGTTAGAATGATCTCTGACTATTTTGCTTTGTTTAACGAAACTGCCGTCTAATAAACTCTCCTACTTGCTTCAATCACGCATCATGTGGGATCACTTTGAATTTTGCCCTGCTTCTTTTCCAGCATGAAAATCTCCTATACTGGATATCAGAAAATGATCTGAGTGGCAAATAAATCTGAGCGGCAGAGATGTTAACTGTCTCCTTGCTAGCAGGATACTGCCAGAATTTTGGCACCGAAATCAGCATAAACGCGGGATGGAGGAGAATCACATTATAGCTCATATTCCAACTTTACATCTGTTGCAAAAGCAGATTATTCAGACCCGTTATTCCAGAGACACTTGGCAGCAGTAGCAGATGCATAAACAACTGCCTCGTGACCTTAAATATTCAAATAAAGCATTTGTATAATATGAGCTCATGATCACTGGTATTCTGCCTTTCCAGTAAGCAGCAGTGTTAGAGACCAGTCAGACTAGAACACTTACAGGGACTGTTCCCCACTGCATCAACAGGGTAGGCCTATATGAAAACGAATCCCTTAAACGCTAGGATATTCATTTCTGTTGTGGAATTAGTAGTATGTTGTTTGCACGAAAAATATTTATATAGCCTGTGACATTACATTATGTGTAGGCAGAAGGGTTTGGAGCAATCAAAAAAAGACGTATTTTTAAAGTACCTCAAAAAAATGTAGGTGAAACGGGGCATGTGCCATGACAAATTCTTGCATTTAAGCATGGATGCTATATCCTAGACATCCCCCCTCCCCATCTGCAAAGTGAAGATTGTACAAAAAAGATCATTAAAGTTCATGCAAATATTCTGCTGTATGGAAGATATATATACTGTGAGCCGTTACAGCCAGTGTATTGTAAAATGTATGGATTTTTTTCCCCCACTTATGCTTCAAATGACATTAGTGAGGCAGTATACATGAATGTGGTTCAGTTAGGTGTATTGTGTGTAATTTTCAGTGTGCTTAATTAATTATTTCTGTGCAATATTCACGGACTGTGTTAAATTCACTGGCTTGTGTATTTACCAGCGCGGCTGCTGGCTGAAAAAATTAGGCGGTTAGAAGATAATACCTTTACTGTGGTACATTAGAGATGTTTTTCAAAGAATAAAAAAACTGTTTTAAAATGACACAAAAATGTTAGTCATACATTTCAAAGTTACTTGTTGCATAATTTTATCTCAAAGTCAGAAGAGGTACTGTCTCCACTACCTCTATGGACCAGCCTCCCCTGAGCAAGAAATACTGTGAATTCTAAAAGGTTTTAGGCACACTAATTATATTCATCAGATTTATTTGCTTAGCAACAACAGATTAAATTTTTTTCAGAGCTCATTAGGGCATCTGCAAATATTCCTAAATGTTGAAGTTGATAAATTATGTGATGACTGGAATTTAAATAATTTCTGGCTTGACAGATTAGATGACCATAGATTATCAGCGTCTGCACGCCCGTACTACATGAGGACACCAAGGTCAAGTCTTCAGTATTTTCTACAGCTCAAATAGCCACGATCCTTTAAGGGGCAGACCTAGGAAGGGCTTACACTTTTGACCTCTGTATTTTAAAAATCCTGGCTACGGCTGTGTGAGTATGTGTCTCGGGACCTGCATCTGACTGCAATTGGGGCATGATTTGTAGCGTGCTATGCATCATTTCAGGTTGCTAATAATAGTAGAATGTTGACACAGGCGCTTTAAGTCTTCAAGAAGTCAAATCAGCAGTGTATGGTAAACTGGAGATTTCGTTAATCTTTGGCTTATTTTTTAAGATGATTTTGCCAGTGCATATTGCAAGTGAATTTCCAGAGTTGAGTTGTGAGGAACAGATGAGGAACAATGAAGATGAGGAACAAGTTGATCTCATTTGAAATGCATATGCATTTGTGATAATGAAAAATGTATATTTTATACACAAATCATTAAACCTACTGAAGTACAATGAATCATTCAGTCCTTTAATTTCTTGTAGCCTATTGGGAAAAGTCAAACATTCAATTAAAGTCAATTATTACTAACATTTGATTGAACAAATTACACTTTTCAGGTCAACAAAATCATAATAATCCTGAAGTATGAAAAACTGAATATATTCAACCCAAATAAATGAAGATATTTCTCAGAACATTCATCATAGGAATGTAGAATATTTATTCAACAGACTCAGCTGGCTCTAATGAATGAGGTCAGCTGGGCAAACAAAGCCCCAAGATTCTGTGCTGATGTTTTGTTCTTCTCCTCAGTTCTGTTGATCTTGCATTTGTGATTGCAGGATGGATTGGAGGATCAACGTGGATGTCAACAAGAATTTTTGCAGTTATTCTGCTGTAGCAAATAACACATTTGGGGTGTTAGCCATCACAGAGAAAAAAACGTCATGTGAAATTAGGAATAAACAAAGTGTCAGATTCTCCACCGAGGTAAACCCACGTTAGCTGGACACAACTGACAAGAGTTTTGCGATTAAGCTGCCCTTACATCTCAGGGTGCCACTAACTGGCTCTGCAACAATACTCAGGCTTTTACGGTTGATTTTTTTCTCTCAGCATAAATCATTTGGCACAGTTAGACTCATAATTTAAGAAATGGGTATGGAAATGCTAGCCAGCATGGCGGCTCAGTGGGTAGCATTGTAACCTCTCTGGGCTGGAGGCCAGATCACAGCCTCTGTCTCTGTGAGCACAGGTTGTGTTTCTGTGTTCCTGAGAGTTTCCTGTATGAACTCTGGTTCTCTCCTTTAGTTAGGTGAATCAGTACCTCTGTATTTCCCATAGTGTACAATAGTGTGTGCATGCCCTGTGAGGGACAGGCATCCCATCCAGCGTGTCCCTACGCTTCTGGGGATAAGAAGTAATAAAACATATATAAGTTTAGGCTTGGTTATAAAGAACTAAAACCCATCCACAGTATATGCCGGCTCCTGGTACATCCTAGCTTATTGTGACCCATTTTCCATCTCAGGGTCTCAGCACAGACAGACAGACAGACAGACAGACAGACAGACAGACAGACAGAGACAGACAGACAGACAGACAGACAGACAGACCACCATGATTGATAATGAAAATATTCCTTTACCTTTTCCCATTGAATTTCGGCTGAGTGACTAAGCCAGTTTTGAAACAGAGTTATAGTATCCGCATACATTCGTGGGTGGTAGTTGCCATAGTACTTACATGGATACCTCTTGGTTGTCATGCCCGTTGTCACATGTTTCCGTTTGTATGCATCGCTGGCTGTCTGCCCTGCACTGCAGTTCCTCAGACTCTGCCTGTGGTTCCGCTTCAGCAGCCCTCCTGTCTCAACTCAATAATATTGATAGGTTTCAACATCCTCAGCACCACAGTTGATATTTAGATCAAAGCCCCACCTCAGGTCAATGAAGATCATCAGTTTATCAGCAGGGATATTTACAAGACTGGTATATGAATGCATTTCTGCAAAGACAGTCGACATAGTTGGGTAAGATTTCATCAGCTACAGAACAGATCCATGTGACAGGCATAAGGCAGGTGGCAGAAACTTTACTTTTGTTGCAAGCTGGGTGAAACTTAAGAGAAAAATAACTGTTTGGGGACGTAAACACAGTGCTCAAGTCTTAGGGCTATAGCCAGAAGAAGTCTCAGGTCTATGAGCAGAAGAGAAAAGGATTAAACGTTAAAGGCTTATCTGATTGGATAAGAGCTCATTTGTCACCTGGCTGGGAGTCGCTGTCCCTCTCCCCCCCGAGTCATAAACACATTTCACCAAACGACACCATAATGTCAGCACATCCCAGGATTTAACTGTGTTTACCGTCACTTCTGGAAATTTTGAGCAGTTGCTTAAGAATTCAGGTTATAATATAAGCACAAAGGCTCTTACTCTTACAGAGTACAGCGCTGTGGGATCCATCGCTGACAAGGTTCACCTTGGAGAACCTTTTGCCGTTTAATGCAGAGAAGTGAGCAGATTTGAGAGATGAGTTTTACTTCTTCTTGAAATAATATTTCAGTAAATCAAGTAAATCGAATTCAATGTAAAGTTCAGTGCTACGTGGTTTGGTCTCTCTCAATGGATTCGTATTTTCAGCATTTATTGTAATGATGATTTAGATTTAGGAAAGGAAAGATGTAGGTTTTAAACCCTAGAAAACTGGAGAGATCTGGAAAGATATATGCAGGGCATGCTGATAGTGCTCCCAGTTACTAGAACTGATGTAATTCATGCAGCTCTGCATCTGAGACCCTCACTCCCACCTGTGGTGCATAGTACAGCATGCTCTGCTCTCAGCTGATTTTGAATCAGACGGCAGTGCTCCAGACCGATCCCTAACAATTACAGGCTAAGTGCTGAAACTGATCGCGGGTCATGGGAATAACGTCTCCCCGCCTGTTGCAATGGAGAACAGCAACTATGACCTCCAATCCACCCGACCCTATTTGGGAGTAAAATACGTGAAGCACTTAAGGCCAATGACAGGTGGCTAAGCCGAAAGTGCAATTTACCGATTGCAGGAAGATGAGCTGGTGTCACCGGAGAGGGCCGCTTCTTATTGGTCGAGAGTCCGTGCGACAAAACAAGAGAAGAAAATAAAAATACTACCCAGCTCTCCTGAGAAAAACACTAGTCCAATTATACTAATTGTGTTATTGTTTTGTGGTAGCCCGTCCAGAGAGAATTAAGAAAAAAAAACGCCTAGGATGGGTAAAACCTAAACATTGAACGCTAACTCTCAGATGGACAGATACATTGTACAATTTCTGAAACAAAAACATAAACAAACAGACGAAACGGCCATTAGCCGGCGGTCTCCACCAAATCCCCTTAGCTAAGTCTCCTGAAAATTGGCCTTTCGGTGACCCCTGTGCTCGACGCCGGCTGAGACTCTTCTGATCATGTAATAACGTTACTGCGAGCTCTTTCGCAGGGTGCAGTGTGGGGGTATAGGTGAGAAATGAAATTTCTCCAGTTCTCACAAAGGGAAACCACTTACGGTCCCAGCAGCAGCAGCGGAGGCAGCAAGGATGTTAGTCAAGGACACAACGCCCCGGAAGGAAGGCGTTCACGCTGTACTTAAGGCTGTCTCATGGCCCCCACCCCCCCCGAGGAACTGGAGATATCGATTTCTTAGCACCAGCCATAAAGTCTGAAATGGATACCTTTGCATTACGTCTTTCTTCAGCTGTCAGGTGTTTGTTTATGGAACGTGGCCCATGTTCTTATACTGGCACATGATCCACCAGCTTGCCAGTTTTATTTTTGTTAAAGCGATACACGCCAGCTCCAAGTGGAGTTGCTGGCATTTTCTCCCTATGTTCTTATGGTTTCCGGCTCCGCGTTCCTCTAAACATCCTTTCGTGAGTTGGTGGCGGCGAATAGCCTGTACTCTCCGATTGTGTGTATGAGTGTGTGCCCACGATGGACTGACACTCTGTATCTTGTAACTTGCTTGCTGCCTTGTACTTCCTAGGAGAGTCTTCAGATTCACAGCAGCCCTGGAAGATGTTATGGGAGACAGTAAGAAATTACATTTTGAAGATTCAGAACCTGCAGGGGATGAGTTTACTGTGCACTATCTTGTAGAAATTTGCTCAGTATAGTAGCCAGTGGGAGGTGGGTTAAATCAAACTGTGCATAAAATTATGTGCAATCTCAAGACCCATTTCTTGGTCCTTATAGGGAGTCCAAAGAAAAGGAAAGTGTGCTATTTGGCTGCAGGTGTCAAGGTGTTCGGTGTACATCTGTGTGTGGTCGCACTGGGTGATTCATTTAATTACCAAACAAAATAGGACGTTTCATTTTCCAAGTGCCCGTTCAGTTTCTGAAATTGTCTTATTGTGTGTGGAGGCCCATAAAGGGGCCACAATCGGAATACAATTATTAGCTCTTTATTTTATAAATCAATAACAAAGGTAAGAAACGTGGATTTCATAACATTGCCTCATCAGGTAGAAAACTGAACAAGCAAACATTACCAAAAAACACTGTTTTGCATTGCAAAAAACAAGACTTTCAGTCTAAGATGAAAGGCAATGAATCCTAGTTCTTGTACTTACATTCATACCTCTTGGTCCCTTAAATCGGTCACATGCCACTAAAATTGGCATTGATTGGTCACAGGTGTTGCAGCCTTTAAGGATTGTGTGAGACAGGTGGCCATCTGTCATGCTAATCCTGCTAAAACAGTAGCCTTTTAACTTACTGTTCACTAAGACGCATTCTGAGTCAGAGAGAGGGTCACCCAGAGCTTCTGCCTGTGGCTGTAGTGGCAAGACTTTACTTAAGGACATGTTTTTTAGTAATTGTATGCAAAAATAATGCACATAATGCAAAAAAGCATTATAAAAATGGCTATACATATTTATAAAAATAAATAATACATTATGGCCATGTTTATTATGGATTATGAATGCTTTATGAAACTCTCATCTATAATGCATTATAGATGCCTTTATAACGCAGTACAGAGCATCCTTAATGCTGATATCAACCATCATAATGCAATGTTATCTGTTATAAATGTGTTTATAAACCACTTGGGTCATGATCCAGATCTTCATTGGCATATCTGATGTGCTGTACTAGGGGCAGCAATGGCAGTTTACTGTCACTTTTGCTGCCATCAGATGGAAGATTGTTGTGACATAAAGTCAATTAATTAGTCAAATTTTATTTGGCATAACTCAGTTTTGTTGGAAGATGTTACAAATGGCTTGATGGAACATTCCATATTGAATCAAAATGCAGAAAAAAAGTGCAAAGTTGGAAAATTATTACTGCAATACAATCCAGTATAATGCCATCAACACTATTTAAATAATAATAAGATTCTTGGCATATTTAATTCTGAGCAAGAACTTGGAATAAAAACTTAAACAGAATCTAAACAGCAACATGGAACACAGACTTTAATGGAAAATTAATTATATTAATAATTCGTTGCAATGGACCAGCACCCATTTCTTTGTGTTGGACTGCATGGATTGTAAAGTGCCCTTGTGTGGCAGGAAGATGCTTTATAAATAAAATGTTGTTTATGTTTTTGTAGTTCTTGTCGCTGTTAGTATGGCAATAGTTCTATTATCCTGTCCAGGAAGTTCCCCTGTCTTGTGCCCTGTCCTGCCTGGGATAGGCTCCAGGCCCCTCATTCGAACTCATACTGGATAAGCAGCTGGAAGATGGATAAATGGATATTAATCATTTGTTTTCAAAATGGTAATGAGTATAAATAACTATCATGAATTGGCATAGTGACGGGACTTTGCATTCATGTCACTGAGCATGCAAATATAGTGCTTCAGATTGTAGATTTGATTTAACATATGCCAGTCTTTCCTAAATAAATGCATATGGAAATAAAATTAGGCAAGATATGAACAGATTGCAGGTGTGGCAGAAATGCAGGTATAGCAGATAGGCAGGTATAGAAGATATGCAGATATAGAAGATATGCAGGTATAGAAGATATGCAGATATAGAAGATATGCAGGTATAGAAGATATGCAGGTATAGAAGATATGCAGATATAGAAGATATGCAGGTATAGAAGATATGCAGGTATAGAAGATATGCAGGTATAGCTAAGAGTAAATGCAGTACGTGTGCAACACATCATGAGCTACAAAATCCTTTTTTAGATTTTCCATTTTCATGGTTTGTTTTAAATAGTGACTCGAAATTCCTTAATTGTTTTTAAAAACCCAGTACAGATCCAGCTAAAATGCTTAAATCCTGAGCAGTTGTGTTTTCGACACAAACCGATCACCTACCTTTGAAAAGACCAGCGTTGTACTGACCGGGCAGCCCATTGTTCCAGAATGTTCTCCAACAGATGGCTGATAAATGAAGCAATGAGGGAACCGATAACGAAGACCCGCGGACAGCCACTGTGATCAGCATCGCAGCGATGTCTGTGGCGTGAGCTCGTGTTCAAAAAGAAGCAAAACAGAACGAATCAGACATGCTGACGTGAAAATGCATTTCAAAATTCTGAGCCTGCTGTTTCTCAGTTATTAAGGCTAACATTAAAATTCTGATATTTTATTCTTATATTCTCTGAAAATTGATATCTCAAAATTCAGGGATATATATGTGTACTTCTTTAACTGTGTATTACAAATGAGAATTCTGCATCACAGTTTTAGATAAGTGAGGTCAACATCACAGGAGGAACCTGGAGATGCTATAAACAGCTTTATGGGATCCTGTGTGTGCTGTTCATTCATGGATAAAATCATAGCACTATGTCTAAATTGCACTTCACTTTATTGCCACATGAGACTATTTAAAGACTCATTTATGTTATTTTCTCTGAATGAGTAAATTTGGTAAATCTACAATTTAAGCAGCTTTGGAAAAGTGCATAGGCACTAAAATGCAATTAAATGCAATTAAAAGGCGCATTAATACACATGTGTCACATGCAGTTGTGCTTTTTTGGTCCCTCCGACAGTGCTGTGTATCTTATTCTCATTGAGATGTGAAGCATTTAGAGCAAGTGGGCTGTAATTTACCAATTACATAAATGATACTTCACTCAGCTGCAGCTGACTGAGTTTATATAATAAATTAATCATGCTGTGCGCCTCTGGTTCACTGGTGCGTTTCTCCTGGTTAAGAAGGACTGGCATTGTTTGTTGTCAGTTAAGGTGGCAATTATGCCAGTCGTGTTCATTCGATTTTTCACGTTTCACGTTATCTGTCGGCGGTGGGTTGGGACGCTTCGGCTCGTCTGCTCCACTGAATGCCGTCTGTCGGAATGCAAGGAGGGGGTGATTCCAGGGCGGGGCCTCTGTCTGGACTCCACATCCACTTGTTAAGTGAATGGATGTAGCCAGCTCTGCCCATTTGACCTAGAAAGGGGGCAAGCACTGGCAAGATGGGGGGGGGGGGGATACCGGCGGGCC